>JANPWX010019017.1:162105-243570 GCA_024734555.1 Trochalopteron elliotii
ATGCTGTATCGGCCTGTCCCAGCCCCTCGGAGGCATGGCGTGGGGGCTGGGTCCCCTGCTTCTCTTTCCCAACCTACCCCGCAAACGCAAGTCAAGTTCTCGCCCAGTTCCAGCGAGAATTCCCCTCTGCCATTTCCTCCTCCTTCTCCCCCTCCTCCTCGACCCGCCCCGAGATCCGTGTTTCTGCTGATGCCACCAAACAACCGAAACACGCCTCCCAAGGCACGGCCCCGCCTCGCCTCGGGTGCTGGCAGTGGCCACATCCCCCTCCCCCACGACCTTTCTTCAGATTGCACAGCAGATACCTCCGGTTCCAAAACAGATAAGAACAATCGCTCTCACTTTGCAAATGCAGTTTCTGATAATAATGAAACTGGACAAGAGAAATTAGACTCAAAAACTTCTAAATTCCAATCAGTGGCAACACAAACTCCAAATTCTCTTCTAAACACAAGAAAAGAATTGTTTCAATTAATTAATAAAACTGAATTAAATAATTTGGTAACAGCTTTAAAACAAATGCAAAATAAAAGGCAATGTGAGTTGGATTTTGTTCAAATCTCAGTGATTCCTAATCCTGTTCTTGAAAAAGTTAAACAAGCAGCAAACAAAGTGTTAACTATGGTACAGATTTTTGATTTTTTGAGATTTTTCAGAATTTACAAGCCTTTGATAATTGAACTGTTAACGATCCTGCACATCAGTGACCACCAAACATCAAACCAACAAGGAATGCGGATTGCTGTCAAAGCTGCTGCTGGAAACACCTTGCCTGCTTCCAAAATACCATCCCAAAAAGAACTGTGTCTGCTAAGTGGAGAAACAACATCCTGGTCTTCACAAAAACAAGAAAACAGGGAGGAGAGAAAGAAGGAGGGTGGGAAAAAAACAGAGTGATGGAGAAAAACCGGGAGGGAATGAAGGGAGAGAAAGGGGAGAGAGTGAGGGAGAAAGAAAAACTTTAAAAGCCATTCAAAAAAACTTCTAAAAGAATGCTGCAATGCTGAGCATAACGACACAAATTCAGCAGAAAAAGGGGAAAATAACATCATTCCTCATTTTGAATTGGATTTAATGTGGCCTCTTTTGGAAATTTTCAAATTAACCCGATCTTTCCCCCCTCAAAGAAAACCCCAAGTCTGCTTTGCAGCTTGGCGGAGAAAGAAAAAGAACCTTGGAAGGCAAAACAAAAATCAATGAAAAAAAAATTTTCCCTTTCTTCTTGACTTTTCCCACACTGGTTTCCTTTTTGGTTGCTTTGTTGTGTGTTTGTTAAAATGTCTTGAGTTATCTTTGCAGTCTCAGAACACCTGCCAGAACAAAGGGAGAGTCCCACCAATGTCAAAATGGTACTGCTGTTCCAGTTTCCAGTGCCTGTAACACCTGCAAGTGAAAACAGCCTTTCCTGAAAATGCAGAACATCCATCAGAACATCCAGAATGTTATCAGCAGTGCTGGGACAAATTGAAAGAACTGTTGCTGAACTGGACTCCTTCCAATTGGAGTTTCTTATCAAAGACTAACTGTCTTTCTGTTCATTGCTGGTTTTGTTCTAATAGTCCTTTGTCTTATCAAATGTGTAGTTAATATCTCTGATAACACCACACCCCCTGCAATTGGCATGTTTGCAGATTCTGAAGATAAAGAAGATTCAAAAAAGTTATCTTGATAGAAAAATGGTCCACTGACCAAATGTGGAACACAAATTCAGTTTTTTAAAGTCTAAAAGTCTGTTTATTCAAAAACAAAACACTTATCTTTAAAGAAAAAAAAAGAGGGAAATGTAGTGATGCGAGTTTCAGGTTTTTGAATTTGTATAAGTCTGTACTTGGTATATCCCTTTCACCCCCCCCCCCTTTCTACCCCTGTGGTTCTTCCTGATGTAACCCCTCCCCCTTCCATTCCCCATTGGGTCGGTGTTTCCCCGCCCAGCCCCCGAGCTGGGAAAAAGGGGACACATCACCCCCACGCTCTCTCTCTCCTCACCCTCTCCATGCTACCAGCATGGTGAGAAGGGGCTCCAGCAAGGCCCCTTCCACATGGCTGCACTGAATAAACATCCTTATTAACCCAAGAGAGAGCATGATTCCTTCTTCCAAGCCTGACCCATGCAGCAGCTGCTGAGCTGACGGTCCCACATGAGATGTTTCTGTGGTCTGGAGGGATTCACTGCTAGCCGGTAGCAGCCCCCACCACGAGAGAAACCACAACACTGTTAATCACATTCACAATATATTAACTATTTGTAAACATAGAGAATGAAATAAATTTAATTGTTTTCTTTGTTTCAAATTAGGCTCATGCACAGTTAGTACGAGAAGTCGATGTAGAGAAGGTGTCAACTTTTGAGAACCCCTATGTAGATGCACTGAGAAGTTTATGGAATGACCCTGGAATCCAGGAATGTTATGATAGACGACGAGAATATCAGTTATCAGATTCAACAAAATAGTAAGTATATAGTGGTTACAAACAACTGTATCTTATTTTCTGTTCTTTGTAACAAATTAATTCTTTTTATCTTTGTATATTATATTTTTGTGTACTTACATGTACAGCTTTTGTGTGTGTATGTACAAGTATCTGTGTATGCATACATATTCAGCACAAACCTGCACTTAATAATGTGAATGTAAAGACTACTGTAAGGAAGGTAGTGTATCTAGTTTAGTATTATGTGTGTGTTTGTTTCTCAAAACAAAGCCTATGTTATTTTGAAATAACATAAATAAATAATTTGAAATCTTGCATTAAGTTTATTACTAGGGAAGTGCAATCAAAGGTAGACCTCTATGAAATTAATAAAAATTACAATGCCCTGGAACATTTGTTTTCCTAGTTTAAAATAGCAATGGAATTTAACATTTGACCCTGAATATTGTCTAAATGTCATCTCCAAGAAATTCTGTTGCTCTGAGTAATATACTACAGAGCTCTGGTAAAATTTTTCATCTGGTAAAAAAAAAATGATAGTGGTAGAGGAGGATGACTTTCTGGCATTGCCCACTAGAAAAAGAGTTAGCATACTTGGGTATTAAAGTTGTGGCAAAAACTTCCATGGTTTCCACTGGAACTTTTAGATTACCTATGGAAATCAATCATATTATATTGTTCTAGTCTCCATGTCAGGTTGACATGAAAGACATCCTCTCATTGAGGAAAACAGAAGAAACTGAAAGGCACCATGAAGGTAAAGTCAATGGAACATGGCCATACATATAACGAAAGTCTGGAGGGAGATTTATCTGCACAGTAGCCTGAGGGTCCTTATCTAGCACAATCCTTTATACATGATTGAGTCAAGACAATCTTTAAAATATCTTGCTCATACAGTTTAGGCAGCTAGAGAGCTACTAGTGTATGAATTAGGTCTGCTCAAATTAGCTCCAATGCTCTGTAATTACCATACCACATTCTGCTTCTGCTTTATCAGCCTCTCATACGGGTTGTTCTATGCAATATGCTGTCCCATAGAGCTGGTTAGCTTCACAGTCTATTACTTTTATTACGTATATATGCATATTTTGGTGCACAATGGTTAAAAATAGAGTAAACTCTCTCTTGTATTGCATGGATTCTCAGTGTCCCCAAATATACAATATTGTGTTTTATTTTTCAATGGTAAGAAAACTAAAAATCATAGGTAATTACATATATGAGAAAATTTTTAGCATACATAAGTAGAAAAAGAACATTTTAGAGACAAATTAAGCTAACTATTCTTTCTGATTGTTTTAATTTTGAAATGAACAGCAAACATAAGTAGAAGGTAAAACAGCTTATCTTATACTTTGATTTTCTTATATTTATATGTCCTAACGTGGATTCCATGATAGATATAATACTGATTTCAAAATTTAAATTAATGCATATATTTTAATGGTTGCCTTAGAAGAATACAATAAAATTAATAAGTCTCTAAAGTAGGGAATAGGCATCTGATGTCACTTCAGATCAAATTGTACTGAATCTTAGTTTTGACCTAGTTCTAATGAACTCATCACCATAATAGATCTTTTGAGTTGTATTAAAATAGTATAGCTCATTAACGAGCTATAGAAACATAATTTTCATACATTTTCTTGCAGAAGGGAAATATACTAGTTGATTGGTATTTTTTAAAACTCAGCATATGTAACCATTTAACAACATGATTTATTGAGGATTTTGTAGATTTTAGTTATAAAATATTAGAGCTCATTTTGTGGTGTTCTGCCAAAAATTGTTTTAGAACAAGTAATAAAACATTAGAATTATGAAGCACAATATATTTTAGTGCTACGTGACAATGGAATCCTGTTTTTCCAGGGCAGTTTGATTTATGATTGTATTGTATTCTTGGAGTCTATTGATTAGTCAGAATACATAAACAGGCCTCATGATTTATTGGTTCCTTAAATCCGGCTACTGTTACTAGAGGGAAGTTTGTCTATCTTACCTCAGCAATATCTAGTTTAACTAAAGTCTTTAATTCTTAAAAATTAATGTCTCACCGGGACACTTAACAAACAAACCCCATGCATTTTATATACTTTTTTTGCTGAATCGTCATTATATAAGTTCTTTTACATACTATGCATACCATGCCCACTCTTTAAATTTAACCTTTACATTGATTGGTTTCAATAGTTAATGTTATAAATGATCAACTAGCCAATCGGATATAAAGAACAAATTTTATTTTTCCATTTTAAATCTATCTGGGACAGCCACAGGGAACAACATTCGAATGTTGGGTGAAACAGCCGACTGACAGCAGGGTTGCTATCTCGCACTGTTCCACCCTTTGCTGGTGGTTGAGTCCGGGTTCTTATACCGTATTTTGTGCCTCCCAGCAGCAGAGGCATTGTGTTTTTTCAAATTCAAGCCCAGTCTTTCACTTGATGATGAACCCTGAACAGATTTCCCGTTGCTGGGCAGCGTCTGAAAGGATTTTCTGGGAATCTTCTTTTGGGATGATGATGTCGTCAAATTCAGGGTCCACCCTCGAAATGGGTATCGATGTGTTGATGGTGGGTTGATGGTGGGTTGATGGTCCGGGTGCCCAAGATCTGATTAGCTCAAGGAGCTACATCCTGGCAAGCCACCCTCCTTTCTGGTGTAAATCGAGATGTTAGTTTGTATACAAAGCATGTCCTGGTATTTGGTGAATGCCCATCCCAGTCCGGGAATTAAGGTTACTTTTTATACTCACAGGGTTATAGAAAATATACATTCTATCATCTACTATAACTTCCTTCTATGTTTTAATTGCACGAATTTATAATTACATCTATTACAGTTAATAACTTCATCAATATTCTTATCCTAAAACAATCATTGGTCATCTCTACTGAGGTCTACTGATTGGAATCCTTAATATTAAAATCAAGATGGGAAGGGTAGTGGGTTTCCAAGCAGCATAACTGGTGAGCATGACAGTTTCCATAGCTTCTTGACTGAAACATAAGGGTCCGGTAATTTCTTCGCAAGATTTCTGTGGTTGCAGATTCCAAACACAGCACTCCTGATATTTCTATACCTTATACTTCACAATTTTCTACTTATAATCATAGCCAACCCTTTAATATGATTTGATTATTTGATCAAAATATTCATAGCACACATGTTTGGGGATAAAACATTGTCCTTGTTTTAGCCAGGACAGGGTTAAGTTCTGCAGTAGCCAGGAGGGGACGTGGCCAGGGCCCGGAGGTTATTCTATAACATCTCACATCATTGCTTGGGGTGGGGGAAGGGACTTCCTTCTGAGGAGAAGGGATTCCTTTCAGTAGAACAAGTGTGGCAGACAGCGGTCAGGATGGGGTAGCAGTCACATCGGGTTGGGCTCTGCAGTGAGCATTTTTGCATGTGAATCACTCTCTTTCATACACTTTTGTTGTTAATATTGTTGCTGTTACTGTTTGTTTTCTTGGTACATTGCCGTTTCCAGTAAATTGTTCTTATCTCAACCTGTGATCTTTGCCTTTTGTGCCTCCAGTTCTCCTTTCTGGCCACCTGTGGGGGCGGAAGAGGGGGATGGGAAGCGAGTGAGCAGTCGTGGGGTTTGGAGGATCTTCGTGGGAGAATGAAATTGGGGAGTACCATTCCTAAACCAAAACAAACATCTAAACAAAATTTGTCAGCTTTAAGTCCCAATGTCACAAAGCAGAAAAAAATTAAATTTATTACTGGGATTGACAAAGCACTTAAAAGGAAGTAAGCATCCAGTGCTTACTGACTTGGTGAGATTTCAGTAATTTCATCTGACTTGATATATAAAACTGGAAAAATAGTTTGTTGGCTCTCTTGTATATGTTTTGAAACATGTGTCAATCTCATTCTTCTTCCTTCATCCCTTGCATGAATCTCTCCTGTAGTCTTGTCAGATTTTTTGGCCCAGCATTTTTACAATAGTGGTATTTTTAATCTCTTCAGTGTTGCTTTCTCCCCCCCTCACCATTAGTACATGTTGTGTTTCTAAATCTCTTTCCCTGTATTTTCTGTTTCTGTTGTTTCTAATTTCTGTTATTAGCTTCTAATATATCTTGTAAGTTTCTATACTTTCAGTTTCTGTTGTCTTCTGAGCTGCTTTGTCATTCTTAGCAACAGTTTTGAAGTTTTCTGTCCACTGCTAGTACACTGCAAGAAGACATCTGATAGATGTGCATTTACCAGAAGGGGTGAGAGAAGTGTCTAAGAAAGTAAGTTTCCTGAAAGGTGGGAGTTGATTTGAACCTCTTGGTAGCTCGGCAAATGGATTTCATACTTTGCCCTTACCACTGGGTGCACCAATGGTTGTATGTTTGTTAGCGTAGGAAGAAACACACAATCACGGACTGATTGTATGCGGTGCTTTATTGGAGAGCTCTGGGAGCCAGGGGTCCAAGGACCCAAATCTTGACTCCACCAGAAGTTCGGAATAGACACAGTTTTATACTTGCTTATTACATAAGTATTCATGTTAAACATTAAACCCCATTGTTCTATTGATTTTACCCAAGCATGAATTTAGAACAATTGATTCTCAGGACTTGTATTTGAGATTCTCATGATTCATATTTAAGATTCTCATGATTTGTGTTTAAGATAATAATCATATTTAGTTACCAGATACTTAAAATTAACAATAAAGTAATTTATCAAATGATTATGATACAGGTACAGGTTCACCTTAACTTACTAAAGAACATCTAACTTTATTTTTAGGGCCTAAGTATTACATTCATTCCCCCTCCTCCCCTGATTATTACCTAGGCATGTTATACTTGATTTGATTAGAACAATAGCATGAAAATAACACCTGGTTACAGTGAAGCTAGGTCCTACTCTTATACCTTTAGAAATCATTTTAACCCTATCCTATCATGTTCATGTTGTTTTCTAAGTAATTTCTAGACTTGTATCTGCACTAAAGTCAGGAGTGAAATTTATAAAAAGATATTATTCACTTCCCACATACATTGCTGGGTGACTTACGCACTTATTTGCCATTAAACCACTTCCATTTATGGCTTCAAAGATACCATTCACAGTGTGAGACAGATGTAAACCAACACCACAGTGTGGATAGCCTGAAATAATAGCTGGGTGAGATTATATATTTTTCTATATATAAACTCTACAGACCTAAACCCAAATAGAAACAAGTTGCTAGTCAACAGTTTGATTATATCATGATTTTTCAAAGTCTAAAGGTAAGAGAAGCAACAGTTTTACCAAGAAGATACAGTTGTTAGAAGCATCATTTCACGTTCTTGCTACAACTTGCAGAATTTGTGAAGACTCATCACTATAGGAAACTTTTAAAATGTAACTGGAAAACTTGCCATAACCTTGCTAAGTAACTTCACTTTCACTACCTCATTAGATAGATGAGCTATGGCATAGTGTACCTCCAACCAAGGGTTTTCTACTTGTTGCACAAGCACTGAGGATATTAGTTTAGCTTCTCTTCCCTGTGTTTTATTACATTTTGGATAATTAAATATTATTCTCCCTCAAGTTCCTATACCACTTTATCTGTGCCAGTCAGTATTTAATGCTTTTTCTCTTTAGTTATACATACATATTTATTCTATCATGCAATAGACATACTACATTTAAAAGCAAGGCTTGAACAAAGGCATAGAATTTGCTGTGTAATCGTGTTTCCTGTAGAAAAACTGAAGATTAAGCAGTTGAACTAGGGAAATTCAGAAAGGCAAGTGACATTGCATTAAACAGTATACAGGATGCATTTCTTTCAAGATTTTCTTTTTAATGCAGTACTGAATATGCTTTTCATATCTTTATAATTTTAACCCCATTTCCCATTTAGAAGTTTTGAAAAATTTGCACAACTGTTTTTTGGTTTGATGACTTCAGTTTTTTACCTGCCTCCTAATTTTGGTTTTGAGCCATGTAGAAATTATAAATTCAGGGAAGTAATTAGGTAGGATTTGGATGGGATAATAATAAAAAGAACACAGTGAGTCTTTCTTCTACACCTACTAATCTTAGCTTTACTACATTTATTTTACTTTAGACTAAGATTAGATAATTCTGGAAACTGGTAAACATGCCTCAACTGTTTGCAAGTGGTAAAGAGGTTCAGAGATGCAAACATCCACAGAGGTTGTGCAACCACTACTTTACATTTAGCTTTGCTCACAGCTTGTGTTACTGTAGTGGAAACTGATTCCATTTACTGTACTGGGTGTTCCCAAAGAGGATGCTCTTCTCAGTCTGGCAACTCTGATGTAGGAAAAAATCCTGCTACAATTACTTTGACATTTTGCTTATGTGGAATTCGGAGACAATAAAGTTATATGTATTTTTCAAAAATGCATAAACCCCTCCCTTGCCTTTCAGAGCTTGTTGCTTTCTAGCACATGGTCAAAATTACTGCTTGTTTTGGGTAGTCATCAGTCAGTACAGTTTTTAGCAAAAAGAAAACTCACAGAACTCCCCCACCAAACCCCAACAATAACTCAGTCAGGGTAGCTCCATCCAATTTTGGCAGAAACAGGTCCCAAAGAACAGAAATATAATAAATGGAATTAACCAAAGCTTATTTCCTAAAGCTACTTAATCAGATTATTTTGTGGTTTTTTAACTTTAACTTGTCATACTGACAAGTATGACAGGTAGTTGTAGAGAGCAATAAGATCTCCTCTGAGCTTCCTTTTCTACAGACTAAAAAACCCTAGTTCCCTCATCTGCTTCTCATAAGACTTGTGCTCTAGGTCCTTCAGTTTGCTTCAGCCCATCTATCCAGTCTGCCCAGATCCCTCTGTAGAGCCTTTCTACCCTCAAGCAGATCAACACTCCCACCCAATTTGGTGTCATCTACAAACACAGAGGGTGCACCCAATCCTCTCATCCACACCACTGATAAAGATATTAAACATGACTGGTCCCAGTACTGAGCCCTGGGCAACACCACTTGCGACCAACTTCCAACTGAGTTTAACTCCATGCACCACAACTCTTTTGAGTCCAGTCTCTCATACAGCTTTTAACTCAGTGAAGAGTATACCTATCCAAGCCATGAGCAGCCAGTTTCTCCAAGACAATGATGTAAGCAATGATGTCAAAGGGTTTACTAAAATTTAGGTAGACAATATCCACAGCCTTTCCTTAATGTTTTTAGGTGCTTCCATGGTTTCTAACACATTGACAACCCTTGCATCTTTGCTGCTGCATCGATCTCCATCCCCTACCTCCACTGAAATGGCTACGGTTCTGTGCACATTGATACAGGGACATTTCAAATGTACTCCAGAGTACTCAACATATAGTGGAGCAGACTGAAGGACCTCGCTAGAACACTGTCCCTCAAACACTGGCATGCTGATTCCAGGCTTATCTATAGCAAGCCTGGTTTTATCCCTTTACCTCTTCAAATCTAGTTTAAAGCTCCTACAATGAGCTCTGCTAACTCTCGCACAAATTTTTTTTTCCCTTTTTTTTTACCCTTTTGAGAAAGATGTATCCCATTTGACACCAACAGGCCTAGAGTCATATGGACTGACCTGTGATTAAAAACCCAAAATTCTGCTTGTGACATCAGTCATGAAGCCAGGTTTTGATCAGCTGGCTCTTCCTGTTTCTTTCCTCATCATTCCCTGCAACTGGAAGGACAAAGGAAAACACAGGACCTTTCATTCCACACAAAAGAGAGTCTGCTATGACAATAACCTGCCTTTTTTTCTTTATGTAAGTGGTTTGGATATGGTGCATAGTCCAATTTAACCTTGACAACACCTCCAACATAGATGGATCATCATCCTCATCATTGGTTGGTTCCACTAGCAGACCCTTATATCTATTGTACAAGGACACCTAGGAAGGTGAGGTAGTCACAGAGGAGATGCTCCTGCTGCGTCAGGCAGGAACTTGTTGCCACCACCTCCATCCCTTAAGTCACTGCATTCTGCCAGGTGGAGAGAGCATAGGGAATCCTCCATATCATGTATCCTGTCTGCCAGACAAGACTATCCCAGGGAAGGTAGGGTGCAGTTCCAGTAGTCGATCTCCTTAGACTCCCTGATGCTGCTTAACCTACTTACCTCCTCCCTGTAATCTCCTGAACAAATTTTCTGTTAAATGGTAAACTTAATTTCTTGGGTTTTCTCCCTTCTTTCTTCCCCTGTACTCCCACTCTCCTCATATAGATTAAGAAAAGGTCTAATTGCTGACTGTTGTAACAAGTCATTTTTACTAGTCTTAGATTTATTAGTGTGAATAATCAGCTCTATTTCAACAAATTTATTTTATGTGTAGAGATTTTTCTTGGAAGCTTTCTAGTGTGGTGCCAGTCATATTCCTTCTCCTAAGCAGTGCATTTCAGAGGCAGTATACCCCTCAAGAATTTCTCCTGTGTTCATAAGGACTTCCAGCAGGATTTTGTCTAAGCATGGAGTTTATTAACATGTCAGTGAATATTAATTTAGTATCTCACTCCACCAGATACCCTGAGTTTGGGAAGAGGTACTGGGCAGTATTCCTAAATGAAACAATCTTATTCTTGGCCTTGGAAAGGAAAAGGAGTCTTAGAAATAGATGAAGGCTATAGCTATCTACATTTGCCCATCCCTTAGTGCCTTCTCTTGATTAATTGGACTATATACTAAATTGAGTTGAGTTACAGAAATTCATAGAATCATACAATGCTTTGAATTGGAAGAGACATGTAAAGATCATCTAGTTCCACTGACCTGGTAGCTGGGTATCCTAAGGACAATTGGTTTTTGTATTAAAGACTGAGGCAAAGAAGGCATTAAGTACCTCTGCATTTTCCTCATCCCCTGACACTGTTATTCTCTGCACCCAGCAAAGGATGGAGACTCTCCTTAGCCATCAAGATGGTATCCCTTCCATGAAGTGTATCTACTACACCATTGTTCTGGTTTAGGGCAAATTTGGGAGGAAATTTTTGAATGGGGTTTCTCTGAAAAACAAATTTAAACAGCCCCTCCCCCCAGCAGGTCCAGGGAAAGTATTTTTTCAAAGAAGAGTGGAAAAAAACCTGATTTATTTAACAAACAAAATGCCTACAAGAATAAAGAATGAATAATAATAATAATAATAACAATAATAATAATATGAAACAATAAAACCTCTCGCTGCTCCGAAGAGAGATGGCAAAACTGAGAGTCCGTGCCAGGAGTCTGTTTATCAGTCCCTTCAGTGCTGGAAGATGCCGAGTCCCGGCCCGGTGGGCTACGGGTGCAAGATCCCGGTGCTCCTCTGGGTTTTTCAGTTAAGAGCAGATTTAAACAGTCCCAAAGAAAAAATAAAATAGTAAAAAAAAAAAAAGTCCAGGAAAGCTTTTTTGCTTCAGCTAGCTAGACTAACAAAGGGGAAAAAAACCTCTTTTTGGCTGCCCTCCGTGCATCTGAAGAAGGAAAAAAAAAACCACACAGTCCCAAGGACGAGAGCAGATTTAGAGGAGTGAGTTTGTTTCCCAAAACAAACTGCGCGCTTCTTCTTTCCCTGCTCACTCTCAGAACCAGTCTTAAAGGTACAGAACACAGAACAGACGATTTGGGGATACAGGCATCATAGTCACCCTAGGACATTCCACCCCTTATCACCATATCATCAACTTATCAAAACTAATTGAATTTTAACTCTACAAACACACATCATGCATGCATATATCTATATAAAAACAATATACAGCTATATACAGACAATGGCAGTGACATTCAACAAAAAGTGATATGTACACATGGTTTTCATTCAACAATCAGATCTCCCTGAGGTACACATCGTGTTGTTTCATTTTTCTGCATTATCTACCATGTACAACCTGGTCCCTGAGCAAAGACAATCCCACGGATGGGTTTGTTCGTACTTGAGGTGGATTTGATCTAAACTGTTTTCCTTAACAAACTTCTTGCATGTACTACAGGGACTTTATTTCTATCTACTGTATGCAGGAGCTCAGACTGGGCAGGGCTTGCTCTGTTGGTGGAACCTCGGGTGTTAACTAACCAGGTGGCCTTTGCCAGATGCTGCTTCCAGTTTTTGAAAGATTTTCCACTCAATGCTCTCAAGGTGGTCTTTAACAGTCCATTGAATCTTTTCACTTTCTCAGCAGTTGGTGCATGGTAGGGGATATGGTACACTCACTCAATGCCATGTTCCCTAGCCCAGGTATTGATAAGGCTATTCTTGAAATGAGTTTTGTTGTCTGACTTAATCCTCTCAGGGGTACCATGCCTCCAGAGAACTTGCTTTTTAAGGCTTAGAATGGTGTTATGGGCTGTCGCATGAGGCACAGGGTAGGTTTCCAGCCACCCTGTGGTGGCTTTTACCATTGTGAGCACGTAGCGCTTACTTTGACGTGTCTGGGGTAATGTGATATAATCAATCTGCCAGGCCTCTTTATACTTATATTTGGACCACTGTCCACCGTACCAAAGGGGCTTCACCCGCTTGGCCTGCTTGATTGCAGCACATGTGTCACAGTCATGAATAACCTGAGAAATACTGTTTATAGTTAGGTCTACCCCTCGGTCTCGTGCCCACTTATAGGTGGCATCTCTGCCCTGATGACCTGAGGCATCATGAGCTTATCGAGCCAGGAACAACTCTCCCTTGTGTTGCCAATCTAAGTCTATTTTTGACACTTCTATTTTTGCAGCCTGATCTACCTGCTCATTGTTTTGGTGCTCCTCATCAGCTCTACTCTTGGGGACATGGGCATTTACATGACGGATTTTTATAGGTAGCTTTTCTATTGGAGTGGCAATGTTTTTCTACTCTTCGGTAGCTCAAATTGGTTTTTTTCTACGCTGTCAGGTAGCTTTTTTTCACTTCTTCAACTATCTCTATAAAGCATTGGCTACCATTCATGAATCAGTATAGAGGTAGAGTTTTGGCTACTTCTCTCTTTCAGCAATGTTCAGGGCTAATTGAACAGCTTTGAGTTCAGCAAGTTGGCTCGATCCACCATCTCTTTCAGTGGCTTCAGCAACTTGTTTTGTGGGGCTCCATACAGCTGCTTTCCATTTCCGGTTTATTCCCACTATGCGACAGGAACCGTCAGTGAAAAGAGCGTAGGGTGTTTTTTCTGCTGGCAGTTGGTTGTATGGTGGAGCTTCTTCAGTACGTGTCACTGGTTTTTGCTCCTCTTCATCTGTGAGACTAAAGTTTTCACTTTCAGGCTAATTTGTAATTATCTCCAAAATCTCAGGGCGATTCAGTTTTTTAATACGGGCGGGCTGTGTGATGACAGCAATCTACTTATTCCATGTGGCATTGGTGGCATGGTGGGTAGAGGGAACCTCTGCTTTAAACATCTACCCCAGCACCGGTAGTCGGGGTGCCAGGAGGAGTTGTGTTTCAGTGCTTATTACTTCTGAGGCAGCTTGGACTCTTTTATAGGCTGCTAAAATTTCCTTCTCTGTGGGAGTGTAATTGGCTTCAGACCTTTTGTAACTTTGGCTCCAGAATCCTAATGGTTGTCTTCGAGTTTCCCCAGGCACCTTTTGCCAAAGACTCTAGGACAGACCATGGCTCCCGGCTGCAGAGTAGAGCACATTCTTCACATCTGGTCCTGTCCTGACTGGGCCAAGGGCCACTGCATGAGCGATCTCCTGCTTGATTTGGGCTAAGGTGTGTTGCTCTTCAGGGCCCCAGTAGAAAGTGTTTTTCTTGTGGGTTACCAGGTAGAGAGGACTTACAATCTGGCTGTACTCAGGGATATGCATTTTCCAAAAACTTATGGCACTTAGGAAAGCTTGTGTTTCTTTTTTGTTGGTAGGTGGAGACATTGCTGTGATCTTGTTGATGACATCAGTAGGAATCTGATGCCGTCCATCTTCCCACTTAATTCCCAGGAACTGGATCTCTCGAGCAGGTTTTTTAACTTTGCTCTTCTTGATAGCGAATCTAGCTTTCAGCAGAATCTGGATGATCTTCTCTTCTTTCTCAAACACTTCAGCTGCAGTATTCCTTCACACAATGATGTTATCGATGTACTGCAGATGTTCTGGAGCCTTACTTTTTTTTAGTGTAGTCTGAATCAGTTCATGGCAGATGGTAGGACTGTGCTTCCACCCCTGGGGCAATCGGTTCCAAGTGTACTGCACACTCTTTCATGTAAAGGCAAACTGAGGCTTGCATTCTGCTGCCAAAGGAATGGAGAAAAATGCATTAGCAATGTCAATAGTGGCGTACCACTTTGCTGCCTTGGACTTTAGCTCGTACTGGAGCTCTAACATGTCTGGCACAGCAGCGCTCAGCGGTGGAGTCACTTCATTCAAGGCACAATAGTCTACAGTTAATCTCTATTCTCTTTCAGATTTACGCACAGGCCAAATGGGGCTGTTGAAGGGTGAGTGGGTTTTGCTCACCACCCCTTGACTCTCCAGCTCACAGATCATCTTATGGATGGGGATCACGGCATCTCGAGTTGTTCTGTACTGTCAGCGATGCACTGTTGAAGTGGCAATTGGCACTTGTTGCTCTTCCCCCTTCAGAAGTTCTACAGCAGATGGGTTCTCTCATAGTCCAGGCAAGGTGTTCAATTGCTTAACACTCTTTATCACTACAGTCGCTATTTTAAACGCCCACTTGAATTTCTTCGGGTTTTTGAAATACTCATTTCGGAGGTAGTTTATGCTCAGAATGCATGGGGCCCCTGGGCCAGTTGCAATAGGGTGTCTTTTCCACTCATTTCTAGTCAGACTAACATCAGCTTCCACCACAGTAAAATCTTGTGATTTCCCTGTCACACTAGTGATAGAGACAGATTCTGCCCCTACATGTGTTGATGGAATTAATGTGCACTGTGCACCAGTATCGACCAAGGCCTTATATTCTTGTGGTTCAGATGTGCCAGGCCAACGAATTCACACAGTCCAAAGAACACGGTTTTCCCTAGCCTCTACCTGGCTAGAGGCTGGGCTCTTCTAAACCTGGTTATCTGTTTGTCCCTGGGTGACTGGAGCTACTTTTTTTTTAGTGGAACTTCCTCTTTGAGTTTTGCCACTCAACAATTCACGGAGCTGTTGTGCCAGATCATCGGTAGATTTTCTATCCCATCTCTTCATATCTTCTCTACAATCACGCAGGAGGGACCACAGCTTACCTCGTGGGATGCCCCCTCCCTCTCTATCTGGGGAACGTCTGCGTTTGGTGCTAGAACCTCTGACCTGTACCGCTGAGATTTGGAGAAAGCCTTCTTTCATCTCTTTAATCTCATCTCTGAGTGTATGGTGATTCTCTTTTATTTTGTCTTCTAATTTCTGCAGACGGGTTTCCACGGCTGCGATTCTGGCATGTGTTGGGCTATGCACAGCATCTGCATATGCTCGAAGTTTTCTTGCCATATTCAGCACGCTTTCCCCCATGTTGTTTGCCTTTATTATTGCTAAAGAAGAAGAGTATTCTTGTGGCCCAAGTCGTACAAGTTTTCGCTACATCACAGGTGTACATGGTACCAAGTCTGGGTTTCTAGTGTTTACGTCATCTGAGAAGATAATTTCTGCCACTGCCATTTCTCTCAAGTGCTGAATCCTTTGTTTTATGGTTTTCTACTGGGTTTGCTGCATATAGAGATTGTCTGCACATAGATATCTTTGTGCCACACTTTTCAGGATCTGTTCTCAGAGACTGCAAGGGGTAGCCCCCCTCATCATTCCTTGGTCGATAACCGGATCATGTGACAGGGATCCCAAATGCCTCGCTTCAGTGCCGTCCAGAATTGTAGCCTTACCTGCAGCATCTCAAAGACGGACTAACCAACTGATTATAGATTTATCTGGTTGTCGAGTGTAATCTTTTCTTAGGCCTCGAAGGTCCTTCAGGGAGAAGGACTCAATAGTGGCTCCTGATCGTGTGCCAGTGGGTTGGACATTTGACCTTGTGCTAGCTGGTTGGACTCTTGATTTTGTGTCAGTTTGGTCGGCTTCTGATTGGGTGTCAGTTGGTTGGATGTCTGATTGGGTGTAGTCGGGAGGCATCGTTGAGGGTCCTTCACTTGGATCATCGTCCACTGGTCGATCGGTTTTCTGTGCGTGCTTCTTTGCCCCAGCAACTGCCAGGGGCTTAGGCTCACTGTTTGGTTTAGCTGCTGATTTATTTTTCTGGCTCCCTGCCTCTATCTGCTGCCCTACCTTATCTAGCAGTGTGCGGTAAGCATATGCCAGGGCCCAGCTTATTGCAACAATCCTTTTGTCCTTGGAATTATCCTGGCACTTCTCTTTCAAGTATTTTCCCACCTCAGCTGGGTTCTGAATGTGTTCATATGGAAAGTCCCAGGCTATAGGGTCAGAAAATTCCTTCAGGGTTTGGCCCATATCCTCCCATTCTCCACACCACTCAGGATTTTCCACACCTGGGCCTCCTTCTGGGTCAGGGGTCTCATCAGCCCCTCTGGAAATCTCAGACTTCACTCTAGACAAGCTGCGAACCATATAGAGGAAGCTCACCAGATGAAATACCAGGAAGATGGTATCTTTAACATTCAGGGGACACTGAATATTCTCTAAAAGTGATGTGACCGATTCAAAAGATACGAGGGACAGGAAAGACTGAAAAGCTTCATCCCCTGTTCCTCCTCTAACAAAGTGGGTGCAATTATTCATAGATTCTTAAAACATGCTGCTGGAACTAGGACGCATGGTAGGACGAAGAAACTATAAACCAAACATACCTGCCACAAACTCTAGTACCTTCATAAACTTTCTATAAATCATGATCACTAAACCCAACAAAATAGCAATCCTAATTCGTGCACTTCTAGTGTAAAAGCTATGTGTTAGGGACAACATTGGAGCTAGTTCTGGATAAGAAAACAAACCTAGGGACCAGAAAGGTATTAGAACCTCAAGGAAATTTAGGGAACAGAAATACAGCAAGGACTCTATTCCAATAGACATTAGGGATTCAAGGGGCAACATGGCTACTCTATCCCCACACAAAGAACAACCAAAATACACTCAATAATCAATACAAGTTTTTTTTACTCTCTCGAGGCCCACAATTGGGCACCAATATTACTATATGTTCTGGTTTAGGGCAAATTTGGGAGGAAATTTTTGAATGGGGTTTCTCTGAAAAGCAAATCCAAACAGCCCCTCCCCCCAGCAGGTCCGGGGAAAGAATTTTTTCAAAGAAGAGTGGAAAAAACCTTATTTATTTAACAAACAAAATGCCTACAAGCATAAAGAATGAATAATAATAATAACAATAATAATAATATGAAACAATAAAACCTCTCGCTGCTCCGAAGTGAGATGGCAAAACTGAGAGTCTGTGCCAGGAGTTTGTTTATCAGTCCCTTCAGTGCTGGAAGATGCCGAGTCCCGGCCCGGTGGGCCACGGGTGCAAGATCCCAGTGCTTCTCTGGGTTTTTCAGTCCAGAGCAGATTTAAACAGTCCCAAAGAAAAAATAAAATAGTGAAAAAAAAAAAGTCCAGGAGAGCTTTTTTGCCTCAGCTAGCTAGACTAACAAAGGGGAAAAAAACCTCTTTTTGGCTGCCCTCCGTGCATCTGACGAAGGAAAAAAAAATCACACAGTCCCAAGGACGAGAGCAGATTCAGAGGAGTGAGTTTGTTTCTCAAAACAAACTGCGCGCTTCTTCTTTCCCTGCTCACTCTCAGAACCAGTCTTAAAGGTACAGAACACAGAACAGACGATGTGGGGATACAGGCATCATAGTCACCCTAGGACAACCATTCAACATGATGCCATCTGCAAACTTGCTGAGAGTGCACTCTATCCCACTATGTCTATTAATAAAGGTATTGAACACTAAAGGTCCCAATATGGACCCCTGAGGGACACCACTTATTACGGGTCTCCATTTGGACATTGACCCACTGCCCTTTGTGAAACCATGTTAGCTCTCTAATCACCTCTCTGTCTTCCATGGTTTTTGACACATCTTCCAGGATGATCTCTTCCATGATCTTCCTGGGCACAGAGATGAGGCTGACTGGTTGGCGGTTCATCTGATTGAATTCATCCCAAGAAAATGCTAATATATCATGTGACTATTTCCAACAGAAATGTGACCTCAAAGATACTGAAAAATAGTAATTCATGGATGGAGGTGGGTGTTTGTTTGAAGTGCCTGCCTCATGCTTGTTTATGTTGAAAATATTTCAAAAGTTCATTTACTGAAAGTAAATTCAGATATGTTTCGATGGCCAGTCTTCATTAGGTGGCATAATTTGGGATTTTAATTAAAGCTGTCAGGAAAATGAATACACAAACAGCAGAGGTTTATGTCCAAAAAGGAGGCAGAGGAGTCCTGTAACTTTATTTGAATAAAGGAATAGGCCATGGGGCATTTCCCCTAGGATCTCTCAAATGGTTGAAGTACACAGCCTCCTTTTTATCCTAATTTCCTAGCCTCATTTCCCTCTCTCTTTCCCCATTGGCTGAGGTACTTGAGAGATACAGACTTCCTGAATTGCTTAATACAAACCCCCTTCTAATGTATACCCCTCTTTTTCTTTTCCTTGTGTCAATCAGTGGAATTCTTACTGAATTTATGGTTCTTCCCATTGTTTCTTTTATCTCTCAGTATCTAGCTTTATTTACCAGCAGACCCACAGTTTGTAGACATACCTCTCTCATTCCTTTCAATCCCTCCTCTTTTATTTTCTCAATAATTGTCTTTACAAGCTTTAGTTACATTGACTTAATTTTTTGTTCCTGGATCTTTTTTGGTTTTGCGATTATTTGCAGTGACATAATTTTCTGTCCTTTTCTAGCCATTTCTGGATCTGTAGGCATGGCTACTACCTGCATCCTTTTGATCACATGTTGAATAAGTTGCACAAAGCAAGGGATCAGGTATGGTAAAAAGATGAGAGTTGCTAGAGCACATAAAAGGAAAAAAAGCATTTGTTTAACTCATAGTCCACTAGGTAAATGTGTTCCATTCCCATCCTTTCCACCTTTGGACTGGTACATGAGCTAACTTTCTTACTGCCTTTGTTATTTTTTTCACCACTTTTTCATTGTCATTTATTTGCAAATAGCAATTTGAGTAATTTAATTTTCCACACACTCCCCATTCTTCTGCTAATAGGTAATCTAATACCATCGGATATTGAAATATTGCATTTCTCATCTGAGGGAATTGGTCAGCAAGGTGGTCAAGAGCTGTAGCTCTCTGGTTGATTATTATTTTAAAGACAGCTTGTAGCCTAATTATGTGATTTAAATCATAAATGGGTTCTCTGGCACCTGATATTAATTCATTAGGATACTAAGTGGCTGGTCCATAGTGTTGTATGATTCGCTCAGGTGGCCATTCATCTTTTCTCCATTTTTGGGCATTCCCTCCAACCAGAGATGCATCAATTGACTGATTTTTTTTTCTAATTAGATCATCATATACCTTGATTCCTAACTGATTTCCCCAAAGTTGTGGTAGTTAAAAGAACAACGGTCTAATATACCCTACATAACATATTCCTGAGCAGTTTGGAGGTAACCTGCAATGCCACCCATGGCCAGTCTTCAGATCTTCCTGGCCCTCCACAGACCCAACAATTGCTAAGGTTAAAGGTTTTTGCTACTTCTTATCCTAGGACTAGAAAAATGATTCTCCTAATATAATTCTCACGTTGTCTTCCTCACCACCTGTGGCAAGTGAAGGCACAGAAACAGCTTAACATAGAAAAAACAATGACAGTGAGGATTAGCCCCCCAATAACTGGAAATCCGAAAGGAGGAATGCCCATACAGACTATTCCAACAGACACTGTGGGCAGGCACATGGGGCTTCCCCCAATGTCAATGCACTGGCTACTGATCTGGTCCATTCCTGCAGAGTGTCAGTCATGGCCTCCCATCCTTCTCCTCCAGCTGAGATGTCCAAATCTCCGGGGCCTTAGAGACCTTGACCTGAGTGTGATGGGTCTACCCATGTTCAGCTGTCTTGATGGCTGTCTCAGTGGTCAGTAACACCTGGAAAGGTCCACGCCACTTCGCCACCAGTGGTGCTTCTTTCTACTCCTTAACTAGGACCCAATGTCCTGGTTGGATGTTATGAACAGCAAAGTCCAAAGTCTGTGCCAGCTGAGCTTCCTGCTGGAGAGATTTCACAAGAGACAGTATCCTGGCCACATACTGTTTTAAATATACATCACTTATTTCCACTCCTCCCTCATTTCGGGTATGAGGCTGTGTAAATCTGGCTTCTGTGGGCCATTCCAAACTCAGCCAGGGAAGAATCTCTGCTGCATTTGACTTTCTTGTGGATGCATCTCTGTCTTTCAGCCTTGTTTGCTTTTTCCTAGGCCTGAGATGATTAAAGAATAGGTTTTCCCTTTATCTAATCCTCATGATTTAACTTACAGTCCCAAGTCCCAGGCAGGTATCGTCAGGAAGGCTTCTTTGGTTGCAGCTTCTTTATACAGTTTTTGTTATAATGGGCAAAACTCCTTTATATCAGTGTTTGACGCATGAACTATTTCTGTCTCCACCCTGTGACTCAAACACTGTCTTTTGTCCACAGAGGTGATGAGGAAAGATAATAGGAGAAAAGATAGAAACAGCAGAAGTAATGACATACAAAATTAACACACAAAATGTTTTCATACAAAATGTTCTCATGCAAACATATCCTTACATCAGGGCTATGCTCTGTTTTCCAGGAGACAGATTAGAGCACTGTTGTAATTTAATCTTGACACAAACCAGGAACTGTGGCTTTATTATTGGTGGGATTAAAAATGAAATTAATTCCCTTTCAAACTTAGGTTTATTATCCCAAGTAGCTTTTTATTTTGAATTTTAGTGAGTAAATTGCCCTCATCACATTCTGGACCCACAACTGAGAAGCATGTGCATTGCAGAATGTACCATAGTCACTACACTGATTGGCATAAATAGGAGAAGTGAGGCAAAGTTAAAATTCTCTCTTTAGACATATGGCATGAAATTCAACAGTACATTAGTTTGAAAGCCGGTAGAGGGCTTTTCTGTATTTTATTAATGTCTTATTTGCAGTCCATGGCTACCTCTCCTGGTTTAGGAAGGGGGATTCAATAATTTCTCATGTAACATTTGCTGGGGTTTTGTTAAGTTTCTTGAATTTACTAATTAATAAATCTGAAAAATTTAGACAAATTATAATAGTTTTGAAGCCTTTCAAGGCAGAACTGAGAAGGTTAGTACATATTTGTATGATTTCAATATGTATAAATTCTTATTCCAAGTCTCAGGATAAAATTGGTTGAGACAAATTATACATCCACAAGACCTTTAGTCACACCATTTTTCAGTAAAAAGACAAAACAAGTTAGAGAAAAATCAAACTCAAGAATATGTAAAATGCTTTAACTAATATTTGATCTCCCATCAAGTCACTTGCAATGAAAACACAAATCACAAACATTAACAAACTGACAACGCAAGCAATTTTGGTGGCACTTTAAATTTCATTGGTTTTCACACAGCTCCATCTCATGTGTTGGTAGGTTCCTGTAAAAGAAAAGTGAAAATTTGGCTCACTAGACTGATTATTACAAAGAAGTATTGCAAAGAAGTTCCCCACAAGATTGGAGTTGCAGAATTGGCTTCAGGACTGAAACCTGCCAATTCTGGCTTTTCACAACAAAACACACAAAAAACACAGGGGCATGGGTCCCCTCCAAACAGGATCTTTAGGCTCCTCACAAAATCCCACGTAGACAAAGGAATTAAATCCCCAAATCCATTTACCACAATTTCCACAATTCCCTCAGAGAAAGATGCGTTCAAACTTCCAAGCCTACAGAAGAAACCACAATTTCCACAACCCCTCGAATAATCAAAGATCTTTTTGACAATTTTCCTCCCTTAGGGATAAAACTGAAGGTGGATCGAGAGGCCCCTGTGTCTACCAGAAACACACCTCCTCTTGATCTGGACACACCTTAAAAGTTGACAAGGGCTGCAGTGTGGTGGGTCCCTGGTATAATAGGAGGTCCTGACACCCCTAACAATCCATCACCATTATCTTCTGGACTTCCTCCTCCTGAGGATCCAGCTCTCTCTGCTGACAGTCCTGCTTCCAGTGTCCCTCTGCCCTGCAGATAGCACACTGATTCTTTGGTTGGTTCTCCCCTGCTGAGGAGGGAATGCTTCTGCCACTTCCTTGTGGCCTACCCTGTCCCTTCTATCCCAGGGGCCCCCTTGGACCCTGCGGCTTATTCCTCCAGGGCCGTAAAAAATCTGCCATCCCTTTTTACATACATGTGCTGTATCTTCCTAACCAGTTCATCCAGAGACTTATTCTGCTCTTCTAGTCATGCGCCCCCTCTCCCCCCACTGCCTGTGAGTACTCATTCTCCCACAGCTCAAAAGCATTGCTTTCTTCAGTGAACCAAACAAAATCCTTCAAAGAAAATCCTAATCTTTCCACTTACAATCTCCATTTCCCAGATATTCCTTCCTCCTCCTCCTTGTGCTCACTCTATCACACACCGTATACCAAAGCTGGCTCCCCCCACTCCCCAGTGCTCCCAGCACTCCCAGCAGGCATGGCTGGCAGCATCACAGGCAGCCGGGGCATCCTGCAGCCTCATGGGGGCCGGCGGCCACTGCCACTCCTGCTCAGTGGTGGTGGGATCAAGCACTTCCCAGTGCTGAGCCCCAGCTGCCCCACAGGCCCCCAGCCTGTGCTCCTGGTCCCGCACCTCTGTGCCTGGTCCTGCTGCTTCTTGTCTCAACCATATCTGTCCACACTCCATTTCAACCAATTCTTTTCCAACATACTAACACTATCCATCCATCCCTTGTTGTCAAGACTCCTTCTAGCCTCTCCTTATTGCCCTCCCTGGGCATGGATTTTTGAGACCCCTTCTCGACTCCCCTCATTGCCCCCTTTGGACATACATGTTTTTAATTTTGGGAGAATGTGTAAACCAACTCCACATTCTTCCAAGGGATTCTTCGGAGATACTTTGGGATCATCATCCCTTTTGCCAGGGCCCCTTCCTGGTTTTATCTTTGCTAACCTCCATGGGTGCCCTGTTTAACCTGTGCTGCCCTCCATGGATGCTCTCCCAGGTTTACTCCCTAAAGATCCCATTTTATTTATTGGTGAGATTTTCAGTGGTCCTTCCCTGTGGACTCTTCACAGACCACCCAGGTCCACCACTCGTCTGTCTCGTGGACAGTCTCGGGAACCCAATCTATCACCTGGTGCCAGCTGCCACCAAGGGGAGCTGATCACCAAAACTGGGCAAGGCAGCCCTTAGCTCCGCTTGCTGCACTGGACAGTGGAAATATCCTGGACAAGAGCCCCCAAATTGTCAGGAAAATTAATCCACAAACTCCAGAGGTTTATGTCCAAAAAGAAGACAGAGGAGTCCTGTAACTTTATTCAAATAAAGGAATAGGCCATGGAGCATTTCCCCATGGGGTGTCTCAAATTGTTAGAGGATGCAGCTGCCTTTTTATCCTAATTTCCCAGCCTTTCTTTCAAACCAAGACATGAGGATTGCCCCACAAATATGGGGGCTAATTGAGTTTCTCCCTCCTCTGTTTCAGGATCGATATTAATTAGCTTTGAGCCATTTCTTTCAGGTGATTTAAAAATTCAGTAGGTGATTCCTTGCGATCCTGCTTAATTTTGAATAATTTTTCCACATTGATAGCCTTTAGTATGACATGTCTAATTCCATATAGTATCCATTGTTGGTATCTCTTTCATCTCTCTCTAAACCTGGGCACATTATGGTCCCACCCAGCATCCGTGATGGGAAAATTAATGTCCAATGTACTGGGCAAATTACCCATCAAAATTTGTTCTTCCACCAACCTCCTACTGGTTTTAACAACTGTCTTTTTCCATACTATCAAACAACATTTCTAACATAGTATCTATATCCTGCCAGTCTGGATCCTGAGTTTTAATCATAATTTCAAATGCTTTTGCCATTTTGTCTGGGTCATCTCAGTAGGTGCCAGCCATTCACTTCCAATTCTTAAGGTACGTTATTGAAAGCTACACTTTTACCATGATTGGACTGTCTGCACCTACCGTCTGATGGAGGGGAGCTAC
The DNA here is from genome assembly GCA_024734555.1 of Trochalopteron elliotii. Classification (NCBI taxonomy): domain Eukaryota; kingdom Metazoa; phylum Chordata; class Aves; order Passeriformes; family Leiothrichidae; genus Trochalopteron; species Trochalopteron elliotii. The sequence continues at coordinate 186,594 of JANPWX010019017.1, forward strand.
TATCACATCTCTGTGTTTAGCTCTAGTTCTCCCTGCAATGAGGCTTAAACCCTGTGCTCCTTGGTACATCCTCCCCATCCTTTCTATCTTCTCTTCTAGACTTGTCAATTCCCCCTTAATATCAGTCCTGGCAGCCTGATTATCTGTTTCCCCATCCAACCTGTGATTAGGACTGACCATAAGATCTAAATCACCCTCCTTATTGAGGAGATGTTTAGAACAATTTTTTCCTATGCTGCACATAGAACAACATTTTAACCCTTTTCCTTGATTCTTTTTTTCAAGAGCCAGATTAAAAGGGTCTGATGGGGTTGGATTCAAGCCACAATCTTTCTGCCATTCCAGATGATTCCACAAAGTGAAAAACATATCAACATACATAACCTCATCCCATTTCTGTTCCCGTCTTAGAAACAACATTAACTGTAACAATGTATTATAATTGAAGGTTCCATTTTGTGGCCATTTTTCTGCAGAGTCTAGTTTGTAAAATGGTCACTATTAATTGCAATACTTAATCAAATTCTCCTTGGTAGCTGTTCCTCCAGGGGACCCACCAGTCTTTCTCCAGTATCGCAAAATGCAACCAAGTGGGAATTTTTTCAAAATTATTGTCTGCTACCCATCTCCAAATAGTAGACCCAAAATGTTACAATACAGATACAAATACAAAACAATTAAAACTATTATTGACTGATTGATAAAACCAAGTCAAATACTGAATTCCAGAATACCAAATAATCCACCAAATGCTGGAAAATCCACATGGCTTATATGGGCAGAATTCCCAAAAGAATACCTTATTATTGAATGTGATGTTACCTGTGTCCCAGACTGGTCCAAAGAACTGTGGTCTTCTCCAGGAAAGTCCCAGTGCCAGCATGAAGATTCAGAGATCTTGGGACATCAGGCAGAGTATCCCATCTGGGGACCAGAAAAAGATACCGAAATCAGTCAGATAGAAACTTGCTAACACAGTTTTGAGTATTAGAAAGCAGGCATCCTTTATTGCAGTGCTGGGTACTTGGAGGATCCTTCCTCTAATTGAGCGCACTGAGCATCAGGTAAACAGAGTTTTTATCATACACACTGATTACATAATCATTCGCTATCTCCACTTGATCCATATGTATTACTTTATTTTACATAGTCGCACCCCTATTTGGAAGTCCTCATATGGTCTTTTGGGATCTTCTTTGGTGGTCTTCAATGTCCAGTGTCCTGATTTCTAGGTGGCCATTCCTTGACTCCAGCTCTTGAGTAAGCGCAATACTGTTGTTTTGCATGACTCCTGCTTTGTCAGCCTTATCTACTTCTCCAAGTCTACATTGTTTCCTTTATTTGATAAGAGTAAAATGTTGTTCTGTTTTTCTATCTTTATCATTTTTTTTTATTAAGTTAAGGAGTCTTTTCACTTCTTTGTCTGATTTCTAGATGAGAAAAATATGGGAAAATATAAAGCTAACTAGTCTATTCCTATTATCACATTCTTTTTGTTTTTGTAATATGGACAAATAGTTCCTTTGAAAGTCTTTCAATGGTATTATAAGCACCTTCGTAGCCTGGTTACTTCTTTGAAGGCTGTTTGCAGTTTTGGCCCTTGTCACAGGGAATATATAATTCATTAAAAGTAAGTGCTTCTTTCTTAACACTGACTAGGAAACAAAAGGTTTTCTTCTATTTCTGACCGGTTAGTTTGCAGATCACAAGTATACTGGAGCAGTTTTTTCTGATGTTAAGAACTAGCTACTGTCAGCAGCTTGTTACACATTACTTTGGTAATGCACCTTCTGCCTGTTGCCATAGCAACCTCAGAACATTACCTCAGCAGCCATTCAAATTAATTTTTAGAAAAGTAAAGTAATTATAGCTATAATTAACTTCTTAGACTTGGTCTGTAGTGTAAATTTACATAGTGCTATGTCACTGGGTTTTTTTTAAAGTAACTTTATGTAATTTTCTTTTTTTAAATTTTTTGTTTTGTTCCTTTGTATGATGCTTAGCTGAGTACGTACCATTTGGATGAGAGGTCATAACTACCATATGTCTCATCAAAATAAGATATTTCTTAGCAGGTGGTAAAAATAAAATCCTAGTGCCATGTAGTTCTGCCCTAAATTGTTTGCACAGTTGCTGCTAACTGTTTAACTGACTCCTCAGTAATAATAGCGATTATCTTGTTTTGGACTCCACCTTAGGACAAGGGCCAGGATGTTTCCAAGATCTGTATCTTTATTAGAATTTTAAATTTTGAAGTTAATAAACTAATAAAACATCTGGTTTTGGCAATTGTTGGCAACACTTTTTGTGAAAGTCCATGTTTATGACAATTTCCTTGTTTGTTTGAAAGAGCACATGTGTATAGCAACTTCTTGTGTATACTAAATCAGCAGTTGTGTCACAAAATCTGATTGCAGAATTTGTGCATGCATGTATGTGGTAAAGCTTCCAAGGGCTTGTGATTTTATTTGGCTGTTGTCTTTTTTTAGTTAGACCCTTATCCTAAAATCCCTTATGCATGCTTGTTAAATGATTAAAATTTTTATATGTGCACATGTCACGTGTAACCAAAATGCTCTTGTATTCCATATCTATCTGTGCCCAAAAATTGTTACTATCTCTTTAAGACCCTGCATCCAGAAAACAGAACTGGAGGGGGGGAGAACTTTGCCACTGTCCTTTTTTAAGTTGGAGCCTGGAAGCAGAGATGTCTCTGTCTTCTGATAGCATTTGCTGAAGGTGGAGGCTTCACGTTTGAGGGGGTTGTTTTGGGCTTTTTTTTTCCCCTGGGCTTGCAAAAGTAGCCACTCAGACAAACTGCATTTTGCAATCAAAAACTGTTTCAGAGTGAGCTTTGCAAAGCAAGCCCCAGTCCCTGGGGCCAGGTCACCCTGCATTGGTGCCAACAGACCAGTTTTTTTCCCCCAACACTTGCAGTGCAGAGGACAGCAGCACCAACACCAGCAGAGTCCAGTGGGTGGCAGGAGGAAGCAGCAGGAGGCGGTGCTGACTCCACACATGCCAGCAAGTCTTCATCTGCCACTAGAACTGCTCTGCAAGTTCCTACCTTCCCGGGAGGGTTTGCCACCATCCTTCCCCCTTGTCTCCCACACCGTGCAGTCACCTGTGAAGGCTGCCATCTTGGGGGAAGGGTCAGATGCTATTTTCCCTTTGTCTCCTTACATGTGGTTGCCAGTGGCAGAAGACATTTTGGAAAGGGAATTTCTGTCACAATACAGCTAGTCTGTAGCTGGACATATAAATCTGGCTATATTAAGAAACCCAATTTGGCTCTCCTAATTCAATAAACAAGTCCCTAGGTGAACAATCACAGGATAGATTTAAACTCAGAGACTTCAACCAATCCCTTTCAACCCTAAATGCAGATGTATCACTGGCCAGGGAGCCGGGCAGTGTTAAGACCCAGACCAATCAGTGTCTAGATCCAGGAGTTTTGAACTCCTTATATAAGAAGGTTCCAAACAATAAAACAGGCTGTTTATTGAGGATGCTCTGTGAGTTTGTGTCATCTCTGTTATGGGTTTTCCCAGTACTTCCAAGGGTCCAGCCCTTGCAGAGAAGTGGCTAAAATTAATTATCAAGATGGCATGATCAAGTGTGTCTTGAAAAAGCAAAAAGGTTTTAATAAGGAAAGAAAATAATACAAAATCAAAGAGTAAAGCTGAACACAGTATAGAGACAGGTCCCTTACTTGTTACAACACCTCGAAAAGCCTCGAGCTTCTTTGTTCTCTCTCTTTAGTACTCAATAGTTCAGGTGGGTTATTTGGCTTTTGGCCCAATGAAATCAGCAATAGGCACTGAGTTACACTCTCCAAGCCCAATCAATGCTCCTGTGCTGGCACTGAGCCAATTACCATCTGTAGGGTAAAGAAGTTTCTGGGTCCTTTACCTTATATGAAATAAAAGGGGTGAGTCTTAAACCTTTACCTATTTGGAAACACCTGCTGGGGGTGTGGGGTGCATGCCAACACTCTGTCTCCAACCAATGGCCCCAAACATAATATCTGGTGACCCCAATGTGATGACAGCAGCCATCCCGTGAATAGAACGGGGGGAGACAGAAAAAACATACATGAAGAGCCACAAACCAGCAAAAAGCTGGAAGTAATTAAGAGGCGTGTGAGCAGAGCCATCCAAAATATACAGTATACAGAGCTGTTTTGTGGTGGAAAGCTGCAAAAATCCAGATTCCTCTCTGTAAATACCCCTTATAAATAGAAAATAGCACCAAAAAATGGAAGGATGGTTTTTGCTGGAAGAAAACCCAGTTATGAAGGTATGGACTTTTTTTTTATTTCAGTGGGGAGAAAAGCATGAGCAACAGGCTTTAGAAGCTGCTATGGACATTATAAAACCCTGGAGGCTTGTTTCGGACTGGCTGGGGTGGTTGGAAACAGGAACAGCAGCAAAAATGCCGCAGACACCGCCCGCTGAAACGTCTGCCAAGGATGTGGAGCTGGGCAGAGCAGCAGGCAAAAAACCGAGGGAGGTGTGGCTGGTGATTATAAACTGTACTACATCAAAATTATTATGATTAATAACAATTTGCAAAAGCCAACACATAACAGTGAAAGCCAATAATTACACAGTTATCTATAACAGTCAGTAGTTTGATTAGAACTGCAGTAGATGAGTGCTTTAAAAGCCATGGTGAATTGTGTCTTTAGTAAGTAATGATAGAAAAAATAGATAAAAATATTCATTTTCTGATAGTGTTCACTTTTACTCTTCATCCAGAGTAGTCTGAATTCAGAGATTCTCAAGACATTTCATGTAGCCCTATCATTTTGTTATAAATCTTTTAAATTAAATGTCTTCACAAGTCCTCTTCTGGTTGCAAATAAACCAGTGGAAGAGGTAACTCTATGAGAATCAAGAATCACTCTTTAGAATTTTTAGAAGTTTAATAAGGGATAAAAGGGACAGTACCCAGTACTGGAGTGCTTGGCAAATTGCCAGAAGCACACCAGTTCACTGTAACAACTTTCTTTATATACTTTTTTGTTGTGTTGGTCAAATATATATTCATGAAGATTATACATATTCAAATATTCCTTTGAGTTCTATTACATGTTCTGGGAATTCTTTAGCTTGGTTCAACCCTTGACGCATCTTGTAATAGTGTAAATTTGATTTTTGGAAGTCGTGTATGTCATTTCCTCACAACGTGTATGCTGTTTCCTCACAACGACAAACAGGGAATTATTGATCCCCGCAGAGTCAGTGGTAGAAGTCCTTTTCACATCCTTTCTTTCGATGTTATCTGTGTGGTTTCTTCAATGTTCTCTAATCATACAGACAGTTTTTGCTATTTCCACAAACTTATCTGAGTTATTTTCACTATTGTCAGCTACTTACAAAAATAAAAACATTCTGTAAAAGTTAACATTACACAGTCTCTATTTTAACATTTTGTGAAAGCCTAAACTATATTTATCACACTAATATTTATAAGCTACACATGGCCATAGCATTGGCTACAAAAGCTGACAAATTATACTATATCAAAAACAGTTAAACATGATTATAAATTGTACTACATCAAAATTGTTGTGATTAATAAGAATTTGCAAAAGCTAATACATAATAGCGAAGGGCAATAACTACATAGTTATTTATAACAACTCCATCCTGCTTCCCTGCTGGAGCTTACAGACTTCCCACATCCCAGTCTGCATCAGTCAAACAAGCTGTCGTAATTTGAGCAATTTCCATAGTGTTTCTTTGCTATTTCAAATAATTTTCACAGCAATAGATCATGGAGACATTGCGCAAGAGCAAGAGTTAAGCATGGACTGTGACTTTTGGAAAAAATGGTAGTTAGAAGCAGATGGAGTGAGGATTTGGCCTGCACAGTTGCAGTTGGAAAAGGTGTTTGATGTTTTGATGTTTTTATTTAAAGTTGCTGCTTGTGCCAGAGATGATACCAATGTGGTTGCCATTACTGTTCTCAAATATATGCTCACTGTCAGGATGCTAGGCATCCTCTGGTGTCAGGAGGGAATATGTGGATTGAAACCAATTCAAGCCTGTTGCCCTCCTCAAAATTCTTCTGTTAGTTGTTCAGTTCTCATACTCTATACTGAGCTTAGCCATATATATGCTCCTCCCATGCTGGACTGACTAACTCAGAGAGATATTCACACTCTCTTAACGAACTCAGAGAAAAACATTTACATCAACAGTTGATCCACTCAACTCATCGATCCAACTCTTTTGATATGAAGAAGCCTTGAATATAATTCACTGCAATAATAAAGACTTATAAAATATGATAAACCAAAACTATGATAAACCCTTTATCAAAGGGTTATCAAAGGCAGGGCCTCAATTTGAATGCTGTGTGCAGTTCTGGGGCCCACAATTTAAAAAGAATGTGAAGGTCTTTGAATGTGTCCAGAGAAGGACCACCAAGCTGGTGAAAGGGCTGGAAGGCATGTCCTGTGAGGAGCAGCTGAGGACTCTGGGTTTGTCTAGTTTGGAGAAAAGGAGGCTGAGGGGTGACCTCATGACTCTGCAGCTTCCTGAGGAGGAGACCTGGAAAGGGAGGTGCTGAGCTCTTTTCCCTGGAATCCACTGACAGGATGTGTAGGAATGGTTCAAAGCTGCATCAGAGGTTCAGATAAGGAAACATTTATTTACTGAGAGGGTGGTCAAACACTGGAAGAGGCTTCCTAGAGAGGTGGCTGATGCCCCAAGCCTGTCAGTGTTTAAGAGGCATTGGGACAATGCCCTTAATAATATGCTTTCAGTTTTGGCCAGCAGTGAAGTGGTCAGGCAGTTGGAGTACATGATCATTGTAGGTGTTCCAACTGGAACTATTCCATGATTTTCTAAAAAAATAAAATTCTAAATCTTCTGTATTACTGTAACACCTATGATAATATTTGAAAATCGTGTGTGCTGGTAGTGTGCATTTAGGTTATAATAGTATTCCAGTCATCTTTTCTTTTTTATGTAAATATTCACTTTTATTCATTTATACTTTCCATATTCCTGCTCAGCATTTTGAAATAGTCTGTCAACCCAAAAAGTTACTTTAAAAAAATTACACCATTACCCCATTCCTCCTAATGGAAAATGTGTTTGCAGTTCTAGAAAAATAAAAGTATACTCTTACACAGTTAATAAAAAAGTCATTTTAATGTTATTGAGCATGTCTGTTGATTTGGTCTGCTGGCATTTTGGGAAGATGGTACATGACTAAAGAGGAAATTAATTTCTGCTATATTCCAAAATATTCAGATGTAGTACAAAGCAGTGGGTGCAGTAGAGCAGAAATACCCTGATGACAATCCTTATGATGCACACGCTTACCCACTGATGACTTTTTTTAAAATTAAATATATTATTTTGGATCAGAGGGAACATGAGCTTTAAAGAGAAATATAAGGAGATTTTATTGATTTTAGAGTCTTTTGAATGAAATTTTGTATTGCTGATGCAGGCAAAGCTTTCAGACTGATTGTCAGAAAGATGTTTAATTCCCTCTAAGTTGATAAAATAATCAAAAGTTATATCTACTGCCAGCAACTAAGTATGGTGCAGCGGCTCACTCATTCCCCTGCTTTCCTCCTCTCCCAGTGGGATAGGGAGGAGAATTGGGAGAAAAAAATAAAACCCATGGGTTCAGATAAGAACAGTTTAATAATTGAAACAAAGTAAAATATAATAATAATAACAACAATAACAGTAATAATGATAATAATTATAATTAAAAAGAGAGAGAGAATGGAGCACTGCTTTTAATTTCCTTTCCTCTTTTATGTCATTATTGCTTTTTTTTTCTGTTGTACTTCTTTCTATTCCACACCTCATTTCTTTTCCTAAGACTACCTTTCTCTTTTCCTCAGTGGGATTATGGTCTCACTGTCTTGCATTCCTGTTGTTTCTTCCCATCTATAGTTACCTTAACGACTTGGACCGCATAGCAGATTCGGCCTATCTGCCAACTCAGCAAGATGTGCTTAGAGTTCGAGTCCCAACAACAGGGATCATTGAATATCCATTTGACTTACAAAGCGTCATTTTCAGGTAGAAAAAAGTTTAATACCCATTTGCTTTGTTTTTTTTGTTTCCTTTTACATTAGTAATACCATGTATAGGATATTGGTTAAATGTACAAATTATTCAATGTTTTTTAAATTTGAGCTTGGTGTTAATTTTATTTTCATGTTTTTGTCCATATATGATTAGCAGCTGTTTTTAAAGGTGTCAAGAGGATGAGAGACAGATTTGTCTTTTTCTGAAGGTAGTTATTATTGATAGAAAAACTGGAAGCAATTTTTCAATAAAATTAGTACAAATGTTCTATTATGAATAATTATGAAATGCAAAGGTACCACTTCTGTACTTGATTTTTATAGAGAAGTGATATTTTGAAAATTTAATGCCATTCCTACAAATAATTTTCCCCACAGCTCATTCTGAGGGCAAATACAATTGCTAAAGAATAACTATGCAGTTACAAGTACGAGTTAGACACCCGAGTGTCTAGTTACATTGAGATCCATAATAAATTTGGAGTACACTGCCAGCAAATTTGTTTTTATTTTGGCTATTAACAACTTCAGTAAATACAGATTATATTCTATTTATACTCTTAAAATTAGGCAGCCTTGAAAGTTTGGAATTTTGACTGGCAATTTCTTGGGAGATCAGCAGGCCACCAACTTAATTCTGTGGACAGATTTCTGCTGAATATACAGAGCATACATTCTAGAATTGTGACTCAGAATCATAAGTGTTTTACATAACAGAAATTTGAGGGCTTTGAGACCCATAATAATTTAAATTCAGAAAGCACATCAAACTAAAAAGCAAATATGTTAACTTATTTATTTACAACACATTCCATCAGTCTTTAATATGAATGGTAACAGTTTTAAGAAGAACCAAATTGTTTTCAACTAAATTCTTGAATTCAGTGTTTCATGTGTTTATATGTTTATATGCAAAGGTATTTGTGGAGTTGACGTGATCATTGTTAATTTTGCAGAATGGTGGATGTAGGAGGCCAACGATCGGAAAGAAGAAAATGGATACATTGCTTTGAAAATGTCACCTCTATCATGTTCCTAGTAGCTCTTAGTGAATATGATCAAGTGCTTGTGGAGTCCGACAATGAGGTAAGCAAGCATTAGCATAAATCACCAGTTTTTAAGAAAAAATACTTTCCTTAAAATTAATTTTAAATTTTATTTGCAAATTCATTAAAACACAACTTTGTAGAGAGTTTTGGTGTGTGTGTTTTTACATGTTTATTTGGATATTAAATATTTTGGACCAGTTAAGTGTAATGATAGATTGAATACTTCATGCTAAACAGCAAAACAGAAGGTTGCTAGTCCTTTTAAGACATTTTCAAAGCAGGCTGGCTTGTCCAGTCCTGGTTGTTTTCCAAATGTCTGCCAGCAGTTGTATGCAACAGCACGAAATGAAATGAGAAGTTCTACATGGATTAAGATGCTAATCCTCAAATAATATGACACAAACTGATCTCTTCCATGGAAGATCAGTGGAACCCATCTATTTTGTGTTAAAGGTGGAATAGCTGACTGTAGAGAAATGTTCTTATTGTAGCTATTTGCATGGTTAATGTTGTGTAGCAGAGCCATAAAAATACAATGGGAATTAAAACAAAATTCATAGGTTCTTTGCTAGAACAGACCTTAAAGTAGTAAACTTCATTCCATTGACTTAAAGTATAGGATTTATATTGGCTTATATGTGCTACTTGTGTTGCTATTTCAAAGAATAACAGAAGTAAAAACTCATGGGTGGTGATACATGAACTAAGTAGGAAAAGTGCAGGAGTACCCAGTGTTTTGTATAGAGTTTTAAAAAGTAGGGGGGAAATTTAACATTTGGACTTTTTCTTTCATAAAGACTATTCCCATTATTCATCAAACTTACATGAGTGTCGTGGTTTAGGACAAATTAGGGGAAGGTCTCCAGAAGGAGCCCCCCAGAAAATAAACCTCCACCACCCCTTCCCCCCCCCAGCTCTGGGTTTGAGAAGGAATTTCTCAGAGGAGAAGTGGAAAAAACCTATTTATTGACAAATAAACAAAGACACTCCCCAACACAAGGGAAAAGAAAAATACTCAAGCAGTTGCTGTGAGGGGAGGGCGCAGAGCTTCTGTTTTCAGGCGTCGAGGACCCCCAGATATTCCCAGGTCAGGTCCGGAGCCGGTCCAATGATCTTCGGGGGGAGGGGGGGGAAGGGAGAGAAAGAAAAAAAAAGGAAAAAACGAAAGCAGCGAAAACCAGCAAAGGAAAAAAAAAAAAAAACACAACAAAAAAAACAAAAGCAAAAGCAAAAAAAACCCAAAACCAGGTAAAGGCAGCAGCGAAGCGAAGCAAAGCAAAAAGCCTGCAGCCAAGCCGAGCTAGCAGCCAAAAGCAAAAGCACAAGTAGCCCCACCGCGGCAAACACCCCACTGAGGGGCGGGGGGGGGCAGCTGTCAGACATAACAGTGCAGTACATAGAGATAAAGCTGCACGATTGGGATAGGAGGCACCGTCAACCCAGGACAATGAGTTACTCACCAGCACTGTTCTATGCAAGTTTTTAGTATTCATTTACAAAATTTAGGTGAAAAAAAGAAAACATTTTAATGTTCTTCATGACTGTATGTATATGTTGATTTCATTATTTAAGACAAGGGTTGACATACCAAGGTTAAACAGATGTCCCAGGGCAGTCCTGATTGTATTCTCAACTTTTTCAATAATAATTTTTCAAGAAAGACTAGGAGTTCTGAAAGCTTTTAAATTTATACTTTTTCCATAAAAGAAAGAAATCTCATTAATCTTTATATCATCAGACATCTCCTTAAAAAGTACAGCTGTTACAAAGAAAAAAATTTCAGTTGCTTATATAGTGAATATATCTTCTCATTTATTTTTGCACTTTTTTTAACTTGGCAGGTATCAGAATGCTTTTATTTTGTTTTGTAAGACATATATTTGATGTTGTGGTCCAAACAGTAATGGAGTCTGACAATACATTATAAAACAAAGCTTTATTGAGGAAGTAAGAAATTCCCCCATATAGCAACTCACCCAATCACCAATAGTGAGCACAGGATCATAAGCAATGCCATGGCTCTGGTGGACTGCCAGGACATTTGGTATCTGGGTCATCTGGCAGAAACAGCCAATCATGCAAATGTCTTTTAAATGTGGAAAAGAGTTGTGACAATGTAGGTGGGGGGGCGGAGTGTTGGCAGACTGTCTAAGATACCAATATTGGTTAAGGGACAGGGTGTCAGAAGGCAAGATGTTTCCACCCTGTGATTCTCTCAAATCATCACTTGACATGGAGTTATAGGCAAGGGTGTTATTTTGATGGGTTGTTAGCTATATAATAATCTAGGTGAGGTTGATGTTTCAACACCTGCAGGGTATTTATAGTCAGAGGTTGAAAGGTGGTGTATCACAAGATGGGTACTAAAGAATCACCTCTATCAAGTATCAGTTCTTCAGTCATCTGGGAGGTGATTACTGTTATGAATGGAGAGGAAAGCTTAAATAAGTCCTGCCTTTGGCTCAGATTTCTGGCAGTAGCTCTGTTTGGAGCGGCCTGCACCCCAGATAGCTCTTGCTCGCAGGTTCTTCATCATGGCCAATTAGGTCTATTACAAAATGAGTAATTTATTTAACAGACACAAATTTAACAGACATGAGACTTTAACAGGTTACTTACTACACAGGATAAACAAAAGAAATACTACTAGTAGATAAACAATACAGTGCACAAGTGAGGTACCTATTATTACAGCTAGTGAAGAAATAGTATAGATTAGGATTCAGTGTATCTTACCATCCAGTTTCTGATGGGGCACACATAGGATCCTTTCCTCTCAGTTTCCAGAAAAGTAACCACAAAGATGCATCCAAGCTTCGAGAAGAAGTCTTACATGTTTCCAAGGACTGTGTAGGAGACTTCTACCTCCGTGAAATTTTGTGTAGCTTTTATAGTTGAAAAAGTAGTGCCTTTCAGTCAAGGATTCCTGGTTTATCTCTCTACATCTTGCTCTCAAGGCAAGGGGATGTTTATTATCAGCTGGGGATCTTACCTCCCTCAGCAATTCATGTGAGGGGGGAGAATGTCCAGAGCTATGCACCAGCTGATGGACAAAGCAGATAAGCTTTTTTGTGGTTGAGGGGGGAAGTCCTGCCACAATTGCTACTGCATTTTCCCAATTGCTATAAGAGAGGCTGTGAAAGAGATTACAACCAGCTTTTATTTATATCTAGTGGCCCCAACCCCAGTCAGGGAGTGGCTTGACATGATTGGAAAATGTTTTACAACACAGTCCACAACCCCATCCACAAAACATAAATAATGACAGTGAATTTGATCATTAGAAAAAGTACAGCCACAATATTTTGACAGATGCCCTGAGATCTGGGAACCAAGGGGTAAGCCATGACCTCTATTTGTCAATTCCCCAATCTACATCTGCAGTTGCTATCCAGTGCAAGGTCTTTAGTTGTTCCTGGATTTTCTTAAGGTCAGTCTCAATGCATAGATCTTGGCTGACACAGACACAGCAGATAGTATTGACTAATGTACAAATGGCACCTTGTGTAGCCATCAAGTACTCTGAAGCTAGTGGTTTTGAATAGAAGTCTGTGGTACTTGAGCAACTTCTTGCTGCAGTGCCTGGATGGCATCAATTATTACATTTTCTATATTTGCCAGAGTAGCAGAGAGATTGATGATTGCTTTCTCCAGCTCAGAGATCCCTAGACAAGGAAGGAGGGTCCACGGAAACTGGTGAAATATGCATCCTCATTCTAGTAAAGGATTAAAACCACACCAATGTCGCAGGGCATCAGGATAATTATGGACATGGGTCCTGAAGAGGTTTACTTCAACATGCATTGCAGGCACTATTAGTCTGGGTGCATAGACCTCCACTCTCTCCATGGGAGGATTTTCATGGCACAGCTGATGGACAGTCAGTATAGGCCAGAGGCACCTTTTTTGATAAGGTCACAGCAGCAAGTGGTGTCTTTCAGGCAATTGTCAATATTGGCATGGTAGGTCTGCATGGTGTAGGATGGACCCTGCTGCATGGTTTGTCTGCTCATGGGACAGATGATAGCCCACAAAGTTTTGGAGGGCATAGAGTTCTGATCCATGATTTACCAAAGTGGCAGCCAGTAGTCATTGTTTAAGAGACTAGCCTAAATAGAGAAATATCTAACAAAAATTTTAGGTGCACAGCCCCATAGTTCCACCAATACCAGCATTCCTGACACAGGAAAACTTTGGTTCACAGATGCAGCATGCTATGTACAAATCCAACAGTTCCCTTCCTGACATTCACCAGCACCTGAGAGAATTAGCAAGTTAGGATACCAACCAGCAAGGTTCTGGTGGACCTCTTGGGGATGAGTGGCTAAAAAGATGCTCGGCAGAAAAGGACCTGAGGGTGTTGGTCAACAGTTGGCTGAATATGAGCCAGAAGTGTACCCAGGTGGCCAAGAAGGCCAATGTCATCCTGGCTTGTGTCAGTGTCATGGTTTAACCCCAGCCAGCAACCAAGCCCCATGCAGTCACTCACTCACTCCCTCACCAGTGGCATCTGAGAGAGAATCAGAAGGGTAAAAGCCAGAAAACTTGTGGGTTGAGATAGACAGTTTAATAGGGAAAGCAAAAGCCATGCACACAAGTAAAGCAAAACAAGGAATTAATTGCTTCCCATGGGCTGGCAGATGTTCAGCTATCTCCAGGAGAGCAGGGCCCCATCACACATAATGGTTATTTGGGAAGACAAATGCCATCACTCCAAATATCCCCCCTTTCTCCTTCTTCCTCCCACATTATATACCGAGCATGATGTCATATGGTCTGGAATATATATTTAGTCAATTTGGGCCACCTGTTCCCGCTGTGTCTCCTCCCAACCTACCATGCACCCCCAACTTCCTTGCCAGCATGGCAGTACAAAAGCAGAAAAGGCCTCGGCTCTGTGTAAGCCCTGCTCAGCAATAGCAAAAATATCTCTATATTATCAACCCTGTGTTCCGCACAAATCCAAAACACAACCCCATACCAGCCACTGGGAAGAAAATTAACTCTAGCCCAGCCAAAACCATCACAATCAGAAATAGTGGGACCAGCAGGACTAGGGCAGTGGTCATCCCCCTGTACTTGGCACTGGTAAGGTCGCACCTTGAGTACTGCATGCAGTTTTGAGCCACTCAACAAGACACTGAGGTGCTGGAGTGTGTCCAGAAAAGGGCAACAAAGCTAGTGAAGGGTCTGGAACACAAGTCTTATGAGGAGCTTCTGAGGGAGCTGGGGGTGTTTAGTTTGAACAAAAGGAGGCTCAGACAAGAATTTATTGCTCTCTACAGCTACCTGGAAGGAGGTTGTAGCAAGGTGGGTATCAGTCTCTTGTCCCATGTAACAAGCGGTAGAACAAGAGGAAATGGCCTGAAGTTGCACCAGGGGAGGTTTAGATTTGACATTAGGAAAAAATTATACATCAAAGGGGTTGTCAAGCATTGGAACATGCTACCAAGGAAAGTGGTTGAGTCAGCATCCCTGGCGGTATTTAAAAGATGTGTAGGCATGGTGCTTAGGGATATGGTTTAGTGGTGGACTTGACAGTGCTGGGTTAATGGTTGGACTTGATGATCTTTGAGGTCTTTTCCAGTCTAAATGATTCTATGATTCTATGACTATCCTTAAGAACAGTATCCACAGCATATTCAAAACAGGGGCTTTCTTGGAATAACCAACAATAGTACAAGTAAAACAACTACAGTAAACAGCAATATAGCAGGAGTATTTTTCCACTTTGTTGTGGTTGAGATATAGTTTAATAGGTAAAGCAAAAGCTGTGCACACAAGTAAAGCAATATAAGAAATTCATTCACTACTTCCCACTGATGGGCAGATGTTTAGCCATTTCCAGAAAAGCGGGGTTCCATCATGTGTTAACAAGTTACTTGGGAAGACAAATGTCATAACACTGAATGTCCCCCATCCCCCTCCCCTCATCCTTCCCACATATTCTTGTCCACCTCAGCCTGCTTACTGGCAGGGCAGTGTGAGAAGCAGAATAAGCCTTGATGCTGAAAAAGCACTGTTCAGAAATAACAAAAATATCCTTATGTTCTCAACACTGTTTTGGTCACAAATCCAAAACAGCACCATATGAGCTGCTATGAAGAAAATTACCTCTATCCCAGCCAGAACCAGTACACATGTCAGTCTGTACATTCAGGATGGTCCAGTAATGGAGCTGAGTGAATGGCTTCTGGCTCATTATGGATCTTACTTCCAGAAATGCAAAATCACTTTTATGACAGACCAAAGGGGCAGTACATGGATTCAATGACTGCCAACCTGTCAGCCTCAGTTCCATGCCCACGAAGATCATGGAACAGAACCTCTGAGAAACTATGCTAAGGCACATGGAGGACAGGGAAGTGATTCGAGACAGCCAGCAGGGCTTCGCCAAGGGCAAGTCCTGTCTGATCAACTCAGTGGCCTTCTATGATGGAGTGACTACAGCAGTGGACAAGGGAATAGCTACAGATGCCATCTATCTGAAGTTCTGTAAGGCTTTTGACACAGTGCCCCACATCATCTTTCTCTCTAAATTGGAGATACATGGATTTGATGGCTCAGTTATTTGGTGGATGAGGAATTGGCTAGATGGTTGCATCCAGAAGGTAGTGGTGAACAGCTCAATGTCCAGATATAGACCAGTGACAACTGGTGTCCCTCAGGGGCTGTATTGGGACCAGTGCTATTTAATATCTTCACTAATGACATAGACAAAGTGATTGAGTGCACCCTCAGCAAGTTTGCAGATGACACAAAGCTGAGTGGTGAGGGACAGGATGCCATCCAGAGGGACCTGAACAAGCTTGAGAAGTGGGCCCATGTCACTATTGTATTAGGCACAGCTGAATAACGACACAAACTCCAAGTCTTCTCAGAAGGCAAATCTCAGAGTTTATTAGAAATCGCATCTTCTATAGACTGTTTCGAGAAAGCTGGACATGATTGGTCTTCCAACCAACACCCCTCACTATCATTGGCTAATTAGAAACAACACCCCTTCGTAAACATCTTGCAAGTCAACAAGTGCAAAACAACAGGTGCAGGATTGTTTGGATTCCTTCATGAGTTTTCTCACAGCTTCCCAGATCAGTGTATGGGAAAGTTATGTGACTTTCTCTCTCACAGGCTCTTCTGCTATCTGATGCTTCCTCTCTGACCTGGCTGGCAGCATCCACAGGCCCATATAAACCTCATGAAGGTCAGCAAGGCCAAATGCAAGGGCCTGCACCTGGTTTGGAGCAAATGTAAGGCCCCAGATCCTCACTTGATGAGCCTCTTAAAAGGGCTTACAGTTTTTCATGAACTCTGAGTTAGATGCATGGAAAAAATACCAACAAGACATCCTCAAAAGGCCGAAACGACAACAAAAAATTTACTGACAACATCAGAAAATTAGAGAACTTTGGCAAAAGTTTAAAGCACCATTCAAACAACATAAAACATTTCACAAAACATTAACTTAGTCCATTCAGCTTAGCAAACTCCAAGCCCATTGGATTTTAAGTTACTCAAAAATCTGAGAAGAGGGAATTAGAAGGAGAAAGAGAGAAAGACAGAAAAGATATAGAAAAGAACAAGTATAGCTTCCCCTTCTGGTTCCAGTGGTGTTCAGCTGATAGAAATCCCAAGAGGAGGTAGAGTCAAGACATATCCTTGCTTCATGTACTGGCTTAAGTACCCTTTGGCTTTCCTGGGGCCTTCCCCCAGGTGGGACTTCTAGTCACCTGGCCACTCTGGGGCTAGATTGGGGCTCCAGGGTTGGGGTGTGGAGTACTGCCTCTGGTGTGCCAGTGATTGGCAGACACTGCAGGGCTGGGATACAGGCCTCCAGGCCTCAGGGCGTGTGGGATGTACAGGATGGTGCAGTGCCTCACCAAAGGCAAGGCCCAACCTGCCTCTTTCCTTCACACACATGCACCTGAAATGTTTTGAACCACTAATCCTTCCAGTCTCACTGCAACCCCCAGTATCAATACAGACTGGGGGATGAAGGGATTGAGAATAGCCCTGAGAAGAGGGACTTGACTACTGGTGGATGAAAAACTGTACATGAGCCAGCAATGTGCACATGAAGCCCAGAAAGCCAACTGTATCCTAGGTTGCATACAAAGAAGTGTGGCCAGCAAGTCAGGGGAGGTGATTCTCCCTCTCTACTACGCTCTTGTGAGACACCACCTGAAGTATTGTGTCCAGCTCTGGGGTCCTCAGCACAAGAAAGACATGGATCTGTTAGAGCAGGTCCACATAAAACAAATTGTATTTTTGTCAGAATGTGGGTGCAGCAGAAATATGAAAACATTTCTTCCCTTAAATTAACAATAAAGATTATTCTTATTCCTCACTGAGATGTGACAAGTTCATTAAGGAAGACAATAATTGAACTTGGCTGCTTTGGTACTCAATGGATATTTTTTCACACTGCATATTTCAAATAAACTTTGAACTGTGAAAGAGTATTAAAATTTCAACACCAAATTTAGAGTGTGTATAAATGCCCTACTTTTTTCTTATAGATAACATCAATGTGATACTATGATACAATCTAATTCTTCTTTGATATTTGTGCCTGTCATGTGTTAGAGATCTGACTCAAAAACTTGCAGTGTTCTGCTGCTGCTCATGGTCAAATTAAACAGTATGAATTTTGTAAGATGCCCTACTTTCTTTTTCTAAATAGTCCATTGCATGATATTGTCTGAAGTCTTTTTCCTTGTAGTATGCTTTAGCAAAGAAAACGATACTTTTTGAATTATCTCCATATTTGAAAAGTCATGGCAGTCAGAAAAAGTCCCAGGTGACTGGAAAAAGGGAAACATTGCATTCATTTTTAAAAAGGGTTGAAAGGAGGACCCTGGAAACTACTGACCTGTCAGCATCATCTCTCTGAAGGAGACGACAACAAACTTGCTGCTGTCAAAGGGGGATATGAAGGTTGGCATAACTGCTATGAAAGGCTGTCAGCCACTGAGAAACCTTGAGCCTGCTCCAGCTGCACATTTCTGTACATTAACCATTCACAAATTTCTGTCGGCAGCCTTTTCACTCTCTACAGCTACCTGAAAGGTGATTGTAGTCAGGTGGGGATTGGTCTCTTTTTCCAGGCAGCAGCTGACATAAAGGGAGGACAGTCTTAAGCCATGCCAAGGGAAATTTAGGTTGGATGTTAGGAAAAAGTTTTTTACTGAAAAAGTAATAAAGTACTGGAATCGTCTGCCTGAGGAGGTGGTGGAGTCACCATCCCTGGATGTGTTTAAAAAAAGATTGGATGTGGCACTCAGTGCCATGGTTTAGTTGAGGTGGTGTGAAACTTCCTGGAGTCTGAACCCGGACGTTCAGAGCCCTTTGAGTTTCCTCAGGACTCTGGCCCTGTGGCAACTTAAATGGAGAGAGACAGCTTTGATCCGTTGTCCAAAAAGTAAATTTAATAATACAAAAATAACAAACAATAAAACGTCCACTGTATTGGAGCAAACTGGATCAAGGCAGTACAAGGGGAAAAAGGCACGATGCCAGAGGTGGAGTTTAGGGTCAAACAGGGGTATTTATGCACCCTGCTGTGGGTGGGCAGTTAAGGTGTGGTCTGAGGGAAGGGTCCAATGGAGGACAACGATTAAGGATATTAAAATTCTTGCACCAAAAATCAACCTATCATAACACAGAGAACTGAGAACTTTCTAGTAACAATTAGCATAGAGAGCATGTCAATAAGCCTTTTGCTTATGGCACTGGGAATGGGGTTTCCCAAGGCATTTTTCCAGGGTTTTCTTCTTCCCTGGGGAAACTGCCCTTTACAGTGGTGTTAGGGCATGGGTTGGTATGTGTTTTACCGACACTTCTGAGGGCCAGCCTGGCAGAAACATGGCTATAATAATAAGCAAGACAGCTGATCAAGAGTGCCTTGAAAAATCAAAAGGGTTTTAATTAAGATGGAAAATAATACAAAAAGCAAAACAACAAAGCTGAGCACAGCACAAACTCCTTGCTTGCTACAGCACCTCGAAAAGCATGGAGTTCCTTTGTTCTCTCTCTTTAGTACTTAATAGCTTAGGTGGGCTTTTTGGCCCTTGGCCCAATGAGCGCAACAACAGTCTTTGAGTTACATTCTCAGAGTCCAATCCACACTTCTGGGCTGGCTCCGAGCCAATTACAAGGAGAAATCCACAGAACTTTCCAGCTAATTTCTTAACATGTCAAAAGGTAAAGTGAGACTCTTTCCTTATTCGGAAGCACCTGCTAGAGATGTAGGGATTGCATTACCACATCTCACCCTTTGTTTATTACAAAGAAAGAAAAAAAAATAGTTACTTTGAAAAATTCTCACATTTGTTGACAATTAAAGTTATGTTAATAACTCATTGTTTAATAATTTGGGTTTATATCTCAATTATGGTATTATGGATCAAATAGCTTTGAATTTGGTATTTTCTTTTCTTTTT
Organism: Trochalopteron elliotii; assembly: GCA_024734555.1. Classification (NCBI taxonomy): domain Eukaryota; kingdom Metazoa; phylum Chordata; class Aves; order Passeriformes; family Leiothrichidae; genus Trochalopteron; species Trochalopteron elliotii. The sequence goes on from JANPWX010019017.1 coordinate 206,150, forward strand.
TAGTCAATTATTTCAATTATTAATTTTTTACGGTTAATATTTAGTCTCTAATTAATTATGAATTTTATTTTACTTTTGTTTGTGAAGATTTTTTCAAGTGAACTATATTCTTTTGTCTGCACAGGATTTAGGCTAATGAAACTTGTAAACTAAAAACAAAACAATATTATTAACATTACAGTAAACATTTATAAAACTTTTTAGTGCAAAAACTTATCTGAATAACTTATAACTAGTGCAAACTATACTAATGCAGTCTCTGTTTTTTGAATGTTTCAATGTCCATATTTCTGGTTGGTGCAAAGATATAGAGTCTCTCTGGGAACACGGTCCATGGTCAGTTGTCACTCCACATTTTCTGTGTGGTCTTCTTTTGATGTTTTCAGTTGTTCTTGAACCGGCTGCAACTGAGGCTTGACATTTTTTGCTGGGACCCATTTAGGACCAGCATTTGTTGAAACACACGTGAAGCCTCTTCCCCATGTAATGAGGGGATAAGGCCCCGAAACTTGTCCTGATTCAGGATCTTTGATGAACACCGGTGGTCTCTCTTTGAGCTTTGCTTGTGTGGTGTTACTGAAATGCCTAAAAATAGCTGGTACCTGCTCCATAAAAGTTATTCAAAAAGTTAGACATACACTGCGTTGTTTAGTCTTTCTACTGTAGAAAATACTTCTACCCCGCCTTTTTGTCTTTCTAAGAGGGTTTTTAGTGATCTATGTGCTCTTTCTACTATAGATTGACCTGTGGATGAATGGGGTATACCTGTAGCGTGTTTGATGCTTCATGCATTGAAAAATTCTTGTAGTTTCTGAGATTTGTAAGCAGGTCTATTATCTGTTTTGATTTCTTGAGGGATACCTAGGGATGCAAATGCTTGTAAGAAGTGTTTAATTGTATCTTTGTTCTTTTCACCGTTGTGTGCTGAAGCAGAAATTGCTCTTGAGAATGTGTCTATAGATAAATGTATGTGTTTGAATTTTCCAAATGATTGGCATTGTATTATATCTGTTTGTTATAATTGCAGACTGTTTAAACTTTGGGGGTTTACTCCAGTAGCTATGGCTGGTATGTCTAATTTTTGACAGTCTGGACACGCTTGTACAATTGATTTTGCCTGACTTTGTGATAAATTGAATAATCTTATGAGAGCAGGTGCATTTTGATGAAAAAATGCATGACTTATCTGGGCTTGCTCAATAACATTTGGCAATGTGTTTTGTATGGGTATGGTTAAAAGGTCTGCCATTGCATTCCCCTCTGCCATGAAGCTTGGGAGTGCTGTGTGTGACAATGTGAGTGATGAAATAAGACTACTGTTGGGTGGAAAGAAGAAACATTAATTTTTTAAGTAGTTTATATAACTGATCATTTGGAACTTCTTTTAGGAGAGATGCTTCTGCTCTCTCCACAACACCTGCAACATAAAAAAAGTCAGTAACAAGATTAAAAGGAAAGGTAAACTTGGAGAAAACACAACAGCTGCCAGCTTTACAATTTGAGGAGAGCTTTTTACTTTCTCTGTATCTGATTTCCATTGTTTTGTGTTTGGATTTTGCCAAGTAATTACAGACTTCTGAGACTTCTCTGAACTATCTGTAAAAAAGGTGATTGCCTCTAAGGGTGTATGACTCCTTAGAGGTTTCTGAATCAATTTTAGGGGTGAATTTAACAACTTGTGCTTTACATAAGGAACTGAAATTTTCCCTGAAAAATTTTCAAGAGCAATTTGTAAAACTTCTGAATTTTGGACTAACTACTCTAAATACATTGATGTGACTGGCAAAAAGATTTCTGAGAAATCTTTTCTAGCAAGGGAAAGAATTTTGCATCTGGCTTTCATAATTAATTGAGATATAATTTCAGGGCATGTTGTTATGGTCTTGCCTAATTGCTGAGATAGAAAGATCCACTCTAGAATTATTAGATGGTCATTCTTCTCGAGATCTCACTGGAAAATTAAACCATGGAGCTGCGGGTTTTGTCCTAGGACTGCAAATAAAAAAGACAGGTTAGGGTTATACTGATGCGTTTGACATGTCTGGATGGCTTGCAGCACTTTATTTAAAGCATTTTGTGCTTCTTTGGTGAGTTCTCATGGAGAGTTTAATGTTGTGTCTCTTTTTAAAAAGTCAAATAAAGGGTTGAGGTCTTGATTTGTGATTTTTAATAGAGGTCTGATCTAGGTAATGGTTCTTATGAGCTGTTGCATCTCATTAAGTGTTCTGGGATTATTTCTTAGCTGAAGCTTTTGTGATGTTGTGGTTTGCTCTGTAATTCTATACCTTAAATACTTCCAAGGTGGAAGCTGTTGTATTTTTTCTGTTGCTATAGTGAATTTTGCTTCTTGCACTGCTGAGATTGCATGGTTTGTTGTTTCTTTCATGGAGTTTTCTTCTTCAGCTGCTATTAAAATGTCATCTATATAGTGTAGTATAAGGGAATTTGGGTGTTGTGCCTGAACTGGAGGAAGTATTTTTGCAACATACCGTTGGCGGATAAACAGTGAGTTGCACATTTCTTGGGGTAGGACTTTCTAATGATATCTTTTTAATGGAGCTTGTTGATTAATAGATGGAATGGAGAAGGCAAAATGCTGTGCATCATCAGGATGTAGGCTAATATAAAAGAAACAGTCTTTCAAATCAAGAACAGTTAAAGTCTAATCTGGGGATTATAACTGGGGGAGGCAAACCTGTTTGCAAAGATCTTATTTCAACAATAATTTCATTATTTTTTTTAGATTATGCAACAATCTTCATTTTTTGCTGCCAGTTTTTTTGATGACAAAAACAGGAGTGTTCTATGGGCTAGTTGTTGGGGTTAAATGATCTTTATTTAATTGTTCTTGGACTAGTTGCTCTAGCACAGTGAGCTTCTCTGCTGGTAAGGGCCATTGGTTCTTCCAAATGGGTGTATTAGATGTCTGCGTGAGCTTTAAGGTGTCATGCTGACTTGTAGCTCATATTAGAAATCTGTTTCTATCTTCAGACCCCATTGCGACAGGATGTGTATGCCCCATAGGACTATATCTGCTCCTACAATGAATGGTTTAGTGGTAGCAACACGACCCTCAGGGCTCTCAAATGCGACTGGGTGCAAGCTGCAAAAGCTTTCACAGTGACCTCCAATACCTGCTACCTGATCCAACGTAGGTATTATGGTCCAGTCCTGCGGCCAGAGATTTCTCAATATAAGTGAAACGTCTGCACCTGTATCTGTAAGGCCAGTGAGGGTGATGGTTTTCCCAAGTTGCTGGAGGACACAGGTGAGATGTGGTCGCCTACGACTGATGTGTTTCGTCCAAGCAATGAAGGATGTGTTGCTGCATGGCTCTGGGAGAAGAAAAGCTTGTGCTATGGTTAGTCCTTTAGGTAAGAAACATGGGGGGTCAGGACAGACAGCTAAAACAGTGATCTCTTGCAAAGATGTTACAGATAACACTGCAGGGAGAACACAGAACCCTTCAGCATTATTTCGGCTCACTCCCGTTATTAAGAATTCACGGGGTTGTGGCTCAGGGCCCAACTGTCCTGTTGAAATTGTATTGGTGAACAGAATTTGCTAGAATTACTGGTTGAGCTGTGTGCAGTTCCAAGTGGGTACCTGGGGGCATTGTGGCTGGTAACTCGGATATGAGCTGCTGCAGTTGTGGACTCGGTGGTCTGAGGTGATTTCTGGTACGTTGGGCAGGGTTTCTTGTGTCTGAGCACTCTACTGCTTCACACTCTTCTGCCCATTTCCCGAACTCTGCCATCTGAAACCCTGTGCAGGATGAGAACTGTTAATATTTTGAAAATGTTTTTTACAATTACAGTGTCTTAAAGGTGGTTTCCTTTGAAGTTTTGGGCAATTGCTTTTAAAATGTCCTTTTCTCCCACAAAAATGGCAAGTAATTTTTTGGTTCTGTTGATTTTCTATGACTCCCTTAAATGCAGTAAGGTCTTCTGCTAGGGTCTGTGTTTGAATCTTTACAGCTTTTTTTTGGTGTTTTAAGGTATTTTCTTGAGCTATTGTAATAGCATTGGCTAAGACTTCAGCTTGTAATGCTGTTGCATGTTCAGGGGTATTTAAACGATTGCATGCTTCAACTAATTGAGCTCTTGTTGGTTCTGGGTCCTGGGGAAGTGCACGTAATATTTTTTTGCAGGTTGGATTTGCATTAGAAATTGCTAAGCCTTTTAATAACTTTTCTCGTGCTAGCTCTAATGTCACCTGTTTTTCCAAAGCTAATTTTAAACGGTCCAAAAACTTGATGTATGGTTCATCAGGACCTTGCTTTATTTCAGAGAAATCTAAATCTGGCTTGTTACCATCAGGTACTTGTAACAATGCTGTCTTTGCCAATTCTTTGATATCATTTAGAACTGGTTTCGTGAGAATCTGCACTTGCCACTGTGGATCTGCATTCACTCCTTCTCCTGCAAGCTGCTTGAGTGTTAAGGCTGCTGTGGTTGGATTTGCTGCATAGTCTCTTAGAAACTGATTTAAAGCATGATTCCATGCCAATTCCCACAGAGAATATTCAGTAGGAGACAGGAGAGATGTAATTATTTGCTTTAAATCATGAGGTATTAGTACATTGGCAGCAAAAGTGCCTTGTAATAGACCTCTAAAAAAGGTAGAATCCCTTTCATATAACTTTGCAGTTTTACAGAGTTCTTTTACTTCTGAATAGCTTATTTGTTTCCACTGGGGATTTAATCCAGCTCTGTTATACCAAACAGGAAAGGCTTTCAGTTTTGACAGGATTTCCCACTCCCTGTCTCGTGCTGCTTCTTTCCTTATCTTCTGCCAGGGATCTGTACTGACTGATAAAGGAGATTCATCCTCCGATTCATCGGAGAAGCTGCAGGATGCATAGGAAATTCTCCAAGTTAACATCGGGGTTTGTTTTTTTTCTCCCAGCATGGGCGCCACCATCTTGAGGGGGGCTAGTTCAGGGATGTCATTTCCAGTTCTCACGCTCCTCACAGCCAGGGCATGTCTTTCTGGGCTGTGGGTGGTAGCCTGGAGCGGAGACAGGGACTGGAAACTGCCCACGGAGGATATGGAGTGGGAGGAACTGAGTGACGTGTCAGATTGGGCGTGCCTCAGAGTCGGGCTGGACTGACTCCGCCCACGAAGGGCTGCAGCCTCTGCCTCAGGATCATGGTGGAGGCCATGAGCATCTTTGTTAGCAGAGCCCCCGCTTTCGGCTCTGTTTAAAACTCATGCGCCCAAAATGAACGGATCTCAGCTGCCAGGATTGACTACAAGAAGGAGACTGAGGGGGTGGGGGGGTGATTGGAGCGGAACTTCAGCCTGCGTGGCCAGGACTGGCTGCAGTTTCACTCCAGGGGAAGGAGGGGGAAGCGGGGGAACACGTGGAGCCACCCCGTGCCTGCCTGCCTCTCGGGGTTTCCTCAGCTTGGATTTCTCTGGGACTTGGAGGATCAGAACACGCCTTTTTATCATGACTTTTAGACTGGGCTGGAGTTGTATTGGATTTGTCCTGGTTTAGGGCAAATTTGGGAGGAACCCTCCGAATGGTGTTCCTCTGGAAAGCAAGTCCAAACAGCCCCTCCCCCCAGCCGGTCCAGGAAGAGAACTTCCTCAGAGAAAAGTGGAAAAAACTATTTATTTAACAAACAAAATGCCCACAAGTATAAAGAATGAATAATAATAATAATAATATGAAACCATAAAACCTCTCGGCCCTCAGAAGAGAGATGGCAAAACTGAGAGTCTGTGCCAGGAGTTTATCAGTCCCAGTCCCTTCAGTGCTGGGAAATGCTGAGTTCAGGCCCGGTGGGCCACGGGTGCAAGATCCCGGTGCTCCTCTGGGTTTTTTCAGTCCAGAGCAGATTTAAACAGTCCCAAGAAAAGAAAAAAAGGAAAAACAGTCCAGGAAAGCTTCTTTGCCTCAGCTAGCTAGACTAACAACAAGGGAAGGAAAAAACCTCTCTCTGGCTGCCGTCCGTGCATCCGACGAAAAAAAAGAAAAAAAAAAAACACACAGTCCCAAGGACGAGAAAAGATCCAGAGGAGTGAGCACTGTTTTTCAAAACAAACTGCGTGCTTCTTCTTTCCCTGCTCACTCTCAGAACCAGTCTTAAAGGTACAGAACACAGAACAGACGATGTGGGGATACAGGTATCATAGTCACCCTCGGACAGGATTTTACTTTTTTTGCTCCTTTTTTACTGTCACCCTTGGAAGCGTTTTTCCTGGGGTGTGTCTCTGCAGTTTCAGGTACTTTTGAATTTGCACTGCTGAGTCTTTCATTTTCTATTACAAAGTCTAACATAGTCTTAAAGACGGGTCATAATTTTAAAGTTGATTTTTCCTTTTTCTCCAGATTGTACAATTTCAATCCCACTCTGTTCCAAAACTCTGCTGTGAATGTTTCAGCTGCCGTAGTGTCTGGGAATTTTTTATAGACCTATTTCACAAGCTTTTTAAGCTGTTTCTTCTCAAACTTAAATTCTTGAACTGTTAACTTGTAATAAAAGTAATAAAAGATGTCTTGCTCCACTACACTTTGCTGGTTTCCCATTTCACTCACCGAAGTTAGATCTCTGGGGAATCCCAGCTCCCTTGATATTCCCCGATCCACCTGCAGTCACTCGGGATCTCTGTACCTGTAGAACTTGGTTCTTCAGGACTTCTACTTCGTGTTCCAGGATCGGTGCCTCCGGCTAACTCCCCTTTCCACCGGACACAGGGGCTCGGACTGAAGACCCCCTCAGGCCTTCAGTCCAACACTGAGGTTTTTTAACGGCCAAAAACCACCACGAGCTCGAATTTGAAAAACAATATTGAATTATTAAAAATATGGATATTGATCTAATACCGATATACAACTATGATGGACAAAGACTCTCTAACAGTTTAAAGTTAGAAAGTGTATGTTTATTACGACGCCGGGCAACGTGCAGGATAGCTCCCAAATACACACGCACAATTTACAGATGATCACAGGGTCTTTTTATGTACAGGAGTATTGAATACCCAAAACACAAATGCATATTCATAACTCTGGTACATCCCATTCCCACTTCGTATGGTAATTAGCCAAAAAGCTATTAAGCATGGGTGGTTTGTTCTTTGAAATGGGTCGGTGGTCCTTTTTATGGGGCGGGGTCTCAAAATGATGAAGTAGATGGGTCTTCCTCGCTTTGACTTTTTAACCTTTTAGTGTTACGTGACAACGGAATCCTGTTTTTCCAGGGCAGTTTGATTTATGATTGTATTGTATTCTTGGAGTCTATTGATTAGTCAGAATACGTAAACAGGCCTCATGATTTAACGGTTCCTTAAATCCGGCTACTGTTAGTAGAGGGAAGTTTGTCTATCTTACCTCAGCAATATCTAGTTTAACTAAAGTCTTTAATTCTTAAAAATTAATGTCTCATTCCCCACTTCTTTAAAGTGAGTAAATTCCTTTACTCAATATATAGAATCTTCCTCATCTATCCAAGCCGTACAGCTAGTGTCTCTCAAGACCAAGCCATACGCCTTTGATAGTGAAGTTAAGGCTGCTACTCGTTGTAGCATCTTCTAATTCTAGACAAGTATCACAACAGATAAAACTAAACTTATACTAACCAAAATAAGCAACACAACTATAGGGTGGACTAAGGCATTTAGTATACCGGTTGCTGTCGGAGACTACCCAAAAGGCACATCCCACTAATGATGAGACAAATGTTCCTCAAGCCTTTTAAAAACTCCTTTGACGGTCTCTGTGTCATGGTGTATTGTAATTAATGTCTTTTTCTCTTCTTCTCTAATTCCCTTTAAGATTTCTCTCAATTGGGGATGTTTCATCAATTGAGCGACTAAAGTCAAATTCATTCCTATGGGCACAGGCAGTATCTTCTGCACAGTGGTTAGGTTAGCCTTTATATATTGATGTGATATTACAGGTGCCCGATAGGAAAAATCACATCCCTTAATTCTAACAAAATTGCAAACACACAAATTGAATTTGGTTTCATTTACAATTTGGTTGTCTATCCTTATGATGGGGCATGCTGTCCTTAGACAGACACAACCTTGTCCTGTATACACCAGTGAAGTTTTCTGTTTGCCTGGATGCATTTCAAAGTGACAAATATTCTGGTTCATATCCAAACAAGTGTCTTTGCCACCTTCTAATGTCCCTTCACATATGTACCCTAGCTGTCTCTTCGCAGTACAGGGCTCTAGATTAACGGTTTGCCATTTTCCTTTAATTTCTCATGCCCACATCCTGTGTTCAGAAGGGTACAATACAGTTCCTCCATGGTTTAATCCTAAGGGGACTATTGGATGTATTAGGTCCACTGAGGCATCGTGTATAGTTAAAACAAAGGCTGTCACTATACTAGTCACAGGGTTATAGGTGAAATTGACCAGCACCCACCAAGACTGAAGCTCCTTCTCCATATCAGAGGCATTGTCCCAAACAATTTTGCGAATTTCAGCAGGGAATGTTCCCTCTCCGCCTTCTCTGATAACTGCGGCAGCCACTGATTGCATCCACAGTTGTGCCTGAGTACACCCTAAAGCCAGAGAAATGTTTTCACTAGCTGCACCTAGCGCATTAATTATTACCTCATGATCTCACTCTTCTGTGTTTTCCCATTCTGGTAGTATTTGGGTCAATTTCCAATGATTGTTACCCAGTGTGAGTAGAGAGGATTGCAAAGGTTGCTGTAGTTGGACTAAATCATTCCCTACTGAGGCTAATTTATTCATCAGTACTTCTGAATCTATGGTATTTAGTACTCCCAATCCTGTTCCTAGCATCCCAGTGAGATCTTTCTTACTTCTAAAATTAGGAGGCATACTTCTTTGGAGCCAAGTGGTCCAGTCCATAAAGGAGCTCTTGAGAAATGGAGCACATTCTGGTCGAACGTGAGAAGCATTTACCTGTACTCCCATTTCTACTCGTTTTAAAGACCACTTTGGGTTAATTATCAGCTTCTGAACTCCTGTCTTTTTAATAGCATATGGCCCAATTTTGGTAATCACAGGAGTTATTTGTTCCTCTACTTCTGGGATAGCTGGCACCTGGGTGATCACAGCCTTCCTTGGCACTGGTGGAGTAATCTTGGTCTGGTCCTTATGGAGCTCAGTACATACTTGAGTGATGTTAAAGTCAATGTCATACCCTCTTATTGCACACCCCTCTATTTTGAGTCTAAACTGAGGACATTTACTCAAGCATTTGTCACAGCATTCAGGACTAATCTGGCTGGGTCTCATGGGTGGGTGGTAAGCCTCGTGGAACCCGTCCTGTACGAATGCATACTTACATCCCCAAACATTTCTTCCTTCCCATAAGCTTGCATTCGTGACTCTTAGCATCTTATTTAAAGCCTTACAAGAGTAAGCATCATAAGCTCTTCCTTGACACCTGTTTATCTCGGTCACATTGTACCTACGTGGTATTGTGATGACTCTTGTTATGGTTAAGGTAATTACTGCAATAATTACAACTTTCTACATAATGTCCATAATAACTATTAGTCCATCTATTTGTGGTTCCGAGTGAGCTTCAGCTTCAGTTCATTATCGCCTGGTGTGATCTTCCAGATTCCTTCTGGGGCTTTCTTCACTCAGGAGTGATGGATCCAGGCCTTCTGTTCTTTGATTTTGATTGCAGTGAAGGTAGTAAGAAGCACCTGGAATGGCCCTTCCCACTGTGGTTCCAAGTTCTTTTCTGCAAAAGGCTTAAAATATACATAACCCCCAGTTTGTATATCATGTACTGGCCCATCTAATTCCCTCTTTTGAGCTTCAGCCACATATTTCTCAATTTCTCTAAGTTGTCTATTTAGGGCCACCATATACCTGTGTAGGGTTTCTTCCCCTACTTGCATGGATGTTTTGCCTTTTTGAATTGCATATGGCCTTTGTCACGATCCGCTAATGCAAGCGGGGTTCGTGATGGTTCATTTTAAGGATCTCAGAGTGCAAAAAACAACACAGAGGGGCTTTCAGTATTCATCAAAACAAATGCACTTTTATTAGTGCCAACAGCAAATGCGATAGAAGGATTTGAAGGGAAATAAAGGACAGCGAGAAAAGAGAAAGAAGGGGTGGGTAATAGCTACCAACAGAGAGACGAAGTCCTCGTGGCCCAGCCAATAGATCCATCTTCTTCTGTGGGGTGATCACAAAGTCTTTGGTTAACTCAGGGGTCCTTATAGTCCTTTCCAAAGCGACAGGCAGTTGGCCAAAAGGTGGGGAAATCATCATGGTGTGTTCATCTTGAGAGAACTGAGAATAGGTCAGCTGTCAGCAAGCACAGTGTTAACAAGAACAGGTCAGCCGTCAGCAAGTGCAGTGTTAACAAGAACAGGTACGGCCATCAGCAAGTGCAGTCAATTCACCGTGACTTGCCCATTGTTTCTGCTCAGGTTCTGATGTTCCGATGGAAATGCGTGCCGGGTTTTTCCATTGAACACACCTGCAGGCAACACTTGGCAAACATCCCACCTCAGCCAGGCCAGAACTCCTGTGTTGGGTTTTAGAGTCCTTTTAGGGGTTTCAGTCTCTGTCCTTGACGATGGTCGTGAGGCAGATGAGGGAACTTCGGACCGTCTCTTACAGCCTTCCATACAATATTTCAAAAGGGCTTAGTTTCTCCTTTGCCCTTGGTTTTGTCCGAATTCGCAATAATGCCAATGGGAGAGCCTGGGGCCATGGCAAATTTACTTCTTGCCCCAGTATCACAACTTGTTGTTTAATCAAGTGGTTCATTTTTTCCACTTGGCCACTAGATTGAGGGTGGTATGGGGTATGCAATTCCCAGTCTATTCCCAGGTGGTTACTTATTTGCTGTACAATTTTTGAAATAAAGTGTGGCCCTCTATCTGAGGATATGGTGGCTGGAACTCCAAACCTCGGTATTATTTATTGTAACAGTGCTTTGGTTACCTCTCAGGCCTTAGCTGTCATGGCAGGAAAGGCTTCTGGCCATCCTGAAAAAGTATCAGTTAACACCAATAGGTAACGATATCCTCCCTTCCTGGGCAGTTCTGTAAAATCAATTTGCCATTGTTGCCCAGGTCCACAGCCTTTTCCAATTTGTCCCATTTTAGGCTTTGGGGTATTTTTGGGATTAGTTCGGAGGCAAAGACTCCACTGACGGGTTACCTGTATCACTGTACCTTGTAACTTCCTGGCCAAAATTCTTTCCTTCAAATAGCTATACAGGGCGTCTATTCCCCAATGTGTTTTCTCATGTTCCCTTTGCACTAATGACCATAACAAATGGGAGGGCACTACAAACTTCCCTTCCTCTGTCACGGCCCGCCCTTCCTGATTATAATTTGCTTTCTCTGCTTTAGTAAGTTTCTTATCCTTCTTATTGTATACTGGCTTACCTTCAATTGAAATTTTTCCATCTGGAATCAGTGCTGCCTCAATTGTCTCATCAGGTACATCACCTTTGGCTGTGTCTTTTGCCTCTCTGTCCGCCAGCATATTCCCTTCTTCCAATTCAGAGCTCACCTTTTGATGTGCTTTGATGTGCATGATTGCTGTCCTCTCAGGTAGCTGCACGGCATCTAGCAGCATCAGGATTTCTTGTGATTGTTTAATGCTTTTCCCTTGTGAGTTTAATAGTCCTCTCTCCTTCCAAATGGCTCCATGTGCATGGACTACCTCAAACGCATACCTTGAGTCTGTATAGATGTTAATTTCTTTCCCTTTTGCCAGCTCTAAGGCTTGGATCAAAGCGATTATTTCAGCCTTCTGTGCAGAGGTGTTGGTGGGCAATGGTCCAGACTCTATTACTTCCCTGCTGGTGGTAACTGCATACCCAGCATGCCGCTTTCCACTGACAACGTAGCTGCTTCCATCAGTAAACCAGGTCTCAGCATCCTCAATCGGAGGATCCTTCAGATCCGGGTGGCTGGAGTAGGTGGCTTCGATGGTCTCCAGGCAGTCGTGGATCACTGGTTCTCCCATACTCCCGCTGAGGAAGGAAGCTGGGTTCACACTGTTAGTTACCACAATCTCAACATCATCTTGTTCTACCAGTATAGCCTGGTACTTCAGGAATCTCTGTGGGGAAAGCCAGTGTCTCCCTTTTGCCTCAAGGACTGCAGACACCGTGTGGGACACTAGCACAGTCATCTTCTGGCCTAGGGTGAATTTGCGTGCTTCCTGTATATTCACTGCCACTGCTGCAACAGCTCTGAGGCATCCTGGGCATCCTTTAGCAGCCGTATCCAGTTGTTTGGAAAGATAGGCCACTGCCCTCTGATATGGGCCTAGGTTCTGTGCTAGTATTCCCAAGGCAATCCCTTGCTTTTTGTGAGAGAACAAGAAGAATGGTTTACTCACGTCTGGAAGTTCTAGGGCTGGAGATGACATGAGGGCCTTCTTTAGCTGGTCAAAGGCTCGAGTGGCTTCCTTTGTCCACTGAAGTTCTCTGATTCCATCCATGATCAAGGCATATAGAATTTTAACAAGCAATCCATAATTATAGATCCACAGTCTACACCACCCTGTCATGCCCAAAAAGGTTCTCAGTTCTTTCACTGTTTGAGGCTTTGGGGTCTGGCATATTGCCTCTTTGCGGTCCTGCCCCCAAGTCCTTTGTCCAGCAATCATTTCTAACCCAGGTAAATGACTGTTTGCCCCACCAGCTGGGCTTTCTTTTGGGATACTCGATACCCTTGCAGGCCCAAGAAGTTTAGGAGGCTTACTGTCCAGTCTACACGTCTCCTGGGTCCGTGTGGCTATCAGGAGGTCATCCATGTACTGGAGCACCTGTCCTTCTCCTGGTGGGGGTTCCCAAGACTCCAAATCCTTTGCAAGCTGCTCCCCAAATATGGTGGGGTGGGTTTGTAACCTTGGGGTAATACCCACCATGTGAACTGAGTTTTTCGTCCAGTTTTGGGGTTTTCCCACTCAAATGCAAAGATTTTCTGGCTGGCTTCATGGAGAGGGAGGCAAAAGAAGGCCTCCTTCAAATCTAAAACAGTAGAACCGGTTAACTCAGGTGTTAGAGTCAGCAATGTATGAGGATTGGCAACTACTGAGTACAGATCTTCAGTTATCTTGTTGACAGCTCTTAAGTCCTGTACTAGCCTATATGACCCATCAAGCTTCTTCACTGGCAAGATAGGAGTGTTGAAATCAGACTGACACTCCCTCAGTAGTCCTATCTTCAAAAAGTTTTCAATAATTGGGCTAATCCCTTCTCTATCTTCTTTCTTTAGGGAGTATTGTTTAACCCTTACTGGCTGTCCTCTTTCCTTAAGTTTGATCTGTACTGGTACTGCATTCTTTGCCCTGCCTGGTATGTCAGAAGCCCACACTCCAGGAAACACCTGATCTATTATTTTCCTGAAATTCTCTTCTTCATTTGCAACTTCAATTTCTTTGGTTATCATCATTAAACTTAACAGTTCTACATATTGTTGATCCTTTACCTCCAAAATAATTTCCCCATTCTTAAATATTACTTTTGCCTCCAGCTGCTCTAGCAGATCCCTGCCCAAAAGTGCAGATGGAGCATTAGGCATATATAAAAATCGATGAATTCTCCATTGTTTCCCCAATTTATACTTCAATGGTTTGCAAAAATAAGCTCTTTCAGATTGGCCAGTTGCCCCTTTTACCATAACATAGTCATTGGTTACAGGTATTAGGGCCTTATTCAGCACTGAAAATGTTGCCTCTGTGTCTATTAAGAATTCTACCTTTTTTTCTCTTTTCCCTAGTTTGTCTATAACCACAGGGTGCCTTAGGGTGGGGCCCTCCAGTCCTCTTCAGTCTGCTTTTACATGAGCAACCACCTTTTCCCCTTTTTGACCACCTCTTCTATGTTCATTACTCTTTCTTAATTCTGGGCACTGGTTTTTCCAGTGACCACATTTCTTGCAGAGTGCACACAGATCTTTACCCACTCGGGGTGGTCCCTGTTTTGGTGGACCTTGCCCATGTTTTCCTTTTTCTCTGTCTTTCACTTCTGCTACTAATTTCTTCATCCCCTGTTTATATCCTTCTTCCCGGTTACTAAAAACTCTCCAGGCTTCATCTAGTAAAGCTTCTAAATTCCGGCTGTCTGGACCCCATATCTTGTGGAGTTTCCATCTGATGTCTCCTGTAGACTGTCCTAAAAATAAATTTATTAATTGCTGTGTCCCTTCATTAGATCCAGGATCCAGGGTGGTGTGTCAGCGCATTGCGTCTCGCAGGTGATCTAGAAATTGAGAAGGTGTTTGGGAGGGGCCTTGTTTGACAGCATATAGGGCTGACCAATTTATGGTTCTGGGGATTGCTCTTTCTAGCCCTTTCACTATCAATTCCTGGTATCTCTTTAATCGTCCCAATCCCTCATTATTGTTAGGATCCCAGCCTGGGTCTTGAAGGGGAAATACATCTTTAACATCTTCCTGTGTTCTGCAGTCATCCTCAGCCAGATCCTTAGCCACTTTCAAAACTGATTGCTTTTCAGTCTCTGTTAAGGCATCAAGCAGCAACTGGAGGTCTCCCCAGTCAGGTAAATGCTGCTTGACTATAAACTTCATTTTATTAGCAACCCCTATTGGATCACTTCGATAGCCCTTAGCACTCTTTTCCCAAATCTCTAAATCAATTGAGGAAAAGGGAACCTTAATCAGTTTTGTTTCTCCATCAGAGGTCATTGCTTGTCTTAGAGGTGCTCGTATGACCTCTGTGGTTTGTTTTTGGGTCCTTGATGCTATAGGCCCTTGTGGGGAAAGTTTGGGAGCTAACGGGGGAGGTTCAGGTTCATCCCACTCACTGTCACTGCTAGGCAGTGGTGGATATAGTTCCTCAGTTGCTGTCCTCCTAAAGGAAGATGAAGTTAGAGATGAAGCAGGGGAGGTTGGGGTTAATGGTGGTTCTGAATCTGCATTTCCCACCACCCTCCTCCTTTCCTGTGTCTTTGGGGGTGGTTTAAGTATCCCTTCTGTGTCTTGTTCCAAAGCCTCTATTTGGTATACTTTGTCAGGGTATGTGCACCTCTGATTTATCAAGCAGGTGCTGCAACACCATTTGGGCTTCCCTTTAGTAGCTTTATTGTCCTTTTCAAGGGCCAATACTAAAGGATCAGATGGTGGCCTCATTCCACAATCCCTTTGCCACTCAGGGTGATTTTGAAGGCTGAAAAACATATCTGCATAAGTCACTTCTGACCACCTTTGTTCCCGTCGCAGGAAAAGCATTAACTGTAACAGTGTCTCATAGTCCAGTGTGCCATTTGCTGGCCACTTCACTCCCTCATCAAGTTTATAGAGTGGCCACCACTGTGTATATAACTTAACCAGTTCCCTTTTGGTTTCTGTACCATCATAGCCCACCAGCTCTTTCCAGTGTGTTAAAATGCACCCCAGGAGGCTTCCCCTGGGAATCTCTTTGCTCTCATTTGCCCCCATGTTTAGAATCCTCTTTTTCCCAATGCCTTTTGATCTTATCCCAGTTCTTAAGTTTTACCTGGTATTCCTCTGGCACAAAAATATCCTGGCCACACTCAACTCTGAGGATCTCCAGTGGTTTCTGTAGAGTTCCTGAAACCTCATTCTCTAGCAGCTCAAATATTCTACTGCTACCATGTGACACCTCACCAGTTTCTAACAAAATACATATAGCTATCTGAGTGGCCTTCTGCTCCTTCGAGTGGCAGGATTCACAGATTGCTTTGGTAAGTGCCTTCCACCTGAACACTTGTCTGGCCCAGGACTCCTGGCAAACTACACAACAAAACACAATCCACAGGTTACAGTAGCAACCCTTCCTTGGGGCAGGGGACTTCTTCCAAACCAGGCTCTCGATTCCCACGCCTCCTATTCCTGGACATGCAGTTTTATTAATTAACAAAAGGGATAAAAACAGTTTGTTAGTTAAAAAAGAAAAAGTTAGAAGTATGTATTCTTCAAAACAAGGATCGAAGCATCAGCTGTTGGGGAAAGAATTTATGGTTACACAAAAAGGGGGAAAAACTCCTTTTTATTCAAAAACCCACACAATCATCCAGCCAGGCACTTCACCCAAATTGCTGGTTATTAATCACTCATTAAACTAAATCCTCTGTTATGTTTTGCTCTGGGTATATTACCACCAAAATACGTTTGAAAATTGCAATCAATTTCCCATACACCGTAGCAAGCGTGCAGCCGAAAACCAGTCGTATTTCTCGCCGTGCTGTAACCAAGGGACAAATGAAAATTTTGCAAAGTAGTAGCCGAGTTTCAGCAGAGATTTCACGATTCCACGCTATGCTAAAAGCTGTACGAACTGCGGTTACAACTCGTCCTAAAGCCTTTCGGATTATTGGACAGATCTCTGCCACTCCCTGACTCAGAATGTTACAGAGCGCAGCGTGAACTATTTCGCCTGCGTATCTCAGCACCAAAAATCCTTCAGCCACTTCTGCCGGTGTTAGGCATAAGTTCTGGGTTCTCTGCTTTTCTTGCACAAAGCCACAAGACCAGGTCCTCTCCCCTCCACCAAAATCTGCTCTGTGTACCAGCAATTTTCAAGCTCACAAAACAACGGGTTTCTGACAACTTCAAACGCACTCACCCAGATTTTAACACAGTGCCTCCGAGAATCTTACGGATCCTGACCAAAACACTCCACAAATCCTTCCGCACTGAGGAAAGGGGGAGGGTCCCGATCTCAGGCAGTTCTGGCTCTTCTTACAATTAAAACTGCACTCCACAAACAAACAATAGATAAAATAAACACATCAGGCTTTTCAGAATTTCACAAAGAGCCTAAAGACACAGCCTAAGGCTACAAATTCTGGCTCCCTGCCGGTTACCAGGGCAACTCAGATTCCTGCTCGATCACTGTTGTTTTAAAGAAGAGGAAAAAACTCCTTTCCGAGTCTCTCACTCCTCCAAAACACAAAATAAACAGCTTCAACACACACACACACAAATTCGTCTCACCAGTCAAAAGTCTGTTGCTAACACACAGTCAAAATTACACACAATTCAATTCATAGCTAAACACAACAAATTCTTCCCCCCTTTCAAGCAAAGATATCCCTCCGCTGATTCTGGCGGGGATTTTAAAAACCTTTCACGACTTTAAACTTGCAAAACTTCTAAAAACACTTACAAAGGTTAGTAGCACACTCCAAAATCACACAAACTAAAACGCCTACAACACAAACTTTCACAAACCACAACACATACGGTACACAAATGATTCTTTTTTTTCCACTTAAGCACACACAATCACAAAACCATGGGACCACCAGACAGACAGGATCCGTCCGCAATACACACACACATATCCAGCGCGCGGGACCGCGACCGAAAACGGGACCCTTCGCCTCTCAAAACTCGGGCTAGCCTCTCAGATCATGGATTACCAAGGTGCACCTTTAAACTACAAGCCGAAATCAGAGCCACCACTGCTCCTAAAACCCACAAGACCGGCGGTCTGCTGCCGCCGCTGCCCCCTCTACTCGGGACACAGTCACAAGTTACCAGCTTTTACTTGGAACAAAAACAACCATCTACAAGACTCCGCGGAGTTTCCAAAAGCCAGTCAGGCCTCTGCTTCGCATAAGACATCTCTTATGACTTATAAGCTGCCTCTATTCAAAGGTACTTATTTTCAGTATTGTTCTTTAAACATACCTTTTTTATCCGTAGTTCCAGCAGGCTCTGGTCTTTCCCCGGGGGTGTCAGCGGGGCTGCGGGACCCCTCTTCCCAGGAAATTCTGGGTGGGCGCCCCGAGGGGTCCCAGACCCCCATAGACCCCGGACAGAGAGAGCAGCTCCTGGATGGCTCGCCAATAAGATTTATTAAAAATATGGATATTGATCTAATACCGATATCCAACTATGACGGACAAAGACCCTCTAACAGTTTAAAGTTAGAAAGTGTATGTTTATTACGACGCCGGGCAGCGTGCGGGATAGCTCCCAAATACACACGCGCAATTTATAGATGATCACAGGGTCTTTTTATGTACAGGAGTATTGAATACCCAAAACACAAATGCATATTCATAACTCTGGTACATCCCATTCCCACTTCGTATGGTAATTAGCCAAAAAGCCATTAAGCATGCATAGTTTTTTCTTCGAAATGGGTCGGTGGTCCTTTTTATGGGGTGGGGTCTCAAAATGATGAAGTAAGATGGGTCTTCCTCACTTTGACTTTTTAACCTTTTAGTGTTGCATGACAACGGAATCCTGTTTTTCCAGGGCAGTTTGATTTATGATTGTATTGTATTCTTGGAGTCTATTGATTAGTCAGAATACATAAACAGGCCTCATGATTTATCAGTTCCTTAAATCCGACTTTTGTTAATAGAGGGAAGTTTGTCTATCTTACCTCAGCAATATCTAGTTTAACTGAAGTCCTTAATTCTTAAAAATTAATGTCTTAATATCAAGGAAAAATGGCCTATTCTGACTGAGGGCACACCAGAGATACTCAAAGTAGTCACCTTAATTTAAGGTTCCCAACTTCAGACACCACGTATGGGTTTTACCCATACTTCTGAGGGCCAGCCTGGCAGAAACATGGCTATAATAATAAGCAAGACAGCTGATCAAGAGTGCCTTGAAAAATCAAAAGGGTTTTAATTAAGATGGAAAATAATACAAAAAGCAAAACAACAAAGCTGAGCACAGCACAGAGACAAACTCCTTGCTTGCTACAGCACCTTGAAAAGCATGGAGTTCCTTTGTTCTCTCTCTTTAGTACTTAATAGCTTAGGTGTGCTTTTTGGCCCTTGGCCCAATGAGCGCAACAACAGTCTTTGAGTTACATTCTCAGAGTCCAATCCACACTTCTGGGCTGGCTCCGAGCCAATTACAAGGAGAAATCCACAGAACTTTCCAGCTAACTTCTTAACATGTCAAAAGGTGAAAGTGAGACTCTCCCTATTCAGAAGCACCTGCTAGAGGTGTAGGGATTGCATTACCACAGGTTGGACTCAATGATCTTAAAGGTCTCTTCCAACCTAGTGATTCTGTGATTTTCCATTGAAGCTGAAATAGGCTTTTGCTGAAAGCAATTTTGTGAGGTAGAGCTGGCTCATAAAATCGGAGCTAGAGATTGAACAAGATATTAAATGCTGCCTGCTCCCCACTGCTCCTGTCCTCTCTTCAAAGAGCCATACTGTCTTGCTTGGTTTAGCAAGGCTTCCTTCACATTGCATCTGGTATAAGGTCAGATCCCTAATAGAGGCCTTCCCCTATATTCCTTGTTAACCCATCTCTATTTCTAGAACTAGTTCATATTTCTTCAGCTGTACAAACAGGTAGTTAATGTGTTTGTAGGAAACCGTTTTCCCTTGGAGATTAGTTTAGCACTGGAAAAGGGAACCCAGAGAGATGGTGAAATCTCCATTCTTGGAGGACTCTCCTAGACAAAGCAGTGAGTGACTTGATCTTGTGTTGCTAATAATTATACTTGAGTGAAAGGCTGGACTACCTGGGCTTCAGAGGTTAATTTCAGCTCACACTTCTGGTATAATATTCTACTGTCATTTTATTGGTGTTTCAGTGGGATATGTGTGAATACTCAAAGATAGGGACCCCTTAAAATATGGGAAGCTGGACAGAGCAATGCAGATCCAACCAATATGGTCAACATAGGTTCTCCAATTTATTCAGTCTAAAATGGCAGGTTATATACACTTCAATATAGTTTACAATTACAAATGTTTTCTCATTGGTATACAGCATAAGGAAAAATGCAGACATTGTTTATCTCATTCTTAAGGTGGCTAAAGTGTTCACACAACAAACTATACCTATTAATGCCTATAGAAACCACTGTCTTATGATAATACCTTAACATAATTTCTAACTGCGCCACATACTTTTTCTAACTGCTCCACAGGCTTCACAGGCCTGGATCTGGGGCCCAGGCTGGGGTAGCTCAAACCTCAATCCAAATATAAATCATGCCCTCGCTCTCTGAGAAATTCTGCTACAAGTGCTTACAGACTTTTACATTTCAATAGATCAAATATGTGACCATTGGTTGTTCAGTGGTACCTAATGGTCTCAGCAATGCATCAGTATCCCTGCTACATAGTCACACTCTTTATGTTCTCTTACATTATAAAAGTAGCTGCTCTCATCTAACTGTTGTTTTACCATTGATAGACCTAACCCTTACTCTGAAGGTACCCATGTAGTCAAACTCTGCATTGGGTAGGACCAGTGGTATTGTATGATAAGTCTGATTCTGGAAATAAACTGTAAAATCCTGCTCTTAATTTTATAATGAGTAATTTATGGTGAAATAAAGGGAAAATACTCCAAATGTAAGTGTCCCAGTATCTTAGTGCAAAGAATGTAGGAGGTTCCCCATTGGGAAGAGCTATTCAGCCACAGATGCACATATGATGAAATTTTCCTACTCAATTCCTAACAGACCATATTGCAACACAATTTCTCTCTTATGTCTAATGATAAGCAAAGGATTGGTTTTGCAGAAATACATACATATTTGCAGTTAGAATTGGACTTGAGTACTTTGCTGAATCACAGAATGCTTAAAGTGGGAAGGGTCATCACTAGATGTCTTGGGTTTGGTTTTCTCACCCAAGATTCTGGCTGTTTAGAGTCCTTGGCCCTCTAAAAGCCCTGAGCTGCATCGCGTGAAAAAGCAGAGTCTTCAAGGCCATGTTTTCAGATTTCTCGTGTTGTTTATTATTTGATATCTCAGAGTTTTCTCCCCACCCAGCCGAGGTCCAGACAGCAGCTGGGACACGAGGCGACTGCCCCCCGATGGGGCATTGCTCTACTCTTATACAGATAACTACGTGTCCATTATTTACTATTTTGTGCCAATGTCTAGTGCCTATACTAAAAAGGTCACTTCTACCTTAACCCAATCCCCTCAAACTACTTTGTGTCATCTCCACCTCAGAAGATGGAGGACGAGGAAGAAGGAAAAGAACCCAGGGCAACACCCTAAATCCTCCATCTTGTCCCCCATTTACCTCTATGCTAAGAATCCTAAAACTACAAAATTTTTCACCCCGTGCTGTGCTAAAGTAACTATTTTCATACCCTTGAGGTTTGTAATTCTTCTCTCAGTGTTGGAAGCTTTTCCCATGGACTAAAATCAAACTCGGTGTCTTTCTGGGCTGTGTGCCAAGGTCTCCAACTCGCCTGGACCGGCTTCACACCCCCCTGTCCAGGGTTCAAACTCTCTTCCTCGGGTCCCAGGTCATCCAAAGGGATGCCCTGGACTCCGACATAGATGATCTAGTCCAACCTCCCTGTTTAAGCAAGTGTCCTGGTTTAGGACAAATTAGGGGAAGGTCTCCAGAAGGAGCCCCNGGCGCAGAGCTTCTTTCTCAGGCGTCAAGGACCCCCAGATATTCCCAGGTCAGGTCCGGAGCCGGTCCAATGATCTTCGGGGAGGGGGGGGGAGAGAAGAAAAAAAGGGAGAGAAAAAAGGAAAAAAAAAAAAAAAAACGAAAGCAGCGAAAACCAGCAAATGCAAAAGCAAAAAAAAACAAAAGCAAAAGCAAAAAAAAACAAAGCCAGCAGCAAAGCAAAGCCTGCAGCCAAGCCGAGCTAGCAGCAAAGCAAAAGCTAGCAGCAAAGCAAAAGCTAGCAGCAAAGCCAAAAGAACAAGTAGCCCCACCCCGGCAAAACATCCCATCCCACCGAGGGGGGGGGGGCAGCGGTTAGACATAACAGTGTAGTACACAGAGATAAAGCTGCACGACTGGGATAGGAGGCACCGTCAACCCAGGACAGCAAGGTCAGCTAAAGCAGGTTGCTCAGGAATAATAATAAGACATTCATAACAGTAAGAAATTAATTGTCCTAATATTTATCCTGTAGGCTTAAATTGAATATTTATCAGCTACCCCAAAATAAATTTACTGCACTTGTTTCTCATTGTAAATATGAGTGACAAGTTCAACAGAAAGTCTTTAAACTCATACATTCAAACTGTAATATTTTCATCAAAAATCCGTTACTTTCTATTAGTATTCTATCAGTGTTTAAGCTATAACATTTCATCTCTTTGCTTCTTCTGTTATACCTCTGCATTTTTTTAAACTTTCTGATTCTATCAAACTACAAAAAGTAAGAGGTTTTATTCATGTGAGCCTTTCAATAGAAACAAGAGGCTAATAGTTTTTATAATAAAACATTCAGGTTCAGGTTTACAGTGATGGCTTTTAGCACAGTTTTTAAAAAGTGCTTAGAGTTTAATATGTGTTTAACAAAATCCTGTCTACCTTAATGTCCTAGGGTGACTATGTATCCCCAAATCGTCTGTTCTGTGTTCTGTATCTTTAAGACTGGTTCTGAGAGTGAGCAGGGAAAGAAGAAGGGCGCAGTTTGTTTTGAGAAACAAACTCACTCCTCTGAATCTGCTCTCGTCCTTGGGACTGTGTGGTTTCTTTTTCTTTTTCCTTCGTCGGATGCACGGAGGGCAGCCAGAGAGAGTTTTTTTCTCCTTTGTTAGTCTAGCTAGCTGAGGCAAAGAAGCTTTCCTGGACTGTTTTTTTTTTTTTTATTTTATTTTTCTTTGGGACTGTTTAAATCTGCTCAGGACTGAAAAACCCAGAGGAGCACCGGGATCTTGCACCCGTGGCCCACCGGGCCGGGGCTCAGCATTTTTCAGCACTGAAGGGACTGATAAACAGACTCCTGACACGGACTCTGAGTTTTGCCATCTCTCTCCGGAGCAGCGAGAGGTTTTATTGTTTCATATTATTATTATTGTTATTATTATTATTCATTCTTTATGCTTGTGGGCATTTTGTTTGTTAAATAAATAAGGCTTTTTTTCCACTCTTCTCTGGGGAGTTATTTCCCCGGACCGGCTGGGGGGAGGGGCTGTTTGGATTTGCTTTTCAGAGGGACCCCATTCGGAGATTTCCTCCCAAATTTGCCCTAAACCAGGACACTTTCTTATAACAACTGGGAAAGGGGAAAAAGCCTGATAAATATTTTTATGTACTTCTGAAGGAGGGGCTCAGTTTTGGAAAGATCACCCACCCAAAGGTAGCAATTACAGGGAAAGAATGGAAGAGCTAAATCCTACAGGATTTTTAATTGCTAAGACATCAGAAGAAGATACAGGTATGCTCCCGTCTTTAGAGCATGTTAGGTATTTTATTTTCATAAATCTTAATAGTTAGAGATACTATTGTCCATGGTGTGAGGGTAGTTTGTGACAGTAAAAAACCCAAATGAAACCACAGAAAACAAAACTGTTAAAAATCAACTTTGTGAATTTAGGACATGTACTCCTTCAGTTTTTCCCCTTCTCTGACTCTCCTCGAGTTTTAACTATGATATTGTTATTAGGTCTCTATATTAGAAAGTTATAAAAAGAATCTTCAAAATTGTGCTTTAATGATTAAGAGCTTATGTTTTATGCTCAGCTTTGTTGATATTTCAGTTTTTCCCTTTTCTGAATGAAATTCTTGCACCATTGAAATCAATGCAACTGATTGAAATATCCCCCCTCAGCCCCCCGGGGCTAGCTCAGTTCCTTGAGAGGCTTCGGAGGAATATCTCAGGGACAAGACAAAAGATTCCAAAAGAGGCTCTTCCCCCAGGGTTAGTCCAAGGGTTTATTCTCAAAGGGTTCCAGGGGTGAAAGAGAACGAACAAGGAAGAACAGGGCCTTATCTAGTCTCCTGCTCAGGAAAAGATACCTGTACCTCAGCCAATTAGGTCAAGAAAGGGAGGAAGGATCAAACCATATGGTTACAGGCTTCTGGGGTCCTGGGGAAAAACCATTCCCCAGAGAAATACAACAACTGATTGCATGTCTTGGTTTGAAAGACAGGTGTCTGCCAAGGAAGGCGGGAACCTCCCTTGGAATAGAAAATGTGATCCCCTTCCCTCCAAATTATTGCAACTTTGAATTTACAGGGCTTTCAAGCAAAGATATGGGAAAAGGAATAACAGTTCTTTACTAGTGTATATATATCAATGTATAACAAGGCAAACAAACAACCACAACAGCAGCAACAGCAAACAAAAACAGAAACACAACAACAGCCTTCTCTCGGCTGTCAATCATTTTCCCCTTTGGTGTAGTTATGGTCACAGCCGACAGGGGCACTGTTGGCTCCTGGTGGGCAGGGCAGGGGGCGCTGTGGTGTGGGCTTAGCTGCCTCTCTCCACATGGGCAATGGTGGGCAAGCCAGCAGGAGAGAGATAGAAGGGGCTTCCTTTACAAACTTCCTGGGGCAGCTGGTCTCAGTGCCCCTCTGGATGGTGAAATGGGCTGTAGCAGGAACCTTGGAGAGGTGGCTGGAATGACAGAGGCAGGCACACCCCGGCGTGGCAAACAAAATGTTACAGAAAACTCCACAGCCTTAGCAGGAGCTGTGGGGTTTGGGTGGACACAGGCAGTTGGATTAGGATCCACCCAAGTGTACTGGTGGCATGTTCTGTTTAACTAATTTGCTCTCCTTCTATGACATGGTGACCCACTGTGGATGTTGTTGACCTGGACTTTAGCAAAGCCTTGGACACCATTTCCCATAGCACTGTCTATGAGAAACTGGGTGGACAGGTATACTCTTTGCTGGGTGAAAACCTGGCTGGATGGCTGGACCCACATATTTGTGGTGAATGGAGTTAAATCCAATTGGCAGACGATCACTAGTGTTGTTCCCCAGGGCTCCATATTGGGGGCAGTCTTGCTTTATATCTTTATCAATGACCTGGATGATGGGATTGAGTGCACCTTCAGTAAGTTTGCAGACGACACCAAGTTTGGGCAGGAGTGTTGATCTGATGGACAGTAGCAAGGCTCTGCAGAGATCTGGACAGGCTGGATCAATGGGCTGAGGCCAACTGTATGAGGTTCAACAAGGCCAAGTGCCAGGTTTTGCACTTGGGTCATAACCCAGTGCAATGCTATAGGATTGAGGAAGATTGGCTGGAAAGCTGTCCAACAGAAAAGGATGTGGGGAGTATTGGTTGACAGCCAGCTGAACATGAGCCAGTGTGTGCCCAGGTGGCCAAGAAGGCCAATGGCATCTTGGCTTGTATCAGAAACAATGTGGCCAGCAGGACTAGGGAAATGTTCATCCCTTTGTACTCAGCACTGGTGCGGCCACAACTCAAATCCTGAGTTCAGTTTTGGGCCCCTCACTACAAGAAAGACTGAGGTGCTGGAGCACATCCGAAGAAGAGTAATGAAGCTGATGAAGCATCTGGAACATAAGTCCTATGAGGAGTAGCTGAGCGTAATGAGTGTTTTTAGTCTGGAGAATAGAAGGCTCAGGGGAGACCTTATTGCTCTCTACAAGTGTTTGAAAGGAGGTTGTAACAGTGTCAGGCTGTCGTCCTATGTAACAATTGACAGAACAAGCATAAATGGCCACAAGTTGCACGAGGGGAGGTTCAGGTTGGATATTAGGAAATAATTCTTCACTGAAAGGGTTATCAAGCATCCGAACAGGTTGCCCAGAGAAGTGATTGAGTCACCATCCCTTGAGGGTATTTAAAAGATGTGCAGATGTGGCACTTAGAGACATGGTTTAGTGGTGGACTTGGTAGTGTTAGGTTAATGGTTGGAGTCTATAATCTTTTAGGCCTGTTCCAACTTAAACAATTCTATGAGTCTATGGCTCCGCAACATCAGAATCTACAAGATTCACTTTGATTTTGTTCTCTAGAAGCCTGTGTGAGGACTTAAAGAATGCAATTACATGTCTCAAAACACTATTCCCATAAGATAAGCCACCACGACAGGAACTTGAGATAAGCATGGGTAGCAAAAAGGAAGGCGCTAATTTCAGGCCTAAACAAAGGTAAAGGTTTGGAATTAGCACACCAGACAAAATTCCACTGTGCAGACTGTGGGAAAGGAAACCACTGCTTACATCCATGCCAGTCCAAGTTGTGGGAACATCTGCAACCACCCCTTGGATATCCAGAACTTGGACTGTATAAAGGTGGTACCTCCAGTAGAATGACTCTGGGACCCCCACCACCAAAGACCAGGGTGAAGAATGCTGCAGGAATCCACATGGTGGTGATATCTTTTGCTTAATTTCTTTCTCACTCTGTCTCCCTCCCCCTTCTCTCTTCCTATTTCTATCTCTCTACCTCACATTTACTGTTAAATAAAATCTGTGCTATTGACTTTGGCATATGGTCTCGTTTACACATTAATTTGAGCAGAGGCATCTCTCACTAATTGGATCATAACAGCCTGTTCTGTGGTGAAGCTGTTGTTTTCAGGAGGCATCTCCTAAAAAAAGCTTCCATAGTAGCTAATCAGGCCTGCCTTAGAATTTTCAAATAATAGAGAAGTAGAGTTAATTCCTGGTTCTGAACTCAATTTGTTCTGACTCTGTATTACCTACATCGTGTCAGCCTAACAGTTCTTCAGAATTGTATTGAACCACAATTCAAGAATAGTCATGCTTGAGTCATTGAGTTTCCAAAAGGAAACTGCCTGCATATTTAATATACCACATACCTATGAATTGTAAATGAATCAGTTAAATCTTACATTTTGGTAAGAAGGTGGAAAACTTGAAATGGATATGTTTATCAACTAAAATGGAATTGCATTGATTGATTAAAAAAAAATATTTTCACAACTGCATAAATGTATCTCTTTTTTTTAAATTCCAGAATCGAATGGAAGAAAGCAAAGCACTCTTTAGGACAATTATCACATATCCATGGTTCCAGAATTCTTCGGTCATTCTGTTCTTAAATAAAAAAGATCTTTTAGAGGAGAAAATTATGTACTCCCATTTAGTTGATTATTTCCCAGAGTATGATGGTAAGTATATTGCCACCAGAGCTCATGCCCCATTTAAATTGTAGTAATGACCAAATGTAATAGCATTGCCCATATTTTGCTTGGAGGTTCTTAGGACAAAGATAATCACCCATTCTTCATTAAATCCATTTTCTTCTTTACAAATTGTACTAAGTACACCAAATGGTTAGTTTGTAGTTGAATGACTTACTGGTCATGTTTTTTTTTAAATTATATGAAAAGGAAAAAAATATTAAAAATAACAGTTTTTAATGCTTCAATTTTTTTAAGTCACTGAAGTCTTGTGGAACTTTCTAGATTGCTAGGATTTCATCTTATACCTCCATTAATAGTGGACAAGATGGCAGTATCTTTAATGTGAAATTATTGATTCTAGATGAGTAACATCATATTCGCAATGCACCTTATTCTGTCCTTGTTCATAAGCTGGGGTGAGGATTTGAACTGAAGTACAAAGCTAAATTTTTATAAAAATACATTTTTCATTCTAATCAGCATTTCGCATACTCTTCTTTTTTAACTGGGTTTGTGTTTTGTTGGTTTTTTTTGTTTAAGGCTGGAAATCTGAAGACAAGTGTCATAAATTCTCAGTGGCTCTCAGATAAACCAGTATCACTTCTCCCACCCTTTTATTGTACCACTTCTTTGTTTCCATTATTATAATTTTATGTTACTTATATGAAATATAATGTGCTTGTCCCAGAAAACATTACATGGAACAAACAGCTGTTTCTAAAGAAGTTGTACTTTGAGAAAGTTCTCCTGAGGTGAAAACCTAGGTATTCAAAGGTAACTGAGTGGAGGCTTTGGTAACAGAGAAAAAAATCAGATTCATAGAATAACATCTCTTTTGTCACACCCGAGAGTGAAAAGCAGATTCAAAAGCTACAAAAAAAGATGAAATCTCATGTTCAAAACTAGATAGTGATAGAAGGAAAAAGTTTCATGTTTTTCCTGTTTGAGAGGAGAGGATGTGTTCACAGTGAACAGCCTGCAGGATCAGGTGATACAGGTTAGCACATGGCTAGAGTCTTATAAACTACATGCTAATGTATCAATCTCTGAAGGTCCAGCCTTTGCAGAGAAGTGGCTAAAATTACTTAGTGAGACTGCTCTTCAGAGGTGTTTTGTAAAGCAAAAGGTTTAATAAGGAAAAATAACAAAATAACAAATGTTACATAAAACAAAGGATAAGCCGAGCACAGGTGTCTGAGAAAACCTCAGACACCCTGCTAAAACACTCCAAAAAAGCCTTTCTACTTCCTTAGTGCTCTTTCCTAAATACTGAATGTTCTAGGAGGGATGACCTGGCTTGCAGCCAATAAGATCACCAAGAGGCTTTGACTTACACTCAGAGCTCAATCCATGCCCTTGTGCTGGCCTTGAGCCAATTACATAAGAGAAAAATACAGAACTTTCTAGTTAAACTTCCTAAAATGTCTAGAGGTAAACTGAAACTCTTTCCCTATTTGGAAGCACCTGCTGGGGATGTGGAGTGCATCACTACAATCAGGCCATATTTATGAATATGTGTAAGTTTAGTTTGATAGTACTAAACAGAAGAGAACTGATAGTTGAATAGAATATATTCTTGTCTTTTCATGTTAGAAGTGTGACAGGTGCCTTAGATGACATCCTGCAGGTGAGAAGGCTATAGGGGCCTTTTTGTTATGATCACTCAAGTGGAGATACACCTGTGTCAAAAGCTTATCCAGAAAAACCAGACAAAATTCGTACATAAGAGTTGACGTTGGAACGGAGCTCTGAAGATCATCGAGTCCAACCCCCCTGCTCAAACAAGGTCATCTAGTGACTGCTTCACAGGTATATGTCCAGATGGCTTTTGAATATCTCCAAGGAGGGAGACTCTACAACCTTTTTGGGCAACCTGTTCCAATGCTCACTCTCACAGTAAAAATGGAGTTTTTGATGTTCAAATGGAAACTCCTGTATTTCTTCTTGTTCTGTAACTGGGCACCATCAACAAGAGTCTGGCTTCATCTTCTTTGCACCCTCCCTTCAGGTACTTGTACACATTGATAAGATCTCAGTCTGAGTCTTCTTTTCTCTAGGTTAAACAGTCCCAGGTTTCTCAGCCTTTCATCCAATCCTTTAATCATCTTTGTGGCGTTTGGCTGGACTTTCTCCAGTATGTCCTTGTCTTCTTGTACTGAGGAGCCAAGAACTGGACACAGAACTCCAGGCATGGTCTCATCACTGCTGATTAGAGGGGAAGGATCACATCCCTCAACCTTCTGGCAACATTCCTCCTAATGCAGCCCAGGATACCATTTGCCTTCTTTGTGTCAAGGGCACATTGGTGGCTCATGTTCAACCTAGTATCCACCAGATATTATGTTATGGGTCATTGGTTGGAGACAGAAATGACACAAACTCACCGAGCATCCTCAACAAACAGCACTGGGTTTATTATGGCCGCCTCTTTTATAGGGGGTTTGATCTTCCCAGCTTTAGATAGCCGATTGGTTGGGATCTCTCTCCGCCCAGATCTCCGGCCAGTGGTGTTTCTGCATCTAGGCTTGAACAGGGTTGGCTGAGGTCTCTGAGTTCAAATCTATCCTATCATTGTTCACCCAGGGACTTGTTCTACTTCTTTTCTAGAACAAACCAGGCTAGACAAATTGGGTTTGTGTTATGGCCAGATTTATCTTGTCCAGCTACAGACCAGCTGTACTGTGACAATTCCTCCTTTCCGTTTTATTAAAAAATGCAGTGTTCTCTGTTATCCTACCTGCAAGGGTCCTTTGCAGATGGTGACAGAAGACAGCATGGGTCTAATTTGAATGAGACTTTCCACCCAATTTTGACAAACCTAGCTCCCCTCAGCCAGCGATGTGTCCTTTGTACCACTGGAGTTGCAGCATTCACTTCCGGGAGCTGTCAGGTGAGATCACAATCCTTCAGGCTAACATGCCACAGGTTAACTATTTATAGTTACAAGTTACAACTTAACACTAAAAAACAAGAAACCATTTAGCCCTTAGAACCATTAAAAAAAAACCCAACTAGTAGAAAAACAATTTGTAAACAAATAGAATCCTTACATGAACTGTCACTTCAAGAGTCCCAGATTTCCATGAGGTAGGTGAGTGAACAAGCTGTTTCCATCACTGTTCCACACACGGCTCCACAACGTCTGTTGACAGGTTGTCAGGAGGATGCTGCTTGTGGTCCTGGACAGGACATAGGGCAGGACAGACACATCTGGCAGGTACCCAATGCATTCCGGTGTCCGTGGAAACACATGCATATCCCTGTCCCCAGGTAATGAGGTTCCATGGGTCTCCCCACCTATTGGTGATAAGGTCTCGCACCATTACCTTGGGATTGGGCTACTGATCATTGCCAGATGATTGTAGTGATAGCAAGTGATTTAAAATGACTGGGTTCTGGGACTTTTCTAATACTCGCAGATGATTTAGTGTATAGATAGCTTTAGCTACCCTGCTCTGTGGGGATTTGCCACACATTCTTCCCTTTTGTTTTTCAAGTATACATTTTAAAGTGTCATGTGCTCTCTCCACAATGGCTTGTCTTGTTGCTAAGCAGGGAATACCAGTGTGGTGTGACACCCCAGAGCTGTAGGAAATGTCTTGTTTTCTGTGAAATGTATGCAGGACCATTGTCTGTTTTGATGGTACAGGGGATACCTAAAGCAGCAAAGGCTGACCGCCAATGTGCAATGGCATGCGGACCTTTTTCTCCTGTGTATGCTGTAGCCCATATTGCTGATGAAAAAGTATCAATGGATAAATGTACATATTTTAGACATCTGAATTCAGGGATGTATGTGACATCAGTTTGCCAGACTTGCAAAGCACGTAGTCCACGAGGGTTTACCCCCATCTGCAGTGGTGCAGCGTGGCCTTGGCAGTCAGCACAGGTGTTAATTATATTACGATCCTCTGTGTTTGACAGCTGGAACTATCGCTGTAATGCTCAAACACCTTGGTGGAAAAAATCATGTGATGCCTTTGCTTGTGCCAGCATATCTGGCTGTGGTGCTGTCCAAGCAGGGCCAGCTAGCCTATCTGCTCAAGCATTGCCCTCTGTGATGAAACCTGGTAAATTTGTGTGACTTCTGATGTGTAATATGCAACAGGAGCAAGTTCTGGCTTGGATAGTATGGCACAGAGTTTTTAGTAAGTTAAATAATTGTGCATTGTCAATTTCCTTTAGTAGTGCTCAATCTAATCTCTGTGTGATATCAGCAACATAGGCAGAGTCAGTCACAACATTTAAAGGAATGTGGGGAGAACGTAGGAAAGATATAGCTACAGCACATAGCTCCACCAACTGAGGTGATCCACTCTCATAACCTTCCAACATTTGCCATTTATCTTCCTCTTTCCACATTACAATGGCTTTTTCCAGAACCATCAGTAAACACTGTAACACCTTTTAGGGGTGTTCAGCTATTTAGAGGTTTTAGAGAGAGTGCAGTTTCCCCACTTCAGCAATCTATGGCTAGGTAGATGGTAAGTAATTTGTCCTGAGAAGTTTTGTTAAGCACTTTGCAAGGCTGTGCAGTTAGCAAAACACCATTCAAATTGCTCTTGTGTCCCAGGAATAATAATTTTTGAAGGATCTTTCGCATTCAATTGTAAACACTTTTGGCGGCATTTGATTAATAATTGTGCAATCAGTTCAAAGATGGTGGGTGCCATCTTTTTTTGGTTGATAAGGTAAAAACGTCCACTCTAGTATGTGTAAAGGATCGGGCCAGTGAGTATCCCACTGCCCAATAATGCCAGTAGGGTGAAAGTTAACAGTGAGAATAAACACAGTAATATACACCTCTGGGCATATTCGGTGGACTCGTCTATGATAGCTTGCTCTACTGTTTTGAGAGCGGCTTTTGCCTCTGGGGTTAATTTTCTGGGGGAAATTAACTCAGGATCAAATTTTAGGAGGTCAAATAAGGGTGCTAATTGTGAGTTGGTCAATCCTAGGTAAGGTCTGACCCAGTTGATAGTACCCAAAAGTTTATGTGCATCATTTAGAGTTTGGATTTTGGTTAAGAGTTGGATTGCTTGTGGCTGTATAGTCTGATCAATAATTTTGAGTCCAAGGTACTTCCAAGGTGGCTGCTGCTGTACCTTTTCTGGTGCTACTTGCAGCCCAAATGGTTTTAATGCTTGCAACAGGCTTGGCCGAATCTGTGAGAGTTCTTTTTTGGTTTGAGTTGCTATCAAAATATCATCCACTTAGTGGTAACAGTATGCCCCTGGAAACTGTTCTCTCACTGATGAGAGTGCCTGTGCAACATACCATTGACAAATTGTGGGACTGTTTTTCATGCCCTGGGGAAGAACTCTCCATTGATAACATTGCACTGGTGCTGCATTATTAATGGAAAGTACTGTAAAAGCAAACTTTGGGGTATCATCTGGGTGCAATGGAATAGTGAAAAAACAGTCTTTTAGGTCCACAGTCAGGATGTCCCAGGAGGCAGGTATCATCGTAGGAGATGGCATGCCAGGCTACAAAGGGCCCGTGCTCTCCATCACGGAATTGATTTTTCTCAGGTCATGGAGTAGCCTCCATTTACCAGATTTCTTTTTAATAAAAAATACCGGGGTGTTCCAAGGGCTCATAGATGGCTCTATGTATCCTTGAACTAGTTGTTCTTGTACCAGGGTTTTTAGGGCATCTAGTTTCTCCTTTTCAAGGGACCACTGCAGTACCCACACAGGTTGAGTAGTAAGCCACTTTGGAGCTCATGTGAGATACTGCCCTGGTTTAGGGCAAATGTGGGAGAAAATCCCCAAATAGGGTCCCTCTGGGAAGCAGACCCAAATGGCCCCTCCCCACAGCCGGTCTGGGAAAAGAACTTCATCGGAGAAAAGTGGAAAAAACTATTTATTTGACAAACAAAGTGCCCACAAGCTTAAAGAATTAATAATATGAAACAATAAAACCTTTCATTCTGGACTGAGATGGTACATTGAGAAAGTTCTTGCCTTGTGTATAACTTGGCTCTCTCTCAGTCTCTTATTCATCCCTCCGGAGGTCCAGGCCCCCGTGGGCTGCAGGTCTGAGCTCCCTGGTGCTCCTCTGGGTCTTTCAGTCCAGATGAGGTTTAAACAGTCCCAAGAAAAAGAAAAAAAACAGTCCAGGAAGCTTCTTTGCCTCAGCTAGCTAAACTAACTAAAAGCAAAAAAGATTTCTGTCCCGCTGCTGTCCGTCCCTCAGCCAAACAACACTGTCCCTAAGAAGAAGAAAATGCAGAGGAGTGAACGCTGTTTTTCAAAACAAACTGCACACTTCTTCTTTCCCTGCTTCGCTCTCAGAGCCAGTCTTAAAGGCACAGAACTCAACATACAGCACAAACAGAACTGACGATTGGGGATACAAGCATCATAAAGTCACCCTAGGCATCTTACACCCTCTAATACATTGGCCCCTGTTAAAAATCCATCCCTACCTGGACTCCCCATGCAGACAGCACATCCTTCCCCCACAAGTTTAGTAGTGCAGCAGTGATGTATGGCTGAATTGTAGCTGTTTGGCCATCAGGATTTTTAACCAACACAGGACTGCTACTCAAGTAGCTCTGTGTGGTCCCTCCAATGCCAGCAATGGCAGAACACACAGGTGTGGTAGGCCAGGATGAAGGCCATATGTTGGTAGAGATGATGGTGACGTCCGCCCCTGTGTCAATCATCCCACTGACCTTTATCTGTGAAGGCTTTGCTTGAGGCATCGCAACAGTACAAACCATATTAGGTCTTCTGTCACCTATGACATGAGTCCAGTACACCTGGGGCTGTCCTGTTGATTCATAGTATTGGTCTCCTAGCACCCTAGAATCTGTTTTGGGGACAGAAGACTTAAAAGGAAGGAGTTGAGCAATTCTGGTTTTAGCAGGGATAGTCACATGTGGAGTAGGGGTTGATACCATGTCATGGTTTCATGTTCACCAGTCTCTGTTTCCCAAAATTAGTGCAGTGGTTTGAGTGTCTCCCAGAATTATTTACTCTTTTTCTGCTGTGAGATAGGATTAGGAGAAAAACAAAGCAGGCTCAAAACTTAAAAGATATAAAGACAGGTTTATTTATAAAATTATAAGAGAGAAAAAATTAATAAGAATTAGAGTGAAACCTTCAAAACAATTCTCTCTCCCTCAACAACTTCTTTTCTTTCTCACAGACAACATATAAAGACAAAACTTAGAACTCTAGGTCAGTACCACTTATAAAATAGTCTTTCATCCGTCCTTTTAGAGGGAGAAGTCTCTTTTGGTCTGCTATGGTAACTTTCCACAAGAAAGAACAGTCTGCTTGTGGCTTTTAACTGTCACAAAAACAGTTGCCGGGGAAATCTGTAGTTGTGAAAACCCTCCCATATCATGCAGCCTTTCCTGTGGCTGCATATGGACCATGAAGTTCTTTGGGGTATCATTTTAAAGATGAGCAGTTCCAAAAGCAAAGAATTTTCTTCATCTATCTTTAAAATCATCTTCATCTCAAGAAACAGAGGTCTTCTTTTCCCTGGGGGCAGAGGGCTTCATATCATTCTCTCTGTCTTCCTCTGTTCAAAATTCTCCATTAGATCACAGCTACTTCAATATTTATATAGTCCATCACAAATAACTTTGCTCAAATCTACAATATGAACTATCTCATCATCTCCCCAATGCATATTTTCTCCATGGTTTAAAGGGATATTCTAGCATAATACAGTCTGTTAGCAGGCCCACAATAGACTTTTAGCCCAAAAACCAAGGCATCTTCTCTATTTCCTCATCTAAGATGCCACTCTTCCTTAACTGACCCTGATATCTTCATAGTGTGTCTTTACATGTCTCCCACTCCGGCTGCTCTCTCACTCAGAGAAAGGTTAGTGCTTTGCAAGCTTCATTTGTGCAAGGAAAGAGTTAACATTCTCCCACGTCTGCAGAGGGCATGCTGATTTTTCCCCAGGAAATGGCTGAAGGTGGTAGCTTCAGGCCGTGCTGGGGCTAGAGCCAGGATCTCTCATGCAGCTGGGCTTTTCCCCTCCCCCTTCCTCTGTCTGGCAGCCGCTGGAGGAAGGAGGGGCTGGAGGGGTCTTGGCCCAGGCTATGATGGAGGTGCGGCATAGCGATAGATGACTGCAGCAGATTGAACGCAGTCTTGGCTGAGACAGGGCCTCTTCTCCTCCCCTCCCTCTGTCCGGGAGTCATCGGGCCCAATCTGGCTTAGACGGCTGCAGTAGCAGGGCCCAGCTGGCCATCAGGCCTGGGGGCCATGTGGCGGAGCAGGGCTGGCCCTGCTGCCCCTGTTACCTGTCCTGAGGCCAGGAGGAAAAGGAGTTTTCCTGGAATTCCTCTGATTTTTAACCTGTGTAGCCCAGAGTCGTATCCCATATTTAATTGGTCAATCAAGCTGTCAACAGTCAAAGCCAGTCACTAATTGGGTTTTTTTTTGCTATAACTTCCTTGGAAAAAATCACTTCTGTGCTAAACCAGCACACCATGGCTTGTATTTGTCCTGTAAAGTCGGTATCTATGACACCAGGGTACACAAAGATATACACAGGCTTGTACCGGAGGGTGGGATATTACTAACACGATTCCCTTTTGCGCTGGGTTTCCCATTTCCCTGGTCCTTGAGAAATTGACCATTAACATGAAATTTGGACTTGCATACCTTGGTTGCTATAGAGATTATTGAGAGACGGGACTACTAAAAGATGCGTTAAGCATGATTTATTGCTCTTATCTTCTACAGTCTCATGAAAGGGTGAGAACGTCTTCACATCAGAAATCAGGGGTCAGTAGTCAGTAGTCACAAGACCTCTAGTTGCAAAGTCTTTTAAAGATTTATTAGCCAATAAACTACTGCCACAAAGTTTGTTAGTGTCTTTAAACCAATCTTTAATTATTTTGTTTTACACATTTTGCTGCAGTGAGGATCCTCTTAACCAATCGTATAACAACACACAAACCTAGAGTACTACACCTTATAACTTCTTACTACTTTTGTAACAAATTCTCTAGCCAAACTTTTCTACTCTAAAGCTTTCCACTACCTAGCTTAACATGTTTCAACTTAAACTAGAAATCCACATTCTTGCTTCTGCTCTCTAAACTGGAAGCCTCTTCCAAGGTCTCAAGTCAAACCCTGTATCCATTTCCAAGTCTGGGCCTGTAGGCACAAGGTTTTGAGAGCTTTCTGTGCCTTGATTTCCCACAGGTGGCATGTCCGGACCTCCCACATCGGTTGCAGCGTGTATTTGCTCCCTTCCGTCCTTTAAACATCCCTCGTGGAAGGGACTTTTGGGGACAGTTTACTTTCAGGTGGCCTTGTTGTCCACATTTGTAGCAATGGGATGTTTGTTTAGTAGCAGCTGTAATAGAATTAGCTAACATATCCATGTTATAAAATCCAGTCCCAACCTTAGCACATGCATTTATCATATCCTCTAGAGATGGATTCTCTTTAGGAAATGCATCTATGATTTTTCTACAGTCCTTGTTTGCATTATCTCATGCTAGTTACAGTATTAATTGGCTCCTTGCTTCAAAATTTGCTATTTGTTTTTCCATCGCATCCTGCAAGCATTCTATGAACTGCATATATAATTTGTTGCGGTTTTGTCTTACGGTTGAATATCTTTGGGTTGGGACATATAGGTTTGTGATTTTCATTAGAGTTCACATTGCTAAGTCCTTTGCTTGGGCTAGGATTAAGGGGCTCAGGTGTGCTTGGATTTGTGGGTCTTCCATGGGGGGCAGCCCCATAATTTGAGAAATCCCTGCCCCAAAGCATGAATCCTGCTGTGAATCTCTTGAATTTTGCAGTCCCTGGTCCTCTGCATAAGATTGCCAGGCTGATTCAAACATCATGTATTGCACTGGAGTACAGAGTAATTTTGCAATTTGCTTCATATCATAGGGGGTTAATTCACTAGCAGTTATAAATCGAAGCATATTTGCAACAGCAGGCAATCCCAGCCCGTGTTTAGCAGCCAGTTGGCATAGCTCTGAGAGGATTTGCCAATTAAAGGGTATGTATTTGTCAGGGGTTGTCCCATTACTTCGTACAACTGGGAATGTTACAATTGCTCCCCCCCTGCTGCCAGTCCTCTGATGATGGCAAAGACATGGGTACAGAAATTAGTTCAGCTCCCTCTATATCCCCACTTTCAATCGCTATTCATTTTACCTCCATCCAGAAGACAACCAGGTCGCGAGTGGGGATGGCATCCAATCTGAATAGTGATGAGACTGGAGCTGATGCCGGTATTACTGCCAGTGCTTCCTTTCTGGAGCTGGTAGCAGGGCGGAGACTTGGGTTCCCTCCCTGAGGGTCTTGTGTATCCATTAGCGGTGTAGGTTGCTCAGGCTGTTGAAGCTTTGGCTGCTGACTCGATGGGGCAGTGGCGACTGTGGGGTTCGCAGGGTCTGGCAACATGGGGTTGGTATTTCCTAGTGCACTTCCGGGTGTGATGTAGCTTCAACATCCGGGCACTCGAAGTGATGTCTCTTCAGGCCCCTCCCCAAAACTGCAGGGGCAGGTAGGCATGGGCAACAGAGGTGGGGCTGTAGGAGCGGCTTCGCAGCCAAGCCAATTAGCTCCAGGTATAGGTGGTCAGGGGGTTTCCATGGCAATGAGGGGCGTGTCTGGTGTCAGTGGTGGGGGGGCGGCCTCAGGGACCATGTGGCACTGCGGGATGGTCCCAGG
>JANPWX010019017.1:248530-302155 GCA_024734555.1 Trochalopteron elliotii
GGGGGGGCGGCCTCAGGGACCATGTGGCACTGCGGGATGGTCCCAGGGTGCTTGGCTGTCATGGTGGTGTGGCTCAACCTGGGACAACAGCCTGGGGAGGCCAGAGGGCAACTCAGCCCAGCACAGCAGCTTGGAGCAGGCACCTCAGCTGTGTTTGCCTCTGCTCCACTGGGGATTGGGGCTCCACCAGCTGCTGCTGAGGCATTTGTGTGCTGGGCTCTGCCAGCCGCCTCCATGCTGCTTTTGCTGCAGTTTGGCTGCCCGCTGGGGCTGTGCCTGCTGCCAGCGCTGCCACCCCGCCGCATGCTGGATCACCTCCCCTGGCTCTGCCACCTTCCGGGGATGCAGCACATGGCTGGGTTGCGCAATCCAGCATGCCGCCTGCCTGGGCAGCAGCAGCCGCTGCAGTACCAGCCCACCGGGATTCAGCTGTCCCTTCTGGTTCCACCGCCTGCCTGGGCTGCTGAGCAATCCTCCACGTGGTGACCATTCTGCGCCCTGTGGAGCGGCTGCTTCGCCCAGCACCCGGTCCTCGCCATGCATCTTGGTTTTTATCTGGTTTATCAACTTCAATATTAGCTTCCAGGGCCTTAGGATTTTAACTGCACTTTTGTCGCCTTTTGCGGCTGCATCAAATATATATTTTCCAGTCCACGTCCAGGTATTTATACCTAATGCAGTCTCTTTGGTAGGTTCTAGCCCACAATTTTTAGTCAATACTATCAAATCTAATAAAGTGTCTTCTTCATAATCTATCTCCCGTTCACGTAGAAAATTAGTCCATGCCTTCACTGCTGGGTGTTCCTCCACGGAGACAAATCCATCCATGTCTTCTGCGGGGTTTTTCTTCTATTTAAAGGGGGTATATACAAAGGAGAATCCAGATTTTTGGCAGCTTTCCACTGCAAATAGCTCTGCTCGCTAGATATTTTGGGCAGCTCTTCTTGCACGCCTATTGATTATTTCCAACTTTTTGCTGGTTTGTGGTTCTTAACGCACATTTTGTCTGTCTCCCCCCGTTCTGCTCATGGGATGGCTGCTGTCTTCACGTCGGGAATCACCAGATATTATGTTATGGGTCATTGGTTGGAGACAGAAATGACACAAACTCACCGAGCATCCTCAACAAACAGCACTGGGTTTATTATGGCCCCTCTTTTATAGGGGTGTGATGGTTTGAAAGCAAAACTAGTGAGAGGCTCCAAGTCAGAAATACAATTTAATNTGGCAACTGCTACTGGTTTAGGCTGTTCCAGTTCAGTGACGGTTTGTGTGGAGATGCTGACAGCACCTTTGGTTCCTTTCTCCTCTGTGACAGACTGCATAGATGTGGACACTGTTGCCCTGCCTTTGTCTCTCTTCTCCTCTGTGACAGTCTGTGTAGATGCTGATGCTGTTGCTTTGCTTCTTTTTCCCTCTTCCTCTTCCTTAAGAACACATTGTATCACACCATGTAGTGTTTTGATTCTAAGCATGGTGCGGGCCGTGCAGAGAAGAGAAAGCAGGACTAACAACAACATCATGCTGTCCTTGGTATCCAGAGGGTACTCAATACTTTCAAAAAGTGCTCTGTCATGCCTGAAAAGCTGGAAAAAATAATACTTTACCCCTCCCCACAGGGGCTGGGTGAGATTGTTGAGGCCCTGGACTTAGCATCCTAGACCTGAACAAGAATACAAAGCTGGGTATATATTCTGAATGATATTCACTGCCTCAGAGTTTATCAAGCAATGAACATAATAGACCAATAAAGAAATTTTAGTACCATATCCTGGTCTACACAGGAGCATTAAGACAGGCAGATCGTGCCCCAGGTGCGGAGAAATGTAGAGAGATAGGTATAAGACACATGTAAGCATGCTGAGCATCATAGCAAACAGGTGCCTGGTTCAATACGAAACTGTAATTCTGACTTTCCTCAGTGCCTCTGGCCCCACGTTGGGCACCAAAAAATATGTAGTGGTTTGAAAGCATGTTTTGGTTTAGGGTAAATTTGGGAGGAAATCTTTGAATGGGTTTTTTTTGAAAAGCAAATTTAAATAGTTATTTTCTCTAGTTGGTTTGGGGAAAGAACTTGTTTAAAGAAGAGTGGAAAAAACTTTATTTATTTAATAAACAAAATGCTTACAAGTATAAAGAATGAATAACAATAATAATAATAACAATAATAATATGAAACAATAAAACTTTTTGTTGTTTTGAAGAGAGATGACAAACTGAGAGTTTGTGCCAGGAGTTTGTTTATTAGTTTTAGTTGCTTCAGTGCTAGAAAATGCCAAGTCCCAGCCTGGTGGGCTACGGGTGCAAGATTTTGGTGGTTTTTTGGGTTTTTTAGTTTAGAGCAGATTTAAACAGTTTCAAAGAAAAAAAAATAGTTTAGGAAAGTTTTTTTGTTTTAGTAAGCTAGACTAACAAAGGGAAAAAAAAACTTTTTTTGGTTGTTTTTTGTGCATTTGACGAAGGAAAAAAAGAAACTACACAGTTTCAAGGAGGAGAGCAGATTCAGAGGAGTGAGTTTGTTTCTCAAAACAAACTGCGAGTTTCTTTTTTTCCTGCTCATTTTCAGAACTAGTTTTAAAGGTACAGAACACAGAACAGACGATGTGGGGATACAGGTATTATAGTTACTTTAGGACATTTTACTCTTTATTACTATATTGTTAACTTATTAAAACTAATTGAATTTTAATTTTACAAACACACATTATGTATGCATATATTTATATAAAAACAATATATAGTTATATACAGATAATGGCAGTGACATTTAACAAAAAGTGATATGTACACATGGTTTTTATTTAATAATTAGATTTTTTTGAGGTACACATTGTGTTGTTTTATTTTTTTGTATTATTTACTATGTACAACTTGTTTTTTGAGTAAAGACAATTTCACGGATGGGTTTGTTTGTACTTGAGGTGGATTTGATTTAAACTGGTTTTTTTAATAAACTTTTTGCATGTACTAGAGGGATTTTATTTTTATTTACTGTATGCAGGAGCTCAGACTGGGCAGGGCTTGCTTTGTTGGTGGAACTTTGGGTGTTAACTAATCAGGTGGCTTTTGTTAGATGTTGTTTTTAGTTTTTGAAAGATTTTTTATTTAATGTTTTTAAGGTGGTTTTTAACAGTTTATTGATTTTTTTTATTTTTTTAGCAGTTGGTGTATGGTAGGGGATATGGTACACTTACTTAATGTTATGTTTTTTAGTTTAGGTATTGATAAGGCTATTTTTGAAATGAGTTTTATTGTTTGACTTAATTTTTTTAGGGGTACTATGCTTTTAGAGAATTTGCTTTTTAAGGTTTAGAATGGTGTTACGGGCTGTAGCATGAGGCACAGGGTAGGTTTCTAGCCACCCCGTGGTGGCTTTCACTATTGTGAGCACGTAGCGCTTACTTTGACGTGTTTGGGGTAATGTGATATAATCAATTTGCCAGGCCTCCCCATACTTATATTTGGACCACTGTCCACTATACCATAGGGGCTTCACTTGCTTGGCTTGTTTGATTGCAGCACATGTGTTACAGTCATGAATAACCTGAGAAATACTGTTTATAGTTAGGTCTACCCCCGGTTTCGTGCTCACTTATAGGTGGCATTTTTGTCTTGATGACTTGAGGCATCATGAGCCCATTGAGCTAGGAACAACTCTCTTTTGTGTTGCTAATTTAAGTTTATTTTTGACACTTTTATTTTTGTAGCTTGATTTACTTGCTTATTGTTTCGGTGCTTTTTATTAGTTTTATTTTTGAGGATATGGGCATTTACATGATGAATTTTTATAGGTAGCTTTTTTATTTGAGTGGTAATTTTTTTTACTTTTTGGCAGTTTAAATTTTTTTTTTTTACGTTGCTAGTTAGTTTTTTTTATTTTTTTAATTATTTTTATAAAGTATTGGCTATTATTTTTGAATTAGTATAGAGGTAGAGCTTTGGTTACTTCTTTTTTTTAGCAATGTTTAGGGTTAATTGAACAGTTTTGAGTTCAGCAAGTTGGCTTGATTTATTATTTCTTTCAGTGGTTTTAGTGATTTGTTGTTTGGGGTTTCACACAGCTGCTTTTCACTTCTGGTTCATTTTTACTATGTGACAGGAACTGTTAGTGAAAAGAGCGTAGGGTGTTTTTTTTGCTGGTAGTTGGTTGTATGGTGGAGTTTTTTTAGCACGTGTTACTGGTTTTTTTTTTTTTTATTTGTGAGGTTAAAGTTTTTATTTTCAGGTTAATTTGTAATTATTTTTAAAATTTTAGGGTGATTTAGTTTTTTAATATGGGTGCGTTGTGTGATGACAGTAATTTACTTACTTAATGTAGCATTGGTGGTTTGGTGGGTAGAGGGAACTTTTGCTTTAAACATCTACTTTACCACTGGTAGTTGGGGTGCTAGGAGGAGTTGTGTTTCAGTGTTTATTACTTTTGAGGTAGTTTGGATTCTTTTATAGGTTAAATTTTTTTTTTTTGGGAGTGTAATTGGCTTTAGATTTTTTGTAACTTTGGTTTTAGAATTTCAATGGTTGTTTTTGAGTCTCTCCAGGTACTTTCTGCTAAAGACTTTAGGATAGATTATGGCTCCCGGCTGCAGAGTAGAGCGCATTTTTTATATTTGGTTTTCTTTTGACTGGGCTAAGGGCTACTGCATGAGCGATCTCCTGCTTGATTTGGGTAAAGGTGTGTTGTTGTTTAGGGCCCCAGTAGAAAGTGTTTTTCTTGTGGGTAACTAGGTAGAGAGGACTCACAATCTGGCTGTATTCAGGGATATGTATTTTTTAAAAACTTATGGCACTTAGGAAAGCTTGTGGGTTTTTTTTGTTGGTAGGTGGAGACATTGCTGTGATTTTGTTGATGACATCAGTAGGAATTTGACGCTGTTTATTTTTTTATTTAATTTTTAGGAACTGGATTTTTTTGAGCAGGTTTTTTAACTTTGTTCTTTTTGATAGTGAATTTAGTTTTTAGCAGAATCTGGA
The DNA here is from genome assembly GCA_024734555.1 of Trochalopteron elliotii. Classification (NCBI taxonomy): domain Eukaryota; kingdom Metazoa; phylum Chordata; class Aves; order Passeriformes; family Leiothrichidae; genus Trochalopteron; species Trochalopteron elliotii. The sequence goes on from JANPWX010019017.1 coordinate 253,502, forward strand.
TTTTTTTTTTTTTAACACTTCAGCTGCAGTATTTTTTTACACAATGATGTTATTGATGTACTGCAGATGTTTTGGAGCCTCACCCTTTTTTAGTGCAGTTTGAATTAGTTTATGGCAGATGGTAGGACTGTGCTTCCACCCCTGGGGCAATCGGTTCCAAGTGTACTGCACACTTTTTTACGTAAAGGCAAACTGAGGCTTGCATTCTGCTGCTAAAGGAATGGAGAAAAATGCATTAGCAATGTTAATAGTGGTGTACTACTTTGTTGCTTTGGACTCCAGCTCGTACTGGAGCTCCAACATGTTTGGCACAGTAGCACTCAGCGGTGGAGTTACTTTATTTAAGGCACGATAGTTTACAGTTAATTTCCATTCTCCTTCAGATTTATGCACAGGTTAGATGGGGCTGTTGAAGGGTGAGTGGGTTTTGCTGATTACTTTTTGGCTTTTTAGCTTATGAATTATTTTGTGGATGGGGATTACGGCATTTTGAGTTGTTTTATACTGTTGGTGATGTACTGTTGAAGTGGCAATTGGCACTTGTTGCTTTTTTCTTTTTAGAAGTTTTACAGCAAATGGGTTTTCTGATAGTTTAGGCAAGGTGTTTAATTGTTTAATACTTTTTATTACTACAGTTGTTATTTTAAATGCTTACTTGAATCTTTTTGGGTTTTTGAAATACTTATTTCGGAGGTAGTTTATGCTTAGAATGCATGGGGCTTCTGGGCTAGTTGTAATAGGGTGCTTTTTTTATTTATTTTTAGTTAAACTAACATTAGCTTTCATTACAGTAAAATCTTGTGATTTTTTTGTTACACTAGTGATAGAGACAGATTCTGCTCTTACATGTGTTGATGGAATTAATGTGTACTGTGCACTAGTATTGATTAAGGCTTCATATTTTTGTGGTTTAGATGTGCCAGGCCAATGAATCTACACAGTTTAAAAAACACAGTTGTCCCTAGCCTCTACTTGGTTAGAGGCTGGGCTTTTTTAAACTTGGTTATTTGTCTGTTTTTGGGTGATTGGAGCTACTTTCTTTTTAGTGGAACTTCTTTTTTGAGTTTTGCTGCTCAACAATTTATGCAGTTGTTGTGTTAGATTATTGGTAGATTTTTTATTTCATTTTTTTATATTTTTTTTACAATTACGCAGGAGGGACTACAGCTTACTTTGTGGGATTTTTTTTTCTTTCTATTTGGGGAATGTTTGTGTTTGGTGTCAGAACTTCTGACTTGTACTGCTGCGATTTGGAGAAAGCCTTCTTTCATTTTTTTAATTTCATTTCTGAGTGTATGGTGATTTTTTTCTATTTTGTTTTCTAATTTCTGCAGACGGGTTTTTACGGCTGCGATTCTGGCATGTGTTGGGCTATGCACAGCATCTGCATATGCTTGAAGTTTTTTTGCTATATTTAGCACGCTTTTTCTTATGTTGTCTTCCTTTATTATTGTTAAAGAAGAAGAGTATTTTTGTGGCTCAAGTTGTACAAGTTTTTGCTACATTACAGGTGTACATGGTACTAAGTTTGGGTTTTTAGTGTTTACGTTATCTGAGAAGATAATTTTTGTCACTGCTATTTCTTTTAAGTGTTGAATTTTTTGTTTTATGGTTTTTTACTGGGTTTGCTGCATATAGAGATTGTCTGCACATAGATATTTTTGTGCCACATTTTTCAGGACCCGTTCCCAGAGACTGCAAGGGGTAGCTCCCCTCATCATTCCTTGGTTGATAACTGGATTATGTGACAGGGATTCTAAATGCTTTGCTTTAGTGTTGTTTAGAATTGTAGCTTTACTTGCAGCATTCAAAAGACAGACTAACTAACTGATTATAGATTCATCTGGTTGTTAAGTGTAATTTTTTCTTAGGCTTTGAAGGTCCTTCAGGGAGAAGGACTCAATAGTGGTTTTTGATTGTGTGCTAGTGGGTTGGACATTTGACTTTGTGCTAATTGGTTGGACTTTTGATTTTGTGTTAGTTTGGTTGGTTTTTGATTGGGTGTCAGTTGGTTGGATGTCTGATTGGGTGTTGTTGGGAGGCATTGTTGAGGGTTTTTCACTTGGATTATAATTTATTGGTTGATTGGTTTTTTGTGCTTGCTTCTTTGCTTCAGCAACTGCCAGGGGCTTAGGCTTACTGTTTGGTTTAGCTGCTGATTTATTTTTTTGGTTTTTTGCTTCTATCTGCTGCCCTACCTTATCTAGCAGTGTGCGGTAAGCATATGCTAGGGCCCAGCTTATTGCAACAATTTTTTTGTTCTTGGAATTATCCTGGCACTTCTTTTTCAAGTATTTTTTTACCTCAGCTGGGTTTTGAATGTGTTTATATGGAAAATCTCAGGCTATAGGGTCAGAAAATTCTTTCAGGGTTTGGTCCATATCTTCTTATTCTTTACTCAGGATTTTCTACACCTGGGTCTTCTTTTGGGTCAGGGGTTTCATCAGCCCCTTTGGAAATCTCAGACTTCACTTTAGACAAGCTGTGAACCATATAGAGGAAGCTCACTAGATGGAATACCAGGAAGATGGTATCTTTAACATTCAGGGAACACTGAACATTCTTTAAAAGTGATGTGACTGATTCAAAAGATACGAGGGACAGGAAAGACTGAAAAGCTTCATCCCCTGTTCTTTCTTTAACAAAGTGGGTGCAATTATTCATAAATTCTTAAAACATGCTGCTGGAACTAGGATGCATGGTAGGATGAAGAAACCATAAACCAAACATACTTGCCACAAACTCCAGTACCTTCATAAACTTCCTATAAATCATGATCACTGAACCCAACAAAATAGCAATCCTAATTTGTGCACCTCTAGTGTAAAAGCTATGTGTTAGGGACAACATTGGAGCTAGTTCTGGATAAGAAAACAAGCTTAGGGACTAGAAAGGTATTAGAACCTCAAAGAAAGCTAGGGAACAGAAATACAGCAAGGACTTTATTCTAATAGACATTAGGGATTCAAGGGGCAACATGGCTACTCTATCCCCACACAAAGAACAACCAAAATGCACTCAATAATCAATACAAGTTTTTTTCACACTCTCGAGCCCCACAGTTGGGCACCAATATTAATGTATGTCCTGGTTTAGGGCAAATTTGGGAGGAAATCTCTGAATGGGGTTTCTCTAAAAACCAAATTTAAACAGCCCCTCCCCCCAGCAGGTCTGGGGAAAGAACTCTTTCAAAGAAGAGTGGAAAAAACCCTATTTATTTAACAAACAAAATGCCCACAAGCATAAAGAATGAATAACAATAATAATAATAACAATAATAATAATATGAAACAATAAAACCTCTCGCTGCTCCGAAGAGAGATGGCAAAACTGAGAGTTTGTGCCAGGAGTTTGTTTATCAGTCCCAGTCGCTTCAGTGCTAGAAAATGCCGAGTCCCAGCCCGGTGGGCCATGGGTGCAAGATCCTGGTGCTCCCCTGGGTTTTTTCAGTCCAGAGCAAATTTAAACAGTCCCAAAGACAAAAAAGGAAAAAAAAAAACAGTCCGGGAAAGCTTCTTTGCCTCAGCTAGCTTGACTAACAAAGGGGAAAAAAAACTCTCTCTGGCTGTCCTCCGTGCATCCGACGAAGGAAAAGAAAAACCACACAGTCCCAAGGACGAGAGCAGATTCAGAGGAGTGAGTTTGTTTCTCAAAACAAACTGCGCACTTCTTCTTTCCCTGCTCACTCTCAGAACCAGTCTTAAAGGTACAGAACACAGAACAGACGATGTGGGGATACAGGCATCATAGTCACCCTAGGACAAAGCAAAATGAGTGAGAGGCTTCAAGTCAGAAATACAATTTAACAGGAAGAAGAGAAAAATAAAAAAAGAATAAAATAAAATAAAATAGATGCAATAATACAAAAGACCACTGACAGAGTCAGAATACAACCTGAGTGGGATGATGGAAGCAGTGATCCCGTAGAAAGGTCTGGTAGCACTGATCCTCTGGGAATCCAGTGGGTAAGGTCCCCCGTATTGTCCCAAATCCCAGATTATATCCAGGTGAGAATGCTTGGCTCCTCCCCCTGGGCGGAGCATCTCACAATGGGATAATGAGTCATACAGGGGGTCCTTAATGGCCCATTAAAGAGAGATAACTCCCGGAGGGAGTTACCTATGAGTCATGCAGCAGGCCATTAACGGAAGACCCATTAACAAAAGACCCATTAGCAGAAGACCCATTAGCAGAAGACACCTTAACAGAAGAGGGAAGGGGAAATCTGGAAGAACACTGCTTCAGCAATTGGTTTCAACAGTTCATGAAGATGGTGATAGAATACTTTGTGCATCTCTTATACTGCAATCCAGGACACTGGGGAGAAGAATCAGAAAAAAGGCAGAACCCATAGTTTGAGATAAATCCAATTTAATAATTGAAGTAAAGTAAAATATAGTAATAATACTAATGATAATAATAACAATAATAAAATTAATGAAAAGGACAAAATCAAAACAATTGATGTACAATAAAAGCAATTAGCGCACAATATAATTGCTCACCACCCACTGACTAATGCCCATCTCATCCCCAAGCAATGATTGGCCCCTTCTGGCTAACTTCCCCCAGTTTATATACTGGCCATGATGTTTTATGGTGTGGAATATCCCTTTGGCTACTTCGGGTCAGTTGTCCCAGCTGTGCTCCCTCCCAGCTTCATGTGCACTTCCTCACTGGCAGAGCATGAGACACTAAAAAGGCCTTGCTTGACTCAGGGTAAGCACTGCTCAGCAACAACCAAAACATCAATGTATTATCAGCATTATTCTCATACTGAATCTAAAACGCAGGACTGTACCAGTGTAGTGGTTTCACCTTGGCTGGATGCCAGGTGCCCACCAAGCTGCTCTATCACTCCCCTTCCCAGTGGGACAGGGCACAGAGAATAAGATGGGAAACAGCTAGTAGGTTGAGATAAAGCAGTTTACTAAAGCAAAAAAAGAAAAGTGAAAGTTTGAGTGCACATAAGCAAAGGGAAAAGTTAATCTCTAATTTCCATCAGTGAGTGATATTCAGCCACTTCGCAGGAAGCAGGGCTTCAGCACATGTAGCAGTTGCTCCAGAAGGCAAACATTGTAGAACAATGAATGTCCCCATTCCTCCTCTCTCCCTTAGCTTCTCTATCTGAGCTGATGTCATGTGGTATGAAATATCCCTTTGGTTACTTTGGGTCAGCTGGCCTGGTTGTGTCCTCTCCCAGGATCTTGCCCACTTATAGCCCCTTCATGAGGGTAAGGAATGTTAGAGGGACAGTGCTGCTCAGCTGAGCCAAAACACTGGTGTGTTATCAACACCCTTCCAACTACCAATACAAAGCAAAACACTGTGAAGTCTGTTAAGAATAAATGAACTCTATCTCAGTCAGACACTACAACCAGCTACTAAGAAAATTGATTCTATCCCAGCCGAAACCAAGACAGTTGCAAAGTCTTTGGCTTGCACAGGTCACTGTGTGTCCCTCTCTGCTGTTCCAACACCCTATTTGGAGATGTTGAAGATGGACACATTTGGAGAACTCATCAGAATTAGGTATTTTTCAGCTGGATCACTTTTCCCATGTGGGTAGTACAATGGAGAAAGTACCATAGCGATGAGATGGTAACCAGGATGGCAAACTGGACTGATTAAACTAAGCAGTTGTACTGCACAGTATGTCATAACAACATTGGATGAGAGACTGAGATGTGCTCAAGGGTCAGAGTATCACATGAGGATATGCTTTCACAGATCATACTAAAAGACCGACTCAAAGACCAGAATGAAGTGCTGGGAGTGAGGAAAAAGACAAAAACTGGCCATGTTTGGGAAAGAAAGAATTAAAAAATATCTATCTGTGGGAGCACACTCCCCTCCAGAGTCTTCAAAGAAAATAAATGCTGACGATTACAAGTTAATCTAGCCAAGCTAAATTGTAGTGCTTTTTATACAGGACTTGACTATCATATAGAGAAACCCCTTTAGACTGCTAAAAAGGGAGCTATGGACAAGAAACCTACTGATTTGTATTATAATTCTTTTCCAAGATTATTTAGATTGTAACCATTTAGCGTTGTAAATCTAGCATTGGTTCATTCCCTTTTTCTAAATACCTGAGATGGCAAACTTTCTTTTTAATCTCAGTTTTCTGTACTTGAATTCCAGTAAAAAAAAATTGAATGACATTATAATAATCAGACATGTTATTAGGCAAGCAAAATTTGGATACTGACTTTAAATAGTGCAGTAGATTTTAAAAGAGAAACAAACCTGCCTGTGCCTACTCACTGTAAAATTGTTTAACAAAATTCTAGGAAGTTGATTAAAACAATAAATGTCTTATTTTGAAGAAATCATTGTCTTTGAAAGTGTTGGAGTCTCCTTTACAAATGTTTAAACTTCTTAAGAGTAAAAAAAAAATAGGGAAATTAATTTTGCTGCTGTTTCTATAGAATATGTGATGAAGCTAAAGGCTAGAATCTGTTGTGTTTGGAAATTTTAAAAATTTTGAAGTCTTCTTTGTCCTAGTTCAGAGAAATTATTGTTTACATGTCCTTCTCTAAATCTCAGAAAATGTGTCTGTGTATGTGTCTATATATACACATACATATTCATGTGTATACAAGATATTGTAGAATCATGTTCTCATTCCACAAGGCTTTGCAACCAATAGATATGAGAAAGTATTTTTTGTGATTCCATTGTTACCTAATTTGTGCATTTATCCAAATTAAAAATGCTTAAATTTGTATTTAAATATTAAAAATAAGTTTTATTGTGCAGTCATTAAAAGTTATGCTTGCACATACTAACTTCCTAAGTACAGATTTCATAACCATTGAAGGAGAGAACTATATAGCAGCTGAGTGCTGGTATTTATATTGTCATATAACAAGACCAGAAATAATGAGGAGATAGGAGGAAGAGGCACAGCAAACATACATTTTCTGTAGAAAAACACATTGCAGAAACAGGAGGACAATGGAATAATGGCCTATGAAAATTGCACTGGAACAGTATATGTATATATAGTATAGGAAAAAATAACTTGTGGCTAATGTTCCTAGTTCTGTACTGCTCTTTCGGCTGTGAACAGGAACCAGTTCTCACTCCTATAGATTGGAAGTCATTATTTTGCCTTCTGCCTTATGCAAAGCAGAATATGCAGTTTGGTTGTTCTGAGAATTACACACTTTGTTTAAATTTAATAGAATTCTTATATATAATTTAAAAATTTGATTTGTTAGAACACTAAGTTTTGCAATTGAACAGCTTTAACTAGCAAGCATGTATATTTTACTATCATTAAATGTGGTGGTTTGAAATTGGAATTGGTGCCCCATGTGAGGAAATCAAGCCAAACCCGCTACACTAAAGTAAATTCTGTTGGGGACAGTGTCAGACCAGTTTAAGATGTAACTTGATTATGTTACATTTTAAAAGAATGTACTTAAGTATAGTTTAAATATAGTAGACTGAAAATGGGCCAAATCTATTCATTTTTAATATATTTATGAGTATAAAACAACTAATTCTCCTGTTGTTCATTTTGTGGGGTCATCAAGTTCATCTCTCCATTTTTAACACCTTATGGAAGAAAGAAGATAGTCAGCACAAAAAGAACAGCTCTTCTATTATCAACTTCTGGAATTTCCTTCAATTTTTATTTTTTAATGGTCCCTACAGGGAAAAAATAGTATATGGTAGTATTTGTTAGTAAAATTTTTCCCTTCCTCTCTTATACAAGGATAACAGTCTGAGTCTTTCTTCTGGTTTCTGCTCCTGAGGTTTCCCTCCTAAATAAGCTCAAATACTGAATTAACTTCAGGAGAAACTGACTTTTTCTTCTTAATTATCAGGACCACAACGGGATGCACAAGCGGCACGAGAGTTCATCTTGAAGATGTTTGTAGACCTGAATCCAGACAGTGACAAAATTATCTACTCCCACTTCACTTGTGCTACAGACACAGAGAATATACGCTTTGTCTTTGCTGCGGTCAAGGACACAATTCTACAGTTAAACCTGAAAGAATACAACCTGGTCTAACTGTGCCTAAGAGGCCCTCCAAGACCACCTTTGCATGATTGAAGATGCACAAGAGGGACTGTATTATCTGTGAAAACAAGTTGCATAATACTAATTTATTGCTGGCCTGCACTCCGACAATGTTCACAGAGTTTTTTAGTTAATATTATGATATTATTTAAACTATATGGAGGAAAAACCAAAAGATGCTGAAGTACATTCACAGTACATTTTCTTATTTTTTAGGCAAAATCTTGTGACTCAGTGGTTTCTAAATTCTCAGTCATACACTCACAAAGGATAGCAGGTTTTTGCTATTGAAGTAAAATTAAGCTGGTTCCTCTTTCCCTGACCTTTTCTCTCCCTCCTTCCTCCCCCTCTATGTTTTAAAAGTACAATGGCCATTTCACCATTTGCATTCCTTGATAATATATTTTCTGTTGAGTGATTTGTTCAAGAAAATTACTATCATCAGAAGTGATCAGTCATTGAAATTTTACAGAATGTGCTTTCTCTGAAGGATCAAAAGTATTGATAGCATGATTTTTTAAATTCTTAAAATTAGTCTTCTCATTCTGTCTTCACTTGTGAGACTAGAATATTGGGAATTGCAAAATAGAAATAGTTGTGTGTGGATTTAGAATTTAAACATACTTTCACAGTTCAGAAAGATGCATAGAAGACAGTAATGAAATAATTAAAGACATAAACCTCAGATGTTCATAGAATATCATAGAATCTCTTTTTAATTGCCATGTGCCATTATTTTCTCTTTTCTTTATTCACTAATGACAAGTAGAAATGTCATGGACACTACATTTTCCCCAATGGCTACAGCCTGAAACAGGGATAGGGGTTTATTTTTCAGTTGTGTGCATTTTTTCTTAAGTTAGAGCTCTTTAAAAGTGTTTTTCCATGGTAGAAAAAAAAATTGTTGTATAAAATCTTGCCAAATATGACTTTTTATGAAACCAATACTTTTGATACATAAGATAGCTATTGAAATGCCAAACTAATAGATTGGGAATTGACCTGATTGAGTCAACTGCTGAATGATAAACATAGTTTTAACTCATATGTTCCTGTTTTTATTGTGTTGCATTTTCTAATGCCAAAAACAACAGTGTGAGTGAATATGCTACTCAGTATACGTGTATAGAAGACAGTTTAATTCTCTCCTTATGTCAGAGATGGCATGTGATTGCATACAATGTTTTCTCTAATAATATCAAGCACCTTTGTACAGCATGAAATTATTGATGAATGATCACATTCAGAAACCTTTCTTGATAAGGTTGCCTCTTAACCTATTCACAAACATTTTATAGGTTTCATGCAAAATAGTCTCTCTTGACTTTCTTTAGAAAGAATTCTTAATGCAAATCACTCTTGAAATTTAAACATGCAAAATTTTAATAACAAAAATGTAGCACCCATCAATGAGCAGCTTGGGTGGAAAGGTATTTTTTTTACCAGGTGCATGACTGCTAGCAAGCTACACAGAACTCTGAGGTCAGATATAATTTAATTACTTACATTGGCAAGTAGCAATAGGGTGCACTTAGCACAGAAGTTGCTGCCTCTCAGCAGAAAGGAGAGGTGGAAAAACAATCTCTTATTACTTGAGTAACAAAGGTAACAATAAATACAAATGACATGTTTTTCATCCTTGATGCTCCCCACTCTAAAACAACATTAATAACAATAGTTGCTAGTTTTTGTTCCCTCATAAAACACCTTTTAATTGGAAACTGATTGTAGGTATAGTGCAATTATGAATGCTATAATCATTGTACATACATATATATGCCAGCATCCATATTGGCTTTATATTCATTAATTTTTGGCTAATTGAATGTCCTGTGTTTGATATGTATCTATGTAATTGTATAATGTCTTATAGCTGATTCGCATTTTAAATAATGTTGTTTACTTTTTTAAGAGAAGAATGTAAATTTTTTTTCAGTTAATTCCTGACTAGGTATTTGTTGTTTTTATTTAAAAAGCAACAAAAAAGCTTATCATAGTACAGAATTGTACTAGCATTGTGCTATATAGAATCATTTGAACATTCCTCAGTAAAAGTAAATTGGAGACACACAGAGGATATTCATAATCAAAACAATGCTTAAATCTTGCCAGGGCTTTATACAGATGTAGAAGCTGTTTTTGTTAGAAGAATTTATGCCATTATATCTAGGATTAGAATATAACATCTTAAATATCAATTTGCATTTGGTAGATACAACTTCAGTTAATTTTACCTTTCTAATAGCCTTTTTTAGAAAAGTGAATTTAGAGACATTTCAAACCACTGAACATAAGTACTAATGGGTATACGTTATTTCCCTAAAAATATAATAAAATAAAACCATCAGATCAGTTAAACATTAATTAAGAAATTACAGAAACCTTAGATCTAACAACAACAAAGTTGCCAATGTTAAAAATTTTAAGGAGTTGAAAAAATTTGTTTAATAAAGCTAAAGCACGTAGTTGAAGGCTATAAAAAGTGACACTGACATTCCAAATGTATCATCAGAACAGCTGTTCTTGTTATATACGAAATTATAACATTGGCCCTGATCTTACTTATAAACATAAGAAATCTTCTGTTTTAACCATTGACTCTGGAGTGTGTGATAATAACCCTTCTTTCAGCCTGTGAATACATTGGCCACCTTGGATTTAGTGATATAAATAGAACTGTAGGGGGAAAAAAAGTCAGTGTTGTTTAATGAAGGTTTGGGTTTGTTTTATTATGGGATATTGGGGGGGTGTATGGGGTTTTAAGTTTTAATATTAAAAAGTTTTGTATAAAAACAAACCAAAAATTTACTCACCCTTTATAGATATATTAATATATAATTCAAATGTGTGTGCGACTGGGCTACTTCTGGTATATTTTAATTGAGTTGAACCTGTGACAATGTTTAGATCATTTAAATGTATTCTGAAAAAATATAGTCAGCATGCTAATGCAAGCCTTACATGATTCACCTAACGCAGCATTGTAGTGTGACTGTTTGCAAAAACATTTCATTTTTAAATGACAGATGTTCTCATTTGCAGTATATTCCATTGCTGTTGCTGTTTTAATTGGTGATTTCCACTATGCATTATGGTGCTTGAGTCTAGAAGTATGTGCCTCTAACATGAAGCTGAAGGCAAAAAATAAGACAGGAATGCTTTTAATTTTGCAAAATTACATTGTTTCATTGAATGTCATAAATGGGGGAGAAGGAAAACATTGGGAAACTATTCTAGGCATACAAGAAAGCTGTAAATGTTTTACAAAAAACTTAAACTTGCTTTTTTCACTAATTAACTGGCACTTTGTTTACATATATAGGATGATGAAGCTATAAGGGCAGCTTACTTTTGTAATTCAGACTTTTGATTTTCAAGGTAACCTGTAGTTTTAAATCATACTGCCACATGATTGTGAAGCACTTTTTAAAGTTTGAAAGTGGAGAAGAGGTTTCATGCTGGTTATCAGTCAGAACTCTGCCTGCATGATTTGCAAAAACTTTAAAAGGTGATAAAAGGGCTGCATATGAAGATATTGCTAGACTCTGAGCCTTTGGTTATGAGATGCAAGACTGCAGTTGCTCAACTTAATGGTCCTCCCTTGTTATGCATTCTTCATAAAATAATGAAATAATAGGAGAAAACAGACATGTTAACCCATGTGGAAAAGAAAAATAATGCCCAAATAATTTATTATATGTGCTTCTGGTATTGAAGGTCTGTGCATGATTATCCTGCATTACATTAGCAAACTAATGAAGTGTGCACAGTATATTAACAAGGCCTACAAATTACCTACCTCTAGTTAAGAAATCAATAAATTAAATCTGTTTTGGAGAGTTTCACAAGTAAGGAAATTAAAATGGCCTGTTGTAGATAATTAATGGTTATTTGAGATGTTCACACTTCTGCAGATAAAGTCCCTCTCTGGACGTAATCAACTAAGGTTGTATGTCTCTGTCCAATTTGCTAGTTTAGTAGAGATCATGAAAAACAAAGTGCTTTGGTTTGAAAAGAACCACTGATAGTTACTCTTTTTTGTTGCTGTATTGCTTTAATTTACCATTTTACTTATCAGTCAAAACGAACATTTCCATGTAATCAGTAATCCATTGAGGGTCATTGTTTATCTAGATACAGGGATTTTACTGTAACTTTTACTCGAGCTTTTTTACAGTAGCTATGTTGCAGGAAAAAAGGAGTCGAAGAATCATTTGGGCAAAGTTGATGTTGAAGGTAGTTTCAAAAATGCAAGAGAATTCAACCAGATCAATCTTACTCTTGGTAATAAGAATAAGATTGCTGTTTTTGTGGTGTTGGGGGCTTTTCTATCAAATGATGGTCTAAGATGAAGTTTTGCTGGATTTCTTATTTATCATGCTGCAGAAAAACCTTTTTTTTTGGCCAATATATTGGAAGGGGTGTCAGATACCTTTTTTAAACTTGCAGTGTTTAACAAAATAAAGATAATATTTGTTATTCTAAAGTGTCATTTAAATGCATGTATTGTGTATTGTTTGGGGGACAAAAATAGGGTGTGGTTTTCTGTTTTTCTGCTTAAAAACTAATGCATAAATGCTGCTCCTCAACAATCGTGTTGGTTAAAAATACAGTACTTTTCACCATAGCTTTGTACTATAGTATCTTCTTCATTCCTTAACATTTAGCTGTTCTGAAATATATTTGGGCTTGTTCTCCCAAAATTTTTCTTTTGACAAATATTTGTCTTGGGAATGGTTTTTATCCCATATCTATTTTTGGGTGGTTTTTTTTTTTGTCTCCAGAAAAGGTCACTCCCTCCCTCCCCCCAGCTCCGGGAGTATCACAATGGGTGAGACCCAACCCAGGATCCTTAGGAGGGGTGGAGGCAAGGGGTTGCTTCCTTCTGGTGGGGCAATTCATCTCAGCAGCCACATGGCACAGTGCCTCTTACCAGAAATACTGTTTCTTTGTGGTTTTTACTTGGTTTTTATCTTCTCCTTTGGCACTGTGACTGGGCTTACTGACTTGCTTTTCTGTTCCTCTGCTTGCTTGGGAACCCAGAGCCAGTGCGTGCTGCCCCGGGAGCTCACCAGGGCCACCCCTCTGTGTGGCCCGACCCTGAGACCAGCCATCACCGGTGAGCTATCCAGGGGAGTGATTCCCTGCCCAGTCCTGCTGTTTTCTGCTGCTGCTTCAGGGCTTCTTGCTACATTTTAATCTGACACTCAGCCGCCCTGCAGCTTCTGACATGGCCCTGGAGCTTGTGCTACACTTTGTCATCTTGTGTGTGCCCGCCTCTGCCATTCCAGTTTGCTGCTTCTGAGGTTCCTAGTACAGTCCATTTTGCCATCTGAAGGGCACCGGGACTGTCTGCCCCTGTGAGTTTGTACAGGAAGCCCCTTTTCTCTCTTCTTCTGGCTCGCCCACCATTGGCCATGTGGAGAGAGGTGACTGACCTCGTGCCACAGCGCCCCCTGCAGTCGCGGGAGGATTATTGCACCTGCCCAGCCTCACCAGGAGCCAACAGTGCCCCTGGTGGTTCTGACCATAACTACACCAAAGGGGAAAGTGCTTGACTGCCAAGATAAGGCTGTTATTGGGTCTCTGTTTTTTTCTGTTTGTTGTTGATGCTGTTGTTGTTTGTTTGCCTTATTATACATATATATACACACTAGTAAAGAACTGCTATTCCTTTTCCCATATCTTTGCCTGACAGCCCTGTAATTTCAAAGTTATAATAAGTTGGAGGGAAGGGGGTCATATTTTCCATTCCAAGGGAGATTCCAGCCTTCCTTGGCAGACACCTCTTTCAAACCAAGACAATATTGTATAGATGTATTATCCTCATTATTTTTTTAACAATACGTGCTCTGTCCTCATTGTCCATATAGTAACATTTCCTGAATATCCTTATTACAGTCAGAAAGTTCAAAACATTTAAGGTTCAGTACAGTGAATACAGTTATTTGACATTATTACTAAATATTTTTTTTTGTTTGTGTACAACAGAAACTCAGAAGAATGGGGGAAAATAAATAACCGTCTGCATCTTTATTAATAGAAAACATTCAGAATTTGTAGACTTTTAAGTGAAATTCTGAAGCATTTTGCATGATTGCAATAGTTCTGCAAAAGCAGACTGTTTTTTTGATCTTTTTGTTTGCCTAAGTGATAGAAAAAAACAGAAAGAGGCCTACATATTGCTTTTCAAGATTCTGACTCATACTTGAGCAGCAATCATTGCATCTGGCATCTTTACAACTGAAGAAAGAATTTCAGGACACTTGGAAAAATGACTGTTCTCTATTATGTGATTACAAGTTTAAATAAGACTTTTGGAATGCAAATACTTTTCCTAAGTAAGGACTTCAGTGAACTTCTGTTGCAGAATGCAAAGGTGAGGGATCAATGAGGAAGGATTTCTTTTACCTTTATGTCTCAGTGAAAATAACATCAACAAAAATACAAGTGCAAGTTGTGATATTTAGATATATGAAATAGATGCTGAAACTGTATTTATGTGATAAATTGTGCATAGATGTGCATCAAGGTTTGACACTGGACAAAACGCCAGGCACTCATGAAGGTTGTTCATTTACTCTCTCCTGATACAGTTGGGTAGAGGAGAGGGAAAAAAATTAACTAAGGGCTCATGACTTGAGATAAGGACTGGAAGAAAAAACACTCTAAGGGCAAAACAGGTTCAGATTTAAAGGTATAAAGTAAATTTATTATTAACAGTCAGAGGAGGATAATGAGAAGTAAAATAAGCCTTTAAAACACCCTTCCCCCCCCCCCCAGCCCCTCCCTCCCTCCCACTGACAGTGCAGGGAGACAGGGCGTGGGGATTTTGGTCAGTTCATCATTCGAAATCCTTTTCTATTCGCTCAGGGAGAGGAGTCATTTTTCTGCTATGCCATGGGGTCCCTCCCATGGGCAAACAGTCTTCCCAAAAATGTTGTGGCATGGGTGACTCGTCCATGGGGTGCAGTCTTTTAAGGATAGGCTGCTCTAGTTTGGAAGCAAGAGCTCTCCTCTATCTCTGGAAGCAGGGGCCCTCTCTCTCTCTATTCAGGTCTCCCACTGGATCACAACTTTCCTTGGTATCCACCCGCTCCTGCGAGAGCACTTTTCCTATGGGCTCCAAGGAGATCTCTGCCTCCCCTGTGAACTTCATGCATTACAAAGGGACAGTTTGTTTGACCGTAGTCCTCACCATGGCTGGCAGAGGAATCTTGGCTCTGATGCTTGGAGCACCTCCTCCCCCTCTTTCTTTTCCAATTACTTTGGTGTCATCCTGTTGTTTTCCCTCAAATGTTCTCACTTCCTCCTTTTCTCTGGCTAGAAGAAAAACTGCTGCTTGTAGGTACCATTGTCAACAAGTTTCACTAATTCAAAGATTTTTGCAGGATGCCACAGTGCGGAAAGTTGATCTCGTCTAGGTTCTGCATTGGGGTCTTGCTTGCCATGCTTCCACTGCTGGCAATGGTGCTATTTAATGCCTCTCTTCATGTGGGGGGCCGGGAAGGGGAAGCCTCTGCCACTGCCCCTGACCTTTTCACCCACAGTGCAGCTGGCTGGAGGTGGGCAGGCAGGCAAGGCTCACTGTGGGCCGCACTGAGATGGCGGCGGCTGTGGTGGCGCATTGCAGCACAGTGTGCCGAGGATGGCCCCCGAAGGCGGTGCTTCGTTACCCTTGGAAAAAACCTGTGTGCATGCTGTTTTGATTTTCTTAAATATGTCATCACAGAGGTGTTACCAACCTCTCTGAGGCCAGCAGCATGCCCATCTTCAGAGCCATCAGAGATTGGCTATGTTGGACATGGTGGAAGCTTATAGCAGCTTCTCACAGAAGCTACTACCCCTGTGGCTCCCCTCGCTACCAAAAACCAGGCTGTGCCAAACCAAGGGAATGTGACATAAACTTGCATCACATACTATGTTCATATGACCTGACTGTCAAACCGTTTTGTACTATACTGTCCCAAACACCTAGCAGTTTCAGAGTATTTGCAAATAGAGAACGCTTCATCTGCCACAAAATATGCAATTGACTATTTTTTATGAACTCTCCTGGTATCAGTGACAGAGAAGTTTCACAACTGACACAATTTCATACCTCTGCTGCCAAAATGAACCACTCTCTAATTCCTCCTCAGTTTCTGGGTGTCAGCTACATTGTGCTTTTCCCTGTCCCTTCTGTCAGCCCTTGGTACTTGGCAAGACAGTAAACTGGGTAAAAACAGCCCCCTGATTTCTATTACTCTTGCTTGACTAGTTTAGAACTCTAATTTTCTAATTTTTTTGATCCAGTTTGGCTAATCAGTGACTCAAACATCCCAAGTTGACTAAAGGGAAGATGTATAAGTGTGTGGCCAAAAGAAGGGCTTACAAGTTGTTTTGGGTTGCAATGCAAGGTGTAACCAAAAGTATGTATTCAATTACTATCTGTTGAAACTGGTTGGGGAAGTGTTTTTTTCTCTTCTATGACCCATTCCTTGTGACTCCAGGGGGGAGGGGGTGAGTGTCTTCTGTTAATGGGCCAGCTGTTAAAGCCAGGTGGGGCAGTGTTCTTTATCTCTTCCACGACCCATCCTTCCTCCAGGGGGATATCTTCTGTTAATGGGCCAATAAGGCTCACTGCATGACTGATAAAATTACATCATCCCATTGTGAGATGCTCCACCCAGCAGGAGGAGCCAAGCATTGCTACCTGAATAAAAAACAGATTCAGAACACCAGTACAGCCTGTTTTTCCACTGGATTCCCAGAGGAAGACTGCACCCATCTCATCACCACTGCACCTTCAGAGGAAAACTACACTCTTCTACAGGATCATCTCTGCACCAACAGAACCACATCTGTCACTCCAGGAGGACTTATTTGGACTGCTACCAACACCCTGACCAACAGGGTGTCAGGTTGTATTCTGATTCTGTCAGTGTTTTCTATTTTTTGTTAGCTTGCTTTTTTTGTACTGCATTTTTATTTTTAATATTCCTAGTAAAGAACTGTTATTCCTATTCCCATATCTTTGCCTGAAAGCCCCTTAATTTCAAAATTATAATAATTCAGAGGGAGGGGGTTTACATTCTCCATTCCAAGGGAAGCTCCTGCTTTCCCTGGCAGACACCTATCTTCCTACACCAAGACACAAGTTAGAAAACAAGGTGTAAGTTTACCTTCCTCTTAAAATCTAATCCTAAAATTTCCATGAACACTGAGCAGTGTCTAAGCCCCTCATTTTAAGCACTTCCTGGGCTAATAGGTATTTTGTCTTGGGAGAATTGCCCTATTCAATTTGAAAGGTCTTGATTTTATTTTTATTCAGAAGAGGAAAAGCCTTTAATGAAAATGGTAAGACAATAAAAGCTCTTTTTTGCTCTCCTGTAAGAATAACAAGTTTGTGTAAATATGGACTAAACCTGTTGGAGTATGAATCCCCCCTGGGCCAAATCCATACAGGCCCAGGAATGCCCAGAGATGTGAGAATTGAATTAGAACCTTCAGATTATCTAAAATACATAAATCCACCCAGACATGAGGTAGAAATGCAAGTTTAGTTTTAAACAGAGGATTTTAAGTGCCTGTATTAGCTAGTAAGAGAAGCCCTAAGATCTAGTTTAAAGTTTAGTGGCATTGCCTTTTGCAAAGATAGATAAACTCCAGACATAATGAAAATAATGTAACCTTGCTATGCATTCTTAGAACAGATAAAGCTATATGCGTACAATTTGTGCAAGAATTTGCGTTTGTCTTTGCACATCAATCTTAACTTGGGATTGGTCCAGCAAGGATGTAGAAAATTCATGTGAATACCCAATTGGCTAAAAATAGAATAAAAATGCACTTCTTTGAGAACACACACACAGAGGACTCATGAAAAACACCGATGCTGCTGTTGTTGTTGCTGCATAGACTGCTACTGATAAGATGCACACGGGACACAGACTACTGATGCCTTTACTGCGGCTGTGGCTGCTGCTTCTGCTTGGGACTTAGAAACTTTGTTAGAAGGCTTCTGTGTACTGCTACGGACTCTAAAAACTTTGCCTTCCTGGGACTGATCTAATGATGCAATAAAAGACTTCTTTTGCAACTACGCAGCTTCTAGTCTTCAATGAAGATGCCCCAGAAACTTTAAAATGGTATTCAGACTGAAGCAAACAAGTCATGCTTGGTTTTAGGAAAGGAAAAGTATAACAGTTGGGTGTTGGAGACAGAATGTTATAATTTATGGCTTAAACATCTTCATGAAGGACCTTTTGCCTATTATAGCAAAACTGTATTAAAAAAGCTGCAGAGAAAACCACCAAAATCCTGAATGGAGCCCTGGACTGCTTGTTGATGAAGATAAGACTCAGGGGAAAAGAATGCATCCACAGAGAGATCAAGCTTAGCACTTTCGGGGTGGAGACCAAAGCCCCAGGGCTATCAGCTGCCAGGCTCGAACAGACCCTCACACCAAAGAGGGGGAGGAGAGGTTTTGGGTGTGTGGTAAAAAGCCTTTGGTGAGAGGCAGTGAATGCCCATTCTCTGCTGTGCAGAGGAGCTCAGCTGTGAGGCCCCTTCACCCTGGGAAAAGCTGCATCCAGGAAAAGGACAGCAGAGGGAGTGTCATGACCCATCAAAGGCCCCCTAAAGGAGTCCCCAGATCCTGCACCAGAGCACTGCAACATGATGCAACAGATACACAGTGTTGCAAGGGACAGTGTGAAACTTGTCTTCCCAAAGGGACGCACCTGGGTATTCCCACTTGGCCCAAATGTATATTAATCCATGAGATTACATACTTTTCGGCGGTGGCAGGTAGCAGGGGAATCTCTCACCACCAGGAAGACTAGATGGAGGGGAGTAACGAGATGTCATTGGGACCTCCAGAAGGGTGATATGTTTCTACCTAGCCCCTGTCACTCTCTCCCTGTGCCCCCACTCCCCACGCACACTTCTTTTCCTATTTCTTTCTTTTCTCTTCCTTTCTCTTTGCCTCTTTTATTATTCAATAAAACATACCAATATTTTTTGGCACCAACATCTAACCTCGTTTGGTTTTAATTATGTTTTTTGGGTATATTTCAAACCTTTCTGGGTTTGAGCCGTTTTATTCAAAGAGGCTTAGTTTCTGTAGTGGTTTTGGTTCACCAATTTGAGTTTCCCAGCCAGTGTACCAAATAATGTAGTGGGTCAAATGCTGGCCAAATGCCAATGCACCTACTAGAATTTACTCATTTTCTGCTGTGAGATAAGAATTAGGAGAAGAGCAAAGCAGGCTCAAAACTTTAAAGGGTATAAAGAAAACTTAATTAACAGAATTAAATGAAAAATAATAAGATTCAGAATAAAACCTTCAGAATACTTCTCCTCCTCCCACAACCTTCTTTACTTTCCCACTGACAATGTACAGAGACAAAACCTGGGACTTTCAGTCAGTTTACCACCTCTAAAATAGTCTTTCATCAGTTCTCTTAGGGACAGGAGTCTCTCCTGCCATGCCATGGAGACTTCTCCACAAGAAACAGTTCTCTCGGGGCTTCAATGTAACAACAAATCAGCCGCCTGGGAAAATGGAAGTCTGATCACTATGTAAAAAGTCCCTCCCCTCGACTTACAGCTTTCCCCACAACTGTTTTCGAGGGCTCAGTCTTTAGCTAATGGGGTACACTTTTAAGGATGAGCTGCTCAAAAGCAAAGGTTCTCTTCATCTATGAGATCATCTTCATCTCGGGGAACAGAGGTTTTCTTCTTCTTCTTCCCTGGGAACAAAGGGTCTTCATCACTGTTATCTTTCTCTGTTCAAGCTTCTCATTTGGATCACAGCTACTTCAACATCTGTTTTGCTTCAGCATGGATGCCTTTGATCATGTCTACAGTTTGAACACTCCATCCCTCCATGCTTTTCCATGAATTACAGGGATATTCCAGTGCATCGCAGTCCATCATCATGGCCTTACAAAAGAATTTCAGCCCAAGACTAAGGCATCTCCTCATCTTCCTCCCATCTGGGATTTGACTCCTTATTCACTGACCTTGGTGTCTCCATGTTGTTTTCTTTACATGTCTTTACCCTTCCTTTTCTTCTGACTCAGGAGAAGATTGATGTTTGTAAGTTTCATCTGTTTAAGGGAGCTTTACAGCACTGAAAGAGTTAATCTTGCCCAGGCCTTGCATCAGGAATTTACCTCTCACTGTTGGTCCCTTGATCTCTGCTGAGCAGCAGGCAGGAGCTGTTTACGGTGGAGGATTTTTTGGTGGCTGCACTGGGGGAGGAGGGGTGAAGCAGCTAGGCAGAATCTCAGCAGCCAGGCTAGGACTCAGCAACCGATGGTCTCCCCTCCCCCTGCCTGGCAGCCGCTGGGGCTTGGCTTGGCCCCCACCAGACCGCGCAGCAGAGCTGGCCTGGCCCAGCCTGTAGCTGCTCCCAGGGCCCGGCAGACCCCAGCTCAGCCCGGGCTGGCGGTGGGGAAGGGCTTAATGTCAGCAAGATGTTAGCAGCTATGGCCCAGCCCAGCCTTGACCAGGGCCCCGCAGCCTCCCCTCCCCCACCCAGCCACCGGACAGGGGTGAGGGGGCGGGAGAACGTCTCCCTTCAAAGGCCGGAAACAAGAGAGCTTTTTCCCGGGCTTGTTCATTTTAAAATGTGACTCTCACAGAGGTGGATCTAGCTTTCTTAGTGGTTTAACAGTGTAACAGTGTGCCAATTCTCAGAACCAGCCAGGGATTGGTTTTTACTGGCATGGAGGAAGCTGTTACCAGCTTCTCTAAGAAAATCACTTCTGTGGCTGGCTTCTTCCCTCCTCACCAAAAATCAATTACTGCAAAACCAGCACAGCTTCCTTTGCTCTTCTGTATCTAAAGCGGTTCATAACACTGGGCTTTCATTTGTCTCACAGTAAAAAAGAAATTAAGTTCCTGTTTATTTCCAGCAAGATTGTAAAAATAAAAAATAAAAATAACTGTCTTCCATCTGAATATATTAAAAATGCCATGTCACTACACTTGACATTCAAGGTTATTGTCTCCTTGGCCAAAACACTCCTTCACTCCTTCCTTCTCCCTTCACACTTGTCTGTCATCACACTGATTAACTGCTTCCTGCCATGCAAGGAAATATATTTTTACAGTACTGCTCTATGTATGCACTTTCTGGAATAGTTTCTGATCCTTTTGAATTAAGTGTGAAGTACTCTTCTGTCCTGGTTTATGGCAAATATGGGAGGAAACCTCCTAATGGGGTTCCTCTGGGGAGCAAACCCAAACAGCCCCTCCCCACAGCTGGTTCAGGAAAAGAACTTCCTCCGAGAAAAGTGGAAAAAACTATTTATTTAACAAACAAAATGTCCACAAGCATAAGGAATGAATAATATGAAACAATAAAACCTCTTGCTGCTCCGAAGAGACATGGCAAAACTGAGAGAAGTCCTTGCCGTGAGTTAGCTCAGCTCTCTCAGTCTCTTATCAGTCCCAGTCCCTTTGGCACTGAAAAATGCCAAGGTCCAGGCCCCGGTGGGCCGCGGGTGCGAGATCCTGGTCCTCGTTTGGATTTTCAGTCCAGAGCAGATTTAAACAGTCCCAAAAAAAAGGAAAAAAAACAGTCCAGGAAGCTTCTTTGCCTCAGCTAGCTAAACTAACTAAAAGCCAGAAAAACCACTCTGGCCGCTGTCCATGCATCTGATGAACACACAGTCCCGAAGAAGAAGAGAAGATGCAGAGGAGTGAACACTGTTTTTCAAAACAAACTGCATGCTTCTTCTTTCCCTGCTCACTCTCAGAACCAGTCTTAAAGGTACAGAACACAACATACAGCACACAGAGAACAGACGATTGGGGATACAAGCATCATAGTCACCCTAGGACATCTTCTAAAACTGAACAATGAAGAACAGTACAACTGAAAGATGCCAGAGCTTCTTGCTTAGTCTTCTGTCACTTTCCTTGGACCATTTTCCTCTTATTATTTTTCTATATCTTTCCATTATGCTGTTTGTCATAAAGAGAAGGTTGCTTGACATATCGGATTCAGTTCTGGTAATAATTACAGGACTGTTTATACTGGCTAAATTAAAGATAAATTGTGACTAAGAAGAGGATTAGAAATTTCTGGTAGTTTGGGGCAGTTCCCTTGTGGACACACATTTTAGAAAATAAAACTACTATAACAAAATAGTTATTATACAGTCAACTGAAGCATACAATGGGCTAATGTCCCATTTTGAAAGACAGGTGTCTTCCAAGGAAGGTGGGAATCTCCCTTGGAATGGAAAATATGAGCCCCTTCCCTCCTAATTATTATAACTTTGAAATTATGGGCTTTCAGGCAAAGATATGGGAAAAGGAAAAACAGTTCTTTACTAATATATATATGTGTATATCTATATATAACAAGGGAAACAGCAACAACAGCAGCAACAACAAAAAACTAGAAACCAAATAACAGCCTTCTCTCAGCCATCAAGCATTTTCCCCTTTGGTGTAGTTCTGGTCAAAGATGGCAGGGGCACTGTTGGCTCTCTGCTGTGCAGGGCAGGTGCGATGATTCCCCTATGGCTGCAGGGGGCAGTGTGGCACAAACTCAGATGTTCCTCCATGCTGTCAATGGCGGGCACGTCAGTGGAAGGGATAGAAAGGGTCTTTCTTTGGAAACTCACTGGAAGCCACCAGTCTCAGTGCCACTTGGGAAACTGAATGGACTGCAGCAGGAAACCTCAGAGGCAGCGAGTTGGAATGGCACACCCAGGATGACAAAACAAAGTGTAGCAAAGACTCCGGCTGTTCCAGAAGCTGCGGGGTGGCTGGGTGTAGGGTTCAAATGTAGCAAGAAGCCCTGAAGCAGCAGCAGAGAGCAGTGAGGCTGGGCAGGGAATCACTCCCTGGGTAGTTCACTGGCAATGACTGGTCCCGAGGTTGGGCTGCACAGAGGGGAGGTCCCTGGTGGGGTGTGGCAGGCTCCAGGGTCCTGGCACAGCACACAGTGGCTGTAGGCTCCCAAGCAGCAGAGGAACAGAGAAGCAATCCAGTAAGCTCCAGTCCCAGTACCGAAGTGTTGGAACCCTGGAGGCTGAAAATTTCAGGCTTTCTGAGCTGAGGGGTGCTGACCCTCAGGCAGGCGCTGCATTTGACTTGAAGCCTTGGAACAGCCTTCTGAGATTGTGTGATAGCACAGGGGTCGTGGGTGCGTAGTTAGAGTGGTGTTGTGTGATCTCACAGGGTGAAAACGTAGGTTTGGGATTTTGGTATATAGTAATGTGTATGGGCCAAGATGGAGGATTCAGGGTGTTGTCCTAGTTCTTCTTCTTCACCTTCTTCTTCCATCTTCTTCACGGATCTGGATGGCTTTCTCTAATTGGGTGAAAGATGTCTGCATTGTGAACATCAAATGGTCACTATTGGGTCAAAACCATTAATATAGGTGTCACTTTGGTATTGGGTAATTATCTCTTAAATAGCCTTGGTGAAAGTTAGAGGCTCTCCATTTTGTCTCATTTCTCTAACTGGCAAGTTGGAGCTCAAGCTGTAAATACTGCAAATAGATAAGATATAATAAACAACCAAGACCGAACTCAATTCTACATTTCCCGTGTCTTTCATTGTGACCTCGGCCGAGATAAAGCAGGCAGAACTGTAACACTGAAGGAAAAGAAAAATAAAACAAGCAAAAGCCAAATGGCAACAAGTATCTTGTCAGAGAGGGATTGTGCTATGTGGCAGAGGAGACAAATCACCTGCCCGGAAGCAAGCAACTGTCCCTTCCCCCAAGTGTTGCAGGAAATAAATCCCGGGTTGGGTCTCACCCATTGCAATACTTCTGGAGTGGGGCGG
This sequence comes from Trochalopteron elliotii, assembly GCA_024734555.1. Classification (NCBI taxonomy): domain Eukaryota; kingdom Metazoa; phylum Chordata; class Aves; order Passeriformes; family Leiothrichidae; genus Trochalopteron; species Trochalopteron elliotii. Next base: position 277,338 of record JANPWX010019017.1, read on the forward strand.
GGGAGGGGGGGAGGGAGGGTTGGAGGTGGGGGACAGTGACCACACCAGACACAAAACAAAAAACCAAAACCAGAAACAGATATGGAATAAAAAAAAAATCCACCCATTGTCCTATACCATTTGATTAATGCCCAAATTATTATAACTTCAACTGCAAACACATGTATCTATACCTATATAAATACATGCATTACCCTAATTATATACTTATATACATATATACATATATACATTTAGATCAAGGTACAGGCACAGTATGATGGACAGTTTACCCCAAAACAAGGTCCCCTTGAGGTATGCATTGTCTCTCCATCCATCTGCATCACCCACCAGGTGCAACCTGGTCCCTAGGCAAAGACAACCCCACTGGATGGGATTGTCTTTGCTTGAGGCAGAATTGATCCAAATGGTTTTTCCCAGCCTATCTTTCATGTGTACCACTGGAACCTTATTCCCATCTGTTGTTTGCAAGGGTTCAGATTGGGCAGGGTCTGCTTGGAGCCTCGGGTGTTAACTGACCATGTGACCTTTACTAAATGCAGCTCCCAATTTTTTTCAAGTCCCAGTGCCTTCAAGGTGTTTTTAAGCAGGCCATTGCACCATTCAACTTTCCCAGAAGCTGGTGCATAAGGAATATGGTATAGCCACTCAATACTGTGTTCTCTAGTCCAGGTGTTTATAAGGCTGTTCTTGAAATGGGCAGTAGCGTGAGGCACAGGGTAAGTCTCCAGCCACCCCGTGGTGGCTTCCACCATTGTGAGCACATAGCGCTTACCCTGACATGTCTGGGGTAGTGTGATATAATCAATATGCCAGGCCTCCCCATACTTATATTTGCACCACCACCCACCATACCACAGGGGCTTCAGCTGTCTGGCCTGCTTCATCCCAGCACATGTCTCACAATCATGGATAACCTGGGAAACACTGTCCATGGTTAAATCCACCAGTTGGTCTTGTGCCCGCTTATAGGTGGCATCTCTGCCCTCTTGGCCTGAGGCATCATGGGGCCCATCAAGCTAGGAACAACTCCCCCTTGTGTTCCCCATCCAAGTCTATCTGTGATTGTAGTGTCTGAAGCTCAAACTCCATTATGGTGCAACAGAATCACTTTATTAAGCACGCATGAACCTTTTATATGTTTTACTGTTTACAGTTAGGATCAGACTATGCAGCCAAGCAGGATACTAAAATCACTAACCAGCATGCAAACAAATAGCAGAGCAGGATGTTTCTTGCTCTTATTGCAAACATTTTCAAGCATTCCGAGCAGCCCGTGTTCGAGCTGCTAATTAAAGCATTCTCACATAGGTATTTATGGCTGGCCATGATCCTTTGGTATGTGCTTCTCATGCAGATTTTAAGGTTGAAGAGCAGTCACATCTACATGTCCCCCTTCTTTGTTAAAGGAGGAACTGATCATGAGAGCAGCCATTATGTTTGCTTCTGCCTTTTTTGCTGACTCAGAACTGTCTACAGAGGCAAAGAAATCCTGTAATAAGAATAAAAAAACCCCCATCCTCAAAGTGCCAGACAGTCATATGTGTAAATTTAGTCCCTTAAACCAAGTTTTTGGATTAAGCCAAGTAAAGTCATTAGCAAGCGTATCATAGAAATTCTGTGCAGACATGGTTTGTAATGATTGAGATTGTTTCCTAGGGCTATCTCTTAATGCATTTATGTTTTTATCCATGTTTGTAGAAAATGCCCCCTTTAAATGAGCCTTCACCTTATCCCAAGAAGTTTTAGAACTGTTCCATTCTATAGGGGTAACACACGTTAGCATTGGTGTGTTGCCAATCGTAATGAAGGCATAAGTGAGTATTTAGGGCATCTTGTTTTTCTCCTACCCATAGCAAGGCAATCTCAAGGGCATCTAAGTGTGCCAATATTTGTTGATTGACTACTGTTTGCATTTGTAATTACTCTGTGAAATTACTCATTGCAGAACTAACTTCATGAGCTGTTTTTACTGATTCCATAAAGAAGCAATGGCAATAGTAGATGAAGCTAAAATAATAATAACAGATACAATAAAAGCAATAAGCCAAGCAATAAATCTCTTAGTTTGTTTGGATTGCTTTTAAAACAAGTGTTTAATATACACAACTCCTGATTCTTCTTCCTATTCCTATGAAAGATTCACAGGAATCCATATTTCCCCATGCTGATGTAGGGATATGTTGCAGAATTCCTCAGGGAAGGTGGACATGATGTCTACCTAGGCCTTGAACTACCCGAGCTGAGGCCTTAACAGGGGCCTGAGTGAGGCCTTGAAGCCTGTGACGCAGCTAGAAATTCTTAGCCAAGTGTGGCGCAGTTAGAAATTAGTAGTTAAGGTGTCAGGGAAAGATAATAAGGTTGTGAAGGTCACTGAATAGACTTGTTAGTGAGCACATGATAGCCACCTTAAGAGTAAGTAAAATAAAGTGTGTTTTCATACTTCTCTCTGCTGTGTGCCAATGAAGAGCTGGTGTGATCGTAAACTATATAGAAATGTATAAAAGTAGCCATCTTAGCTGAAATAAAGCAGAACGTAGCTGTTAACCATATTGGCTTGATCTGCGTTCTCTCTATACTCCGACTTCCTTTTTATCTCAGGCTAACCCTGGTAATAGGGATAAGAGATAAGTAAAATTCCTTTCAGTTCTATTTTCAGGGGTGATGCAGGAGGTGTACATAGGGTTGACAGCTGTGATGCAATATGACTGATTACAAGATTCAGCTGTCATATTTGTGGTTAATAAAAATGCATAAAGATGTGCTATGCAGATCATGGTGTCAAGAGTTTTGATATGTGGCATTCATCCAATATGTAGATGACACATGAGAATAATGCAAAGCCCATATTCATGGAGTCAGGAAGGGGAGCATTAATCGCCAATGAACTGTATGAGGGAATGTAGCCCTGATTCGTGCCTGAGATGTTTTGGTTTCTGAAATTCCTTTCCCAGGGAATTTTCTGTAAACAAGAGACATGTTTTTGTAATGGCAGAATTGTTTACATTTTTTCCCTAGGAGGGACTTCTTTTTGATGTCCCTCTGGTTTCACCAATGTGATTGAAGAGGTTTGTCTTCTTGTCACCAATCAAATTGGTCTGTGTAGAATAGTATAAAAAGGGAGACACAACCCAAGAATAGAGGAGCCATTTTCAGCCTTCTGAAGTCGGAGTCTTTGTGTCGTTGTGGTGTACAACAGCATCAAGGGAAGGATTCACCACTGGCATCACGGATCTGTGTGATAGACCCAGGTAGTCCTTTCTCCAGCTAATGCTTCCTGAGCAGGAGCTATTCACATCACGTCTGGCATTATTACAGATAGAATGACTTTGTGGGCCCCATTCTGACACTGATATATTAAGGGAGTATATCTGATGTTGCTCAGGGTTTTCCATCCTACACAGAGAACATGCAATATGCACTGAAGATGGGATAGATCTAAGGTCACATATGGGAATATTATTCAGAGATGTGGTGGTGTTTATAGGGTTACGTGATGTATCAACCTGTGGAACTTCAATTGCTCGTAAGGTAGTCTTTTTTGCCAGTATAATTTTTTATTAGATGTATGTGTAATGTGAAAGGGATGCAAGTGCTGTCACTGCGAGTAGTTAAGCATAGGGGATAAGAGTCTGCTACAAAAGTTTGATTTCCTTCAACTGATAGCCAATCTGTCCCATTAGTTAATGACCCAGATGGAGAGAGCCATGTCCCTCCTAGTATTTTAGAGTTGTTATTAGAAATGGGAATTTCCAAGTCACACCAGGTTACTGGACGAAACACCGGAGGGTCATAAACATGAGCCCAGTAGATTTGTGTGTTGACACCCATAACACAAGAGCTAAACAGCAAAACATAAAGCAAAGGTCTTGCTTTTGAGTTAGCTGATAAAATGGCCAGATAGGCCAAGAAGGTATTTGCAGCACTGGGTTCTGCCTCCACACACTGCATCATTCTAGATGCCTCAGCATCCAGAGCCTTGAGATCACCCCATGTTATGTTTTTACTTTTCTTCCTCTTCTTCCCTGTTGAGGGGTTGGTCAGCTTCAATTTGATCATCTCTGGCACAGGATTCTGCTGGGTGCCCCTCCACCTTATGGTATGGTTTGACAGCTTTAGCCAGTACCCACAATGGACCTGTAGGGGATAGGACACAAGCATATCCCCGGCCCCATGTTAATAGCTCAATGGGTCTGTGCCAGACGGTTGTATCAGAAAGCTGCCTATATAATACCTTAGGATGTTGCAGCCTATCCTCGGGGCTTTTAAAGTGATGTTCTGCAGCTGTAAGAGTAAAAGGGTCATTAGAATGATTTAAAAAATTTAAAGTAAAACAAGCAAAATCCAGTTCATCCTGAAGTGCCAATCCAGGGTTCCGCCTTTTCTGTTTAGCAAGGAGATTTTTGAGTGTGCAATTCATCCGTTTCACAAGCCCCTGAGAGGAGGAGTTGAGGGCAATTCCAAAGGAGTGGGGAACACCCCAGGCCTGTAAAAACGTAGCAACAGAATTGGATTGATAAGCAGGGCCATTATCCATGTGAATTTCCTGTGGCTGGCCCATGGTCGCAAATGCATGGAGAAGGTGGTGATGAACACCCTTTGCAGATCCACCTGTATGTACATTGGCAACTAAAAAGCCTGAAAATAAGTCAATAGAACAATGAACAAATTTCGGGACAGGAAGTGCGTAACATCAGTCTGCCATAATTGGCAGGCTGCAAGCCCTCTACGTATTACTCCACTGGGCACATTAGAAGAAGAAAAACATTGGCAGTCAGGACAAGCACTAAAAATCATGCGAGCCTGGGACATTGAAATAACATAATCTTTAGATAAAGCAGCAGTGTTTTAATGAAAAAAAGGCATGAGATTCTGAGGCAGCTGTAAATGTCTGATTAGATATCATTGCCACTGTCAAGCAGTAGGCACAAGCATTCCCTTCCATTAGAGGACCTGGTAGGTTGGTATGGGACTGAATATGCATGACAAAAAATGGTGTACGACAAGAACGAATGAGAGATATTAAATTAACAAGTAACAGGGCTATATCAGCAGTATTTACAAGGTGCAGAGAAATGTCAGGTATCTGCAGTATTCTGGTAACATATGCACTATGTGCTATAAGATTAAAAGGTGAGTTGGGAAAAAGACTAAAGACCTCCATGCAGCTCTGAGTTTGACAACTTGCGCAGAGCCAGCCTGTGTAACAACGTGATCCTTCCACTAGACTCTGTAATGCCAAGTAACTGCAGCTTAGTGAGTTTTTTCTGATCCATCTATAAACACAGTTACGGTATTAGGGATTGGGGCTGAGGCAACAAAAGAGTTAACGCTTAATGGGAGACAATTCAAAGCCTGAAGGAGTTTTTGAGATGGTAAATGAAATGAATTTCTCCCTAAGAAATCAGCAAAAGAGACAGCACAAGCTATTGAGTCTCCTAGTAAAGAAGCAAATTCGTGCCTCTGTAAAGGAATGACTATGATATCAGGATCTTGCCTGAATATTTGACTGGCACGTTGTCTGCTTCTGGTAGCAGCATCAAGGCACATTTTTAAACAAGTGGTTATTGTTCGCTTAGAAGCATGGGGGAGGAATACCCATTCTAAAAAATAAGCATCTTTGCTGTCTGTGGCTACCTGACCAAGAATGGCTGAGAAGTGTTATTAATTACAAAAAGAGTCACAGGTAAATCCACAACATAAAGACCTACATTATAGGAGCTAATTTTGCAAGCAATTATCTCAAGGGAAAGATGTGCCTCCTTTGTGAGTGTTCATGCAGACAACAGATCAGTGTCATCCTTAGCAATTTGAACAGAGGGCTCATTTCTTCATTTGTGATGCCAAGCATTGGCCTTACCCAATTTATTGTGCCCAACAACTTTTGCAAATCATGTAGTGTTTTTATAGAAGGCATCAATTTCAGGGAATATGGGCATATACATTTCTGACTTATATACCATCTGAGGTATTTCCACGGTGCCATTTTTTGTACTTTTTCAGGATCTAGTTGTAAGCCACAAGATTCCAACCTCAGAATAATATGTGAAAGGATGGTGTCAAGCTCAGCTTGATGTTGTGAAGCAATTAAAATGTCATCCATATAGTGGTATATCAAAGCATTGCAAAACTTCTGCCTAATCAGTTCCAAAGAATTGGCTACAAAAAGCTAGCGAATTGTTGGACTATTTTTCATACCTTGTGGCAAAACACACCAATGATATCTTTTCATAGGTGCCTCACAATTTACGCTGGGTAAAGAGAATGCAAAGCGATAACAATCCTCTGGATGCAATGCAATAGTAAAAAAGCAATCCTTAAGATCAATCACAATTAGCCAATCCTGAGGAATCATTGAAGGAGTGGGTAGCCCTGGTTGCAAGGCACCCATAGGTACCACTACCCGATTTACTGCTCTGAGATCTTGCAGCAGTTGCCACTTCCCCGATTTTTTTCGGTATCGCAAATATGGGGGTGTTCCATGGAGACGTCCCAATTTTAATTGCTCATCAACAAGCTTTTCAGCTTGTGTCAATTTTTCCCCTTTCAAGGGACACTGATTAACCCAAACAGGTGTATGAAATGCCACGGAAAGAACTCCACAACTAATAATAGTTGTTAGAGCAGTATGTATTTATCGACATCAAGATGTGTAGGGAATAATTTCACCAAAGACATGCACGAATACCAGGGAACTTGCCTTCCTTATTATTCCCTGAGGTCTTACATATACATGACATTCCATGGTCCCCCTTCATACATATTCATTCCCTGACCCCGCCCATCCTCACTTGGTATGGTAATTACTCCATGCCCTTCTGGGCATGCTCAGTCCGTTGTGGTGGTCTTCTGGGTGGTCTTCAAGCGTTCACCTCTTCACCTTTATCTCTCCCATGTGTGCTTTGGCCCTTTTGGCATGTTTTCAAGGGAACATAGCATCTTAGAGTGTGTTTTTTTCTTTATCTACATTCTTAGCCCTGTTATTATGCTGTTTAGGCTAGTTCTTCTTCTGATTATCACCGAAGGTTCCCGATACTTGTGGTGCTTAAAAATATGCAAAAGGGTAACAGAAACAGCATTCGGTGTTCACTAAATGTTTTCTAAAACGCGATCTCATATATTCTAAGGTACTACTTGGAATACATTCTAACATACAGTATATGTTCTTCAATCTACTATAAAGGATCAACTGGGATTTTTCAAATCTATGTCTCAGTATATGTTTTCCACCTCAATTTGAGCAGGGGATTTACATCAGTGACCCGTTTGTTAAATTTGCTGTGTTCGCCACAAGAGTAATATTCCATTGAGAAAGTAAATCACGACCCCAGTGTAAATTGAGTCGACAAAACATACAGTTGTAAAGTTGCTCAGCGTCCCTTCGGCCCTATGACTGTAAGAACAAATGCACTTTGTTTAGGGTCTTGATGCCCCCTGATGCCTTCCACTAAAGCATCTGCTGTTTTAAGAGGCCACTGTGGGGGCCATGAAGATGCCGAAATGATGGAAACACATGCACCAGTGTCAAGTAAACCTATAAAAAATTTGTCATTTAATTATAAAGTTAGTAAGGGCTTTTCACTCATAATTTGTTGGAGCCAGTGAACATGGATGACATCGGTGCTGCCAAACCCACCAGTTCCTTGGACTGGGTCTATTGCTGCCAGAACGAAAAAAGGGAGCAATAGCAACTGTGCATTTTTTTTTTATTTTTGAGGTCAAACAACATGGGGTGTTAGTTGAAACAATCGCTTTTATTTCCCCTAAATAGTCTGAATCAATTACACCAACATGTATTATGAGACCATTCTTTGTGGTGGACAATCTACCAATTAAGAGTCCAAACAGTCCTTCCGGTAAAGGTTTATAAACCCCTGTATTTAGCACATGAATAGTTGAGTCTGTGATTAGGACATCATCTGAGAGGGGTTAGTCCAAACCCATGCTCTCTTGGGTACTGGCAAGGAGAGAGGGAATTGAGACTCCTGGGTTCGGATTGCAAGAACTCTGTTGGGTTGAGGGGCACCGGGTCTCGCACCTCTCTCCTCATTTCCCTGCTGAGGGATGAGAGGGTTACCATCTTTATCAAATTTTGACTTACATACATTACTCTAGTGGTAATGCTTTTTACATTGCGGACACAGAGAGGGAGGAATGGCAGGGTGGGTGGGAGCCCTTCTTTTTTTTGAGTGGGACAATTTTTCTGTAAATGCTCTTCTTATCAATTAAAACAGCGGAGGCTGGTTTTCTTATGTGGATTAGAGGCTTGCTGTAAGGCAGCAGCCAAAACCAATGCATGGTGTTCCTCTGTCCCCACATTTTGACAGGCTTTGATGTACACATGTAAATTAGCACACTCATTGTTTACAGAGAGCAGTGCTTTCTCACAGTCTGCATTAGCATTTTCAAAAGCTAGTTGTAATAACAATATAGTAGATGCTTCATTTTCTATTTGCCTACTTATGGCCATCTGCAATCTTTCAATGAATGTTGCATATGATTATTGAGGGACTCGCCAAAAAGAAGAGTCCTTTCGTCTGAACTCTGGGACTATTTTGAGAGCCTTTATGGCTAGTTCGGAGCTTTGCTGTAGCACTGCATGAGTTAAATTAGTTTGGGCAGCACGGGTAGCATACATGCTGTCCGGGTTTAGGGCAAATTTGGGAGGAACCCTCCGAATGGTATTCCTCTGGAAAGCAAATCCAAACAGCCTCTCCCCCCCAACCGGTCCGGGAAAAGAACTCCCTCAGAGAAAAGTGGAAAAAACTATTTATTTAACAAACAAAATGCCCACAAGCATAAAGAATTAATAATAATAATAATAATATGAAACAATAAAACCTCTCGCCGCTCCAAAGAGAGATGGCAAAACTGAGAGTCCGTGCCAGGAGTTAGCTCAGCTCCCTCAGTCTCTTTATCAGTCCCAGTCCCTTCGGTGCTGGAAAATGCCGAGTCCAGGCCTGGTGGGCCACAGGCTCAAGATCCTGGTGCTCCTCTGGGTTTTTTCAGTCCAGAGCATATTTAAACAGTCCCAAGAAAAAAAAGAAAAAAAAAAAACAGTCCAGGAAAGCTTCTTTGCCTCAGCTAGCTAGACTAACAAAGGGAAGAAAAAAAACCTCTCTCTGGCTGCCCTCCGTGCATCCGACAAAAAAAACACAGTCCCAAGGACGAGAAAAAAAGATCCCGAGGAGTGAACACTGTTTTTCAAAATAAACTGCCTGCTTCTTCTTTCCCTGCCCACTCTCAGAACCAGTCTTAAAGGTACAGAACACAGAACAGATGATTGGGGATACAGGTATGATAGTCACCCTAGGACATTCCATCCCTTATCACCATATCGTCAACCTACCAAAACTAATTGAATTCTAACTCTACAAACACATACATTATACATGCATATATCTATATAAAAACAATATACAGATATATACAGACAATGGCAGTGACATTCAACAAAAAGTGATATGTACACATGGTTCTCATCCAACAATCAGATCTCCCTGAGGTACACATGGTGTTGTTCCATCTTTCTGCATTACCCACCATGTACAAGCTGGTCCCTGAGCAAAAACAATCCCACGGATGGGTTTGTCTGTACTTGAGGCAGAATTGATCCAAACTGTATTCCTTAACAAACCTCTTGCATGTACTACCAGGACTTTATCTCCATCCACTGTATGCAGGAGCTCAGACTGGGCAGGGCCTGCTCTGTTGGTGGAACCTCGGGTGTTAACCAACCAGGTGGCCTTTGCCAGATGCTGCTCCCAATTCTTGAAAGATCCCCCACCCAATGCTTTCAACTGGGTTTTTAACAGTGCATTGAATCTTTCCACTTTCCCAGCAGCTGGTGCATGGTAGGGGATATGGTACACCCACTCAATGCCATGTTCCCTAGCCCAGGTGTTGATAAGGCTATTCTTGAAATGAGTCCCGTTGTCTGACTCAATCCTCTCAGGGGTACCATGCCTCCAAAGAACTTGCTTTCAAGGCCTAGAATGGTGTTATGGGCTGCAGCATGAGAAACAGGGTAGGTCTCCAGCCACCCCGTGGTGGCTTCCACCATTGTGAGCACATAGAGCTTACCTTGAGGTGTCTGGGGTAGTGTCATATAATCAGTCTGCCAGGCCTCCCCATTCTTATATTTGGACCACCGTCCACCATACCATAGGGGCTTCACCTGCTTGGCCTGCTTGATTGCAGCACGTGTCACAGTCATGGATAACCTGAGAAATACTGTCCATGGTTAGATCCACCCCTCAGTCTCATGCCCACTTATAGGTGGCATCTCTGCCCTGATGACCTGAGGCATCATGAGCCCATCGAGCTAGGAACAACTCTCCCTTGTGTTGCCAATCTAAATCTATTTTTGACACCTCTATCTTTGCAACCTGATCTACCTGCTCATTGTTTTGGTGCTCCTCATTAGCTCTACTCTTGGGGACATGGGCATCTACATGACGGATTTTTACAGGTAGCTTCCCTATCCGAGTGGCAATGTCTTTCCACTCTTCGGCAGCCCAAATTGGTTTTCCTCTACGCTGCCAATTAGCCTTTTTCCACTTCTTCAACCATCCCCATAAAGCATTGGCTACCATCCATGAATCAGTATAGAGGTAGAGCTTTGGCCACTTCTCTCTCTCAGCAATGTCCAGGGCCAATTGAACAGCTTTGAGTTCAGCAAGTTGGCTCGATCCACCATCTCCTTCCATGGCCTCAGCGACCTGTCGTGTGGGGCTCCATACAGCTGCTTTCCACTTCCGCATCATCCCCACGATGCGACAGGAACCGTCAGTGAAAAGAGCATAGCATGTTTCTTCTGGTGGCAGTTGGTTGTATGGTGGAGCTTCTTCAGCACGTGTCACTGGTTCTTGCTCCTCTTCATCTGTGAGACTAAAGTCTTCACCTTCAGGCCAATTTGTAATTATCTCCAAAATCCCAGGGCGATTCAGTTTTCCAATACGGGCGCGCTGTGTGATGACAGCAATCCACTTACTCCATGTAGCATTGGTGGCATGGTGGGTAGACGGAACCTCTGCTTTAAACATCCACCCCAGCACCGGTAGTCGGGGTGCCAGGAGGAGTTGTGCTTCAGTGCCTATTACCTCTGAGGCAGATTGGACGCCTTCATAGGCTGCTAAAATTTCCTTCTCTGTTGGAGTGTAGTTGGCTTCAGACCCTCTGTAACTTCGACTCCAGAATCCCAGTGGTCATCCTCGAGTCTCCCCAGGCACCTTCTGCCAAAGGCTCCAGGACAGACCATGGCTCCCGGCTGCAGAGTAGAGCACGTTCTTCACATCTGGTCCTGTCCTGACTGGGCCAAGGGCTACTGCATGGGCAATCTCCTGCTTGTTCTGGGCAAAGGCTTGCTGCTGTTTGGGGCCCCAGTGGAAATCATTCTTCTTGCGGGTAACCAGGTAGAGAGGGCTCACAATCTGGCTGTACTCAGGAATATGGATTCTCCAAAAGCCTATGGCGCCTAGGAAAGCTTGTGTTTCCTTCTTGTTGGTAGGTGGAGACATTGCTGTGATCTTGTTGAAGACATCAGTAGGAATCTGACGCCGTCCATCTTCTCACTTTACTCCCAAGAACTGGATCTCACGGACTGGTCCCTTAACTTTACTCTTCTTGATAGCGAAACCGGCTTCCAGGAGGATCTGGATGATTTCCTTTCCTTTCTCAAACACTTCTGCTGCTGTGTTCCCCCACACAATGGTGTCATCAATATACTGCAGGTGTTCTGGAGCCTCACCCTTTTCCAGTGCAGCCTGGATCAGTCCATGGCAGATGGTAGGACTGTGCTTCCACCCCTGGGGCAATCGGTTCCAAGTGTACTGCACACCCCTCCACGTAAAGGCAAACTGAGGCCTGCATTCTGCTGCCAAAGGAATGGAGAAAAATGCATTGGCAATGTCAATAGTGGCGTACCACTTTGCTGCCTTGGACTCGAGCTCGTACTGGAGCTCCAATATGTCTGGCACAGCAGCGCTCACTGGTGGAGTCACTTCATTCAATGCAAGACAGTCCACAGTCAATCTCCATTCTCCTTCAGATTTACGCACAGGCCAGATGGGGCTGTTGAAGGGTGAGTGGGTTTTGCTGACCACCCCTTGACTCTCCAGCTCACGAATCATCTTGTGGATGGGGATCACGGCATCTCAAGTTGTTCTGTACTGTCGGCGATGCACTGTTGAAGTGGCAATTGGCACTTGTTGCTCTTCCCCCTTCAGAAGTCCTACAGCAGATGGGTTCTCCGATAGTCCAGGCAGGGTGTTCAATTGCTTAACACCCTCTGTCACCACAACCGCTATCCCAAACGCCCACCTGAGTCCCTTCAGGTCTTTGAAATATCCATTTCGGAGGTAGTCTTTGCCCAGAATGCATGGGGCCTCTGGGCCAGACACAATAGGGTGCCTCTTCCACTCATTTCCAGTCAGACTAACATCAACTTCCACCAAAGTAAAATCCTGTGATCCCCCTGTCACACCAGCAATAGAAACAGATTCTTCCCCCACACGTTTTGATGGGAGTACTGTGCACTGCCCACCAGTGTCAACCAAGGCTTCATATTTTTGTGGTTCTAATGTGCCAGGCCAACGAATCCACACAGTCCAAAAAACATGGTTTTCCCTAGCCTCTACCTGGCTAGAGGCTGGGCCCCTCTAAACCTGGTTATCCGTCTGTCCCTGGGTAACTGGAGCTACTTCCTTCTTAGTGGAACTTCCTCTCTGAGTCTTGCCGTCCAACAATTCACGCAGCCGTTGTGCCAGATCATCGGTAGATTTTCTATCCCATCTCCTCATATCTTCTCCACAATCACGCAGGAGGGACCACAGCTTACCTCGTGGGATGCCCCCTCCCTCTCTATCTGGGGAACGTCTGCGTTTGGTGCCAGAACCTCTGACCTGTACCGCCGAGATTTGGAGAAAGCCCTCTTTCATCTCTTTAATCTCATCTCTGAGTGTATGGTGATTCTCCTCTATTTTGCCTTCTAATTTCTGCAGACGGGTTTCCACGGCTGCGATTCTGGCATGTGTTGGGCTATGCACAGCATCTGCATATGCTCGAAGTTTCCTTGCCATATCCAGCACGCTATCCCCCATGTCATCCTGCTTCATTATTGCGAAAGAAGAAGAGTATTCTTGTGGCCCAAGTCGTACAAGTTTTCGCCACATCACGGGTGTACATGGTACCAAGTCTGGGTTCCTAGTGTTTCAGACATGTGAGGAGACAATCTCCGCCACTGCCATTTCTCTCAAGCGTTGAATCCCTTGTTCTATGGTCTTCCACTGGGTTTGCTGCATATAGAGATCGTCTGCACATAGATATCTTTGTGCCACACTTCCCAGGACCCATTCCCAGAGACTACAAGGGGTAGCCTCCCTTATCATTCCTTGGTCGATAACCGGATCATGTGACAGGGATTCCAAATGCCTTGCTTCAGTGCCGTCCAGAATTGTAGCCTCACCTGCAGCATCCCAAAGATGGACTAACCAACTAATTATAGATTCATCTGGTGGTCGAGTGTAATCCTTTCTTAGGCCTCGAAGGTCCTTCAGGGAAAAGGACTCAATAGTGGCTCCTGATCGTGTGCCAGCTGGTTGGGCATTTGATCTTGTGCCAGCTGGTTGGGATCCTGATTTTGTGTCAGTTTGGTCAGCTTCTGATTGGGTGGTAGTTTGTTGGACTTCTGATTGGGTGTCATCGGGAGGCATTGAGGGTCCTTCACCTGGATCATCATCCACTGGTGGATCAGTTTTTTGTGCTTGCTTCTTTGCTGGGGGGACTGCCAGTGTCTTAGACTCACTGTCTGGTTTAGCTGCTGTCTTAGGCTTATTGTCTGGTTCAGCTGCTGTCTGAGTGACTGGGGTAGCTGCTGATTTATGTCCCTGCCCCCCTGCCTCTATCTGCTGCCCTACTTTATCTAGCAGTGTGCCGTAAGCATATGCCAGGGCCCAGCTTATTGCAACAATCCTTTTGTCCTTGGAATTATCCTGGCACTTCTCTTTCAAGTATTTTCCCACCTCAGCTGGATTCTGAATGTGTTCACATGGAAAGTCCCAGGCTATAGGGTCAGAAAATTCCTTCAGGGTTTGGCCCATATCCTCCCATTCTCCACGCCACTCAGGATTTTCCACACCTGGGCCTACTTCTGGGTCAGGGGTCTCATCAGCCCCTCTGGAAATCTCAGACCTCACTCTAGACAAGCTGTGAACCATATAGAGGAAGCTCACCAGATGAAACACCAGGAAGATGGTATCTTTAACATTCAGGGGACACTGAACATTTCCCAAAAGTGATGTAACTGATTCAAATGATACGAGGGACAGGAAAGACTGAAAAGCTTCATCCCCTGTTCTTTCTTTAGCAAAGTGGGTGCAATTATTCATAAATCCCCAAAACATGCTGCTGGAACTAGGACGCATGGTAGGACGAAGAAACCATAAACCAAACATACCTGCCACAAACTCCAGTACCTTCATAAACTTTCTATAAATCATGATCACTGAACCCAACAAAATAGCAATCCTAATTCGTGCACCTCTAGTGTAAAAGCTATGTGTTAGGGAGAACATTGGAGCTAATTCTGGATAAGAAAACAAGCCTAGGGACCAGAAAGGTATTAGAACCTCAAAGAAACCTAGGGAACAGAAATACAGCAAGGACTCTATTCCAATAGATATTAGGGATTCGAGGGGCAACATGGCTACTGGCTAGTCTATCCCCTCACAAAGAACAACCAAAATGCAATCAATAATCAATACAAGTTTTTCCCACTCTCTCAAGCCACACAGTTGGGCACCAATTAAAATGTATTGTCCTGGTTTAGGGCAAATTTGGGAGGAACCCTCCGAACGGTGTTCCTCTGGAACGCAAATCCAAACAGCTCCTCCCTCCAGCCGGTCCAGGAAAAGAACTCCCTCAGAGAAAAGTGGAAAAAACTATTTATTTAACAAACAAAATGCCCACAAGCATAAAGAATGAATAATAATAATAATATGAAACAATAAAACCTCTCGCCGCTCCGAAGAGAGATGGCAAAACTGAGAGTCCATGCCAGGAGTTAGCTCAGCTCCCTCAGTCTCTTTATCAGTCCCAGTCCCTTCGGTGCTGGAAAATGCCGAGTCCAGGCCTGGTGGGCCACGGGCTCAAGATCCTGGTGCTCCTCTGGGTTTTTTCAGTCCAGAGCATATTTAAACAGTCCCAAGAAAAAAAAGAAAAAAAAAACAGTCAGGAAAGCTTCTTTGCCTCAGCTAGCTAGACTAACAAAAGGAAAAAAAAAAAACCTCTCTCCCTGGCTGCTGTCTGTGCATCCGATGAAAAAAACAGTCTTAAAGGTACAGAACACAGAACAGACTATTGGGGATACAGGCATCATAGTCACCCTAGGACTCGTGCCTTGTCCCAGAAGTTCGTCAAGAACTCCTGCTTCTGCATTTGCTATATTATCCATAGTTTGTACAGTAGCAAGCTCTTCCCATTCCACCAGCCACACTGTATATTGTGCTGACGTTAGTATAAGTTTAAAAAGCATCTGCCAATCATTAGAAGCCATACTGTACCCTTGCTTACTAGATTCGATCAGTCCCATAGTATATTGTGTTTGCAGTCCATAACCTCAGACCCTCACACAGCCTTAAGAACTTCTTTTATTAATCCAAGTGGAGGTTGTACATACTGATGGGGTTTCTTAGGGTGATAATTGACAGGCATGGCCAATAACCTGGGAATATCTCCCCCTTTTAGGGCTTCTTCCCTGCATTTCTCTATTAATGTTGGAGGTGAATGAGAGTGCAGCAGTAAATCAGGTAAAGGAGCCATAGGAGGAGGACAATGAGAATTAGCTAACACTTGAGCCATAGTGGGAAATGCAACAGCTGTATTTTTTATGGGACTTAAAGGAGGTTAAAGATCAGGCCCTTTTTCAGGATCAATAGGACCAGGATCATAAGGATTTCCAGGCTCCTGAGGGTTCTCATCTAATCAGCTGGCACTTCTGTATACACATGGCTAATGTTCAAAACAGTCTCCAAATTTAAAATATCTGTGACAGAGAACTTACAAACTTTCTCAGCAGGCTGCAAAGTTTTTAAGGCAGTATACACAGTTTTCCATGTAACTAACATATCATCAGTGACTGGCCATCCTTGTTTTTTCTGTGCCTCTTCCACATCCATCCATTTGGATCCTCAATGTGATCAAATATTGTTATGTTGGCATAGGCCCAATCTTTATCTGGCCGAACTTACCAGACCTCATTTTCACATATTCAATACCACCCTGACAAGTTGTTTTTATGAAGAGCTTTTGGATACATTTTGGACTAAAACCACATGCAAATTTTGGGACCAAATCTAAACCATGGTTACCAACTGTGCAGATAACAGGCACAAAAAAAACAATTTAAATCACGTCTTCCTGATTTGTATCAGTCTCTTTTCTCCAGTTGTTTCAGGAGCAGAGGTCTTCTTATCTCTGGAGTAGTGAATTCAGGGTTCTCTGCCAGCACCTTTGGTGGTGGTGAGGGTAGTCAGGACTTGGAACAGTCCTCTCCACTTAGCTTGTAAGGGTTATTGTTTCTCCATTTAACATAGACTCAGTCTCCAGGCTGGAACAGATGAGCAGATGTGTACAGTCCTATCGATCTGGGTAACACGTCGAATCTCTGGAGCTTCTGCAAAGTGGAACTTAAAGCCATTAGATATCTCTGTAAGTCAATTTCCCCCCTCATACATTAATTTCTCTTGTAATATACACAATTTGATATGACCTGCAATGCAATATTTCATAAGGACTTATGTTGTCATTCCACATTGGTTGTATGCAGATTCTCAGTAAGGCTATAGGCAAGACCTGAACCCATGTCTTGGATGTCTTTGACAAATTTTACTAGTCTGTGTTTTGAGGGTTCCATTCACACATTCAGCCTTACCACTCATCTGGAGTATGCAGGAAATTTTCAGATCCCAAACAATTCCAAACATTTGACTAACTTCCCCGATCACTGGGGGATCAACCCCAAAGAGACCCCAAACCTTGGAATTATATGATTGTGCAAAACTTCCACCACTTCTTTTGTTGTGTTAGTGCAACAGGGGAAAGCTTCAGGCCATCCACAGAATCACAGAATCACTAGGTTGCAAGAGACCTTTAAGATCATCGAGTCCAACCCATGTCCTAACACCTCAACTAAACCATGGCACTGAGTGCCACATCCAATCTTTTTTTAAACACATCCAGGGATGGTGACTTCACCACCTCCTCGGGCAGACAATTCCAGTACTTTATCACTGTGCTGGTTTTGCATTGATTGAAAAAAGCTGTGGCAAAAGCCAATTAGTGACTGGCTTTGAATGTTGATGGCTTAATTAACCAATTAAATATGGGATATGCCTCTGGGCTACACAGGTTAAAAATCAAAGGAATTCCAGGAAAATTCCTCTTCCTTCCTGCCTGGGAAACAGTTAACAAGCTGCCCCGGCCCCCTCTTTGCTGTGGGAGGTGGGCCAGCTGGGCCCTGCCTGGGGCCAGGCCCCTTCCTGGGGAGCCCGCTGGGCCAGGCCCAATGACAGCCAGGCAGAAGGAGGGGAGGAGAAGAGGCCCCATCCCAGCTGGATTGGGCCTCCAGCAACTGTTAAAACCTTACCACCAAAAGCCGCACCTCCATCACAGCCCAGGAGGCCTAGCAGGGATGGACCAGGCCCTGCCCCCCGCCCCCCCAGGCTGCTGCCAGGCAGAGGAAGGGGGAGGAAAGCCCAAGCTGCAGGTGTGCGGCTGTGAGATCCTAGCCGTCCCTTCTCCCCAGCGTGCTCTAGCCACCACTACCAAAACCCCTTGCAAAGGGAGGGGCCCAGCCACCTGAGAGATGCTGGCTCCAACCTGGCATGGCCTGAATCTATCACCTTCAGCCATTTCCCGGGAAAGAACCATCATGCCCTCTGCAGACCTGGGAGAATGTTAACTCTTTCCTTGCACAGATGAAACTTGCAAAACACTAATCCTCCTTCTGAGTGAAAGAAGAGGCAGAGTAAAGATGCATGGAGAGACAATATGAACACATCAAAGTCAGTAAAGGAAGTGCTACATCTTAGATAGAAGAGATGAAAAGATGCCTTGGTTTGAGGCTGAAAGCCTTTTGTGAGCTATGGTAATAGAGTGTAATATGCTAAAATATCCCTTTAAATTGTTGTCCTAGAGTGATGTTATGATGTTTGTATCCCCAATCATCTGTTCTGTGTGTGCTGTATGTTGTGTTCTGTACCTCTAAGACTGGTTCTGAGAGGGAAGCAGGGAAAGAAGAAGCACACAGTTTGTTTTAAAAAACAGTGGTCACTCCTCTGCATTTTCTTCTTCCTCAGGACAGTGTGTTGTCAGAGGCATGGACAGCTGCCAGGGAGAGGTTTTTTTGGTTTTTTTTGGTTTTAGTTAGTTTAGCTAGCTGAGGCAAAGAAGCTTCCTGGACTGTTTTTTTGGTTTTTTTCCTTTTTTCTTGGGACTGTTTAAATCTGCTCTGGACTGAAAATTCAAACAAGGACCGGGGCCTGGACCTCAGCATTTTCCAGGGCCGAAGGGACTGGGACTGATAAGAGACTGAGAGAGCTGAGCTAACTCACGGCAAGGACTTCTCTCAGTTTTGCCATGTCTCTTCGGAGCAGCAAGAGGTTTTATTGTTTCATATTATTCATTCCTTATGCTTGTGGACATTTTGTTTGTTAAATAAATAGTTTTTTCCACTTTTCTAGGAGGAAGTTCTTTTCCCAGACTGGCTGTGGGGAGGGGGTCTTTTGGGTTTGCTCCCAGAGGAACCCCATTCGGAGGTTTCCTTCCCAATTTCCCCTAAACCAGGAAAAAAGAACTGGGGACATGAGAGTATTCAGATTGCAGATATAAGCAAAGGTATTTGTGATGGACTAAGTAAAAATAGCTGTGATCTTATGAGAAGCTTGAACAGAGAGAGAGGGATGAGATGAAAATGAAGATATGCCCCTAGAAAGAAAAGATTTCTGTTCCTAAAAATGAAGAAATCCTTTGCTTTTGGGATCGTTCATCTTTAAAATTATACCCCATGAGTATGCATGACTCATATTGCAGCAACGGGAAGGCTGTGATATTGGAGGAACTTCAAAAATGCAGATTCCCACGTGACTCTTTTTGTGAGAGCTAAAAGTCACAAGCAGACTATTCCTTCTTGTGCAAGTTAGAAAGCCGAGGGAACCCCAAAATAAGTGAGAAGTTGGCAAGAGCAAAAATGCAGATACCACCAGTATGGTCAGTGCTACGTTCTCCGTTTATTCTGGCTAAGATGGCAGGTTATATACATTGCTACATAGTTTACATTCATAGGTGTTCTTTCATTGGCACACAGCACAGGGAAAAATGCAAACACACATTGTTGAACAAACTCTTAAAGTAGCTACTGTGTCCCCACCAAGTGCTATACTTATTATCTACTAGAAAAACCCTTTGCTCCTTGTTAGCACCTTAAGGTGCAATTTCTTACTGCGCCACAGTCTTGGCAACTGAAATATCAGCTGCTCCACAACTCCTACAGGCCTTAACTCTGGGGCCTAATTTGGGTGATTCAATCACAGTCCAAATACAGATCATGTCCACCTTCCCTAAGAAATTCTGCTACAGAAGTTTCCATAGCAAACTAAAAGAGACTTCTCTCTCTAAAAGAACTGATGAAAGACTATTTTATAGGTAGTAAACTAACCAAGAGAGTTCCTAGTTTTGTCTTTATATGTTGTCTGTGAGAAAAAAAAAAGAAGCTGTTGGGGGAGAGAAGTGTTTTGGAGGTTTTATTCTGATTCTCA
The DNA here is from genome assembly GCA_024734555.1 of Trochalopteron elliotii. Classification (NCBI taxonomy): domain Eukaryota; kingdom Metazoa; phylum Chordata; class Aves; order Passeriformes; family Leiothrichidae; genus Trochalopteron; species Trochalopteron elliotii. Next base: position 297,152 of record JANPWX010019017.1, read on the forward strand.
TTAATTTTTTTCTCTCTTGTAGCTTTGTTAATAAACTTGTCTTTATACCCTTTTAAGTTTTGAGCCTGCTTTGCTTTTCTCCCAATCCTGTCTTGTTGCAGTGCATGTTTTAGGTTTTTAAATTTGTATTTGTATTTTGTTATTTGTCTGTACTTGGTTTGTTCCATTTCAAAATACCCCCCTACCCCTACACCTGGTTTCACCCTGATGTAACCACACTCCCTTCCCTTTCCCCCATTGTCCCGAAGTTTCTTCCCTGCCCACGCCGATCCCTGGGTACTTAAGGAGAAACAGAGGCCCAAGCACAGGTTCTGGCTTCCGGTTCTGGCTTGCTGCTCACACATGGCTCAGCCACAGAAATAAACACTTTTTCCAACCCAAGCCAGGCCCACTCTTCATTTCCAAGCCTATCCATGCTTCAACCAGCTAATTGGAGGACCCACAGACTGCTATAGATTGGTCTGGGGAACTGCTTGCTGGTAAGCAAACCCCACGGAGACCCCAAAATCTATACTGTTTCACAGCAGAAAAAGAGTAAATAATTCTAGTAGACACTCAAACCACTACACTAATTTTGGGAAACAGAAATTAGTGAATATGAAACCACTGCATGATTTAGTGTCTCCGCCCAGTTCAACCTGAAGCCGCCACAATCACCCTTTCCTTAAAAAACTTTTTCTTAATGTCCAGTCTAAATTTCCCTTGGCACAGCTTAAGACTGTGTCCTCTAGTTCTGTCAGTTGTTCCTGGAAAAAGAGACCAACACCCACCTGACTACAACTACCTTTCAGGAAGTTGTAGACAGTGATAAGGTCACCTCTTAGTCTCCTTTTCTCCAGGCTAAACAACCCCAGCTGCCTCAGTCGCCCCTCATAGGGCTTGTGTTCCAAACCCCTTATCAGCCTCGCTGCCCTCCTCTGGATGGATGTAGGAACATGAGTTTCAGGGTTTTGAATTCGTATTGTATTTGTTATTTGTCTGTACTTGGTATGTTCCTTCCACCCCCCCCATTCCTACCCCTATGGTTCCTCCTGATGTAACCCCTCCCCCTTCCCTTCCCTATTGGGTCAGTGCTTTCCCGCCCAGCCCCTGAGCTGGGAAAAGGGACACACGACGCCCACTCTCTCTCTCTCCACTCTCTCTCCATGCTTCCCCCATGCTGAGAAGGGGCTCTGGCAAAGTCCCTTCCACATGGCTGCACTGAATAAACACCTTTCCTAACAAGAGAGAGCATGCTTCCTTCATCCAAGCCTGACCCATGCAGCAGCCTGCTGAGCTGAAGGACCCACACGAACTGTTTCTGTGGTCTGGGGAATCGGCTAGCCAGCAATAGCATCCCACCACGAAAGAAACATCTACAGATGGGTTCAAGTGTCTTATGTCCTTCCTGAAGGTGTCAACCAACACCAATACATACCTGTATCCTTCTTTGCTTGGTAACTCAGCAAAATCTATTTGTCAATAATCTCCAGGAAAATGCCCTGCCTCTGTTATTTCTAACACAACTCTTTTTCTCATGTTTGGGTTGTTTCTATAGCAGATTTCACATTTACTTGTTATAGATTGTACAGTATCAGTAATTTCCTTTTCTATTGCAACCTTTTTCAGATGTATTAAAAGGTTCTCTGTTCCCCTATGGATGCTTACATGTTCTTGTTGAGGTGGGACTACCATCTGTCTCTCTGATGTAATAGTCCATTTACTTTCCTTGATTTCAGCTTTAGGGGACTGATGGTCTTCCTGTTTGCCTTGGGGCAAACCCTGACAAACCAATTTCCTTCTGTGGCACCACTGTTCAGATGTTCTTTTCTGCAGCCCCTTTTGCTATTTCATCAGCAAAATGATTCTTTAATTCAGGTGTTGCTTTCCAATTTTGATGAGCATAAAAATGCATAAAAGCTACTTCTCTAGACTTCCAAATACTCTGTAGCAGTGCATGGATCTGTTCAGTATGTTCGATTCCATTACCTTGAACAGTTGGCAGTCTTCTCCCCTTCCAGATGACTTCACCAGCATACACAACATTAAATGCACATTCAGAATTAGCTCATATTTTTACCTCTGAAACTAGGGCAGAAAGGACTCTACAACTAATAATAGTTCTTAGAGCGGTATGTATTTATCGATGTTGAGATACGTGGGAAATAATTTCACCAAAGACACGCACAAACACCAGAGAGCTTGCCCCCCTTATTATTCCCTGAGGTTTTACGAATGCATGACATTGCACAATCTGCCTCATACATATTCATTCCCTGGCCCCACCTGTCCTCGATTCGTATGGTAAATAACTCCACGCTCTTCTGGGCATGCTCAGTCCATCTTGGTGTTCTCTGGGAGTCTCTGAAGGATGAAGGAAACAGTCTTCCTCAGTGAACTCTTCACCTTTATCTCTCTCATGTGTGCTTTGGCCTTCTTTGCATTTTTTCAAGGGAAAACTCAGTTTTGGCCGTCTAGGAGTCTGTGTTCTTCTCTTTATCTGCATTCTTAGTCCTGTTATCCCATGGTGTTTAGGTTAATTTTTCTCATCATCACCGAAGGGCTACAGATGCTTATAGTGCTTTAAAAATATGTAAAAGGGTAACAGACACAGCGTTCGGTATTCACTAAATGCCTTCTAAAATGTGATTTAATACATGTTCTGAAGCACTGTTTGAAATACATTCTAACATGCAATGCATGTTCTTAAGTTTACTATAAAGGATCAGCTAGAATTTTCAAATCTGTCTCAACCTCCTTTCCTTCACTCAGTCCCAGAGCTCTCATTCAGGCAATCAGTTCAGCTTTTTGTGATGATGCATCTGATGGCAAAGCCTTTGTCTTGATTGCCTTGTCTGTGGTTGTCACTGCATAACCTGTCATCTGTTTACCATCTCACATGAAGCTGTATACAGCTCCCAATCTGGATCTTCTGAACACATGTCCTTCAGATCTGATCTGCTGGAATAGGCCTCTTGGATGGTCTGTCAACAGTCATACTCAGATATATTATCAGTTAGTGCCAAGAACAGAAACATACCAAGATTGTCAGCAAACGTTTTCAGAATAACATTACCCCGTTGCAGTTACATGGCATAAGATACATGTTGTCAATGTTCACAGAACAAACTTGCAGCTGTTGGATGAAGCAATTCTTGGCTGCTGGTTGGATGCAGCAATTCTTGGCTTCTGCCTTCTCCAGTTCTCCAGTTCCTTTGACAGTTGATTTTTGAATGTAGTTGGGCTGTTCTTTAAACCCTCAGGTAAGACCGTTTCAGTGAGCTGGCTCCTTTTCCTTGTTTCAAGATTCTTCCACTTAACAGTGAAGAGTTCCTGGCCTTTCTTATTCACAGCAATGCAGGAAAAGGCAATTTTAAAATTTAATACAGTACACCATTCTAAATTATCTGCTATTCTCCCCCCTTTACAAAATTTCAATAGATTCTTCTTAGGAGAATTTGGCAAATAGAGAAACTGATAAACCACACAGTGTTTTCCCAATTCATATTTTAAAGGTTGGAAGAAGAAAGGTCTCATCTCACCCCTGTGGCACCATTTACTTTTACAATATCTTGACTCAGTTTCGCTTCTAAGATGTTCATTAAAACAGGACTCTGCTTATAGCCTGTTTTAAGGGAGCCTGAAATGTGGCTTCTTCCTCTTTAGGCCCCATGTGTCTTGCAAGAGGCACACTGGTTTTGCCAGACAAGGCAACTGGTCCATAACTAGACCCCACCTTTCCCCCTTGGGTAGCAAAGACGAGAGGGGTAGATAGCTCAGCCCCATTCCCACAGATCGTGTGCACGGCAGGGGCGTCTGTTTATGAAAATGTGTCTCGAAGAGCTGGTTTCAACTTTGGCTCCCAGGAAGAACCAAGATAGGACAGGGGCCATATACCCCCAGGGCTTGGAGCCTCTGGAATGTGTTTTGTCATTCTGCCTATCAGAAATTGCTTGATGGGTGGGAAAAGACTGTTCTTGGGGTTTCTGGGTTTTTTTTTTGTTGTTGTTGTTGTTGCCGTTGTTGTTTTTTGTCTGTCTTGTTTTATATATATATATGTATTCTAGTGAAGAACTGTTATTCCTTTTCCCATATCTTTTCCTGAAAGCCCCATAATTTCAAAGTTATAATAATTTGAAGGGAGAACGTAATCTTTTCCATTCCAGGTAAGTTCCCTCCTTCCTTGGCAGCCACCTGTCTTTTAAACCAGGACAGTAGTTGAGTGCAATTTACCACCAAAATGATGATAATGTACACAGATTCCTTCACTCAACCCCTGGGGAGTAACTGTGAAATAGGCATCCCCATTCATGGGAGAAACTCCACACATTTCCAGGAAAATGTATAGAAGATTTCTGCTTTGTGGAAGTTTGGTGTGGTTTTTATAGTTGCAAAGTGACTGGCTGTCAGTCATAAATTCAGCTTATCTTGTCAGATTTCACTTCAAAAGTAAGATGTTTATTGGCATTTGGGAGATGCCAGACCAATGTTAACCCCATGGGCCCAAAATAACTCACTGCAAGACAGCTTGTCCTGTTTGAGTTATCTGACCAATTAAACAACAGAAAAGCTCTTAGGGAGGGGTGAGATGCCCTGCTACACCCTCCAAGTGAAAGCAAACTGTGGCCTGCACTCTGCTGCCAAAGAGATTAATATCAGTTGTGGCACCACTGGGCTGCCTTTGATTCCATCTCATATTGAAGTTCCAACATGTTCAGCACACATGTCCTTTACTCAGAGGTGGCAGGACTTCATTCAGGCCTCAATAGTCTACTGTCAGCCTCTGATGCATTAAAGAACCTGAAAATAAAACAACACACTTTCGAGATAATATTAGTATAGGAGGCAATATAAAGGTTGGTCTTTATTGGAGGCCTCCAGGGGCAGATATGGAAAATGTCCACAAAATGCCCACATCCCCCATGAGGTGAATACAGTTTTATAAGTTTAGCAAATTAGCATAATTGAAAAAAATCACCAATTAAATACATGAGGTGAGGTAAACCTCCCTCCCCCACCCCCCTC
>JANPWX010019017.1:302253-345795 GCA_024734555.1 Trochalopteron elliotii
CCCCCACCCCCCCCGGTTCAAGGCCTTTCCAAATCTTCCCTCCTCAGATGGCAACTAAACTTTGTTTATAAAAATGTGTCTCAAAGAGCTGTTTTTGGCCTTGGTTCCCAGGGAGAACCAAGATAGGATGGGGGCCTTGTACTCCCCAGGGCTTGGAGCTCTGGAACATGTTTTGTCTTTCTGCCTAGGGAAAAGATAGGGCAAAGTACTGGGACTACGAATACAATAATAGGCTATATAGCTACAAATATATGTGTAAAGAATACAGAGAATATATATGAAGGAAAAAGGCAAAAATCAATTCGGCGTCACCTCCACTCTCCATTAGACCTTTGCACTGGCCATCTGGGGTTGTCAAATGGTGAGCAGGTCCTGCTGATCACTCCTTGGCTTTCCAGGTGATGAATTAGTTTATAGATGGGATTTACAGTCTTGATTGGTGCAATGCTGCTTCTGGTACACCACTGTGGTAGCAATTGGCACCTGCTGTTCTTCAGTCTTCAGCAATCCCACAACAAAAGTGTCATCTGAGAGACCAGGCAAAGTAGACAACTGTTTAATTTCCTCCATTTCCAGGGCCGCTGCTCCCAAAGCCCCCTGATGTTGCAGATAAATAAAACTTTACAAAATGAAGGCCTTGTTACCCTTGTAAAATCAGGGCTCACTCCTATTACTTTGGCTAAGTAGAAAAGGACTCTGGGAATGACTCAGCTGAAATAGAGTTAGAAAAACAAGTTAAATAACTCACGTGTTCACATTGTGGTTTGATTGAATTTTGTTTGCTGTATTTTAAAGGTATGTAACTGATAAAGGCCTAACTGCTTAAAAAAGCCTGGTTTTTGCAATAAACAAATTCCCTTTTGCACCTGCCTGGGGGGTCTGCATCACTGTTTTAGTACAATTGGCGCCTGAACTACAGGATATCAGATTGCAATGAAGAGATAGACTGCAGCTCAGCTAGGCAGCCCTTACGACCCTGGACCCTCAGACAGTAAGCAGAAAGCAGAGCTCAGACTCTGCTATAACGACAGGGGACTTTCTTTGTGAACCACAATCTGATGGAGAGCAAGATGCTGGCACGGCCTATAAGGTTAGGTCAGTGGTACTCGCTGGATGAAGAACCACAGGACTGTGAGTATCCTGGGACCGGGGGGTGTCCTGGGAGCATGGGTGCAGCTTAAAGATATTGCAGCACACTCTCCACATTGAAGGAACTTTTATTATGGGTTAAAGAACCCTGTAACTGTTTCCTAAATGAGAAAGGCTTTGATGTTAAAAACTCCTGTGCTTAGCTGCAGCAGGGAGTGCTGGAAAAGATACTGGTAATGAACCTGGGAGTGGATCCAGGCAGCAGATCCAGGGACTAGAACAATTCTCACCTTCACATAACGGACTCTAAACATGCACTCATTCATCACCTTAAGGTGAGCAACAGGGTGAAACATGGGAGCAAAAATGTCACTTGAGCAAAAGCAGAGCCTAGAGAACTTACAGCAGCTCTTACATTGTCAGAACAGAGACATTTCTGATGCTAAGTTACCTTGCTGGACTGGATGTCCACACATGTGAAAGATTTCCCCTCAGCCAGCAATTTTCAGCTGGATGCCTGTCGGGTAGTAGGACAGAAACTTTTCAATGTTGAGAGCACTGGGGAGGTTGTACGGCAACTCTTAAAGAAACTCACACAGACTTGCGGTCTGAGCTGCCTTTAGAAGCTGACTCCCCTGGGCCGTTGGCCCCTCCGGCGCTGGCTTCCCAAAGAGAGGCCTCTTAGCACACCGCCTCCCCCCTCAGCGGCAGGGTGCTCCTCCTGCTGCGGCTTCTACAGTGCCCTCCCCTCCAGCCGCGGCTTCTTCGCTGCTCACTCCTCCCGCAGTGACTCCTCCACCTCCTGCCCCCCCGGCACCCGCCCCCCACGTGGCTACTCTACAAGCACGGGCCCCCCACCCCTCCAGGTCCCACGGCCCTGCTGAGCTCCTCAGACCCTACAGGTCCCCAGCCCCCTCTGGGCCCCTCAGCTGAGCCGGCTCCCCCACCCACCACTCATCCAGAGCCAGCTAGTGGCATACCAGCTTACTTTGTGGCCAGGCCACTCCTTGAGATGTTGGCCTTTGATAACTTTCCTGACTCTGCCTATCCTTTGGACCCTGCACCCATAAATCAAGGGGAAAAGGTTGATTTATGTCTGACACGGAATGATGATGCTATGACATATCACAGTCAGAATGCCAAGAGGACACGTTGAAGGTTGGCAACCTGCTTACAAAGAGTTGGACTACTCTATTCAGTTTACAGGCAACTGCATAGTCAAACCCCAGAACACTATCCTCGCGATATTTATTACATCATTACCCAGATCTCTGTTAAAACTAGCCTTGTATTTTCAGTGAGCTGTGGATTTTGACAGGACTGTTTGCTAGAGGGATTCAGAGTCGTCTGTGTGAATGTAGTGTGCTTCTGCATGCAGGCAGCATTATGTAATTCCTTGCTTTGAGGCTGCTTGGCAAGGTCCAAATTCGTCGATAGAAATGCTGATATATTGCATGACTGATAAAACTTGCCATATGGGATGTATACTGCCTTTTCAAGAATTTTGATTTGGAAGTCTGATTGGACTGAACTACAGCAATTAACTTTACATCCCGGTGTCAACACATTGCATGATTTACAAAAGTTGCTGGAAGCAGTCAGCTGGGTGAGGCCCATGGTAGATTTAGCCACTCATCAATCAAGGCATTTCTTTGCTCACTTTAAAGCAAACCCTGACTTCCCAATTACCATTACCTGCAGAAGCTATTTGAGGTTTATATATAATTGGCTCATGACTCTCCACTGTAAAAGCAGGGAGAACTGTGCTGGCTTTGCCTGCTCACTTACTTTTTTACCCCACAGCTTTAATATGGTAATTTTATTGTGAATCTTTCGCCATGGGGAAATATGTGACAGCATTTCAAATAGGTACAGCTACTTAGTGATTTCAGTGTATTCTTCCTTGCCACTTATAAATTGAAATTTGGCTTGATATCTGTTATGAATGGATATGGGGGTTTAGATAAGTCCTTGCCTTTTGCCCAGGCCTCCAGCAGCAGGCAGTAGCTTTATTGAGGCAGCCAGCACCCCAAAACCCACTCTCGTTCGCAAGTTCTTTAATAATGGCTGATTCGGTCTATTATAGAATGAATTATTTATTTAATAGACATAAAACTAGCAGGCATAAGACTTAAACTAATACTACACAGGAATAAGGACAAAAAGAGACTACTAGTAGGTATATACAGTGCAAAGTTAAAGGTACCTATTAATGTTACAGCTAGCAAAGAAATAATATATCTTAGGATTCAATGTATCTTACCATCCAATTGTTGGTGGAGCACACATCGAGATCCTTTCCCTCAATCCCCAGGAAAGTAACTACGGAATCTGCATCCAAACTCTGGGGAGAAGGCCTGAACACTTGTCAGGGTGCTTGTATTGGAGGCTTCTGCCTCTGTGATAACATGCGTGTCTTTTATAGTTTGTAAAACAATGTCTCTCAGTCAGGAATATTTCTTTTATCTCTTCCCACATCTGCTCTCCAGACTAAGATGTTGATTCTTAGCTGAGGCTTGAGCCCTTTTGGCGCCAGAGATGACCCCTTGCTGGACCTATTGGCCCCTAGGTTCTCTCTTTATGCACCATCTGTGGTAAAAAGGAGGGGGGGTAGATGTCCTGCCACAATATCAAAACAGTTTAAATACATTGATGGACCACAAGGGCAGTCAACAGTAGTTCACTCCTTTAGAATCATCTGAAACAATGACTTTGTAGCTGTTTATATACACATGTCAGTCTTACCCACTGGTCTGAGTTACATGTGCAAAACTCATGGCAGTATTATATCACTAGGCCCTTGATATTTTATCCTTAAATAATTATATCTCATTAGCTTTAATAGTCCAAGCTCAAATCTATTGTACAGGCAATCTCAAAAAGTTGTCTTGCCATCTGTGAACTGAGCAGGTTTTAAGTGCAATTTGCTAAGATATACATACAATGTTGTCATTTTTCTGAAGTAAAGCTGCACTTTAAAAAAGACCCCAGCAAACTTATGCTTATACTAGAAAAGAGCAGATATTTTCAATAATGTTTGTAGTTATCATGAGCTATTCTGAAAATTAATTTATGTAAAACCCTAGACTTCCTCATTGCTGCTATTTCATTAACGAATCAGTTGTTTGCTTGCATATTGTTCATTGATGTTTAACTGTTGTATGACCAATTTTTAGTAGATTTCTTGTAATGATGGAGTCAAAATTAGTTAAATTCTGTGGTATCTGAAACTTTTAATGGAACACTCAACTTTGACTTTAGTTTTGTTAACTTTAAGTGATGTTAATTTTGAGTTCTGTTACATTTAAGTGATGTTCAGTTTCAGTGATGTTAACTTTAGGTTCTGTTAGGTTTATTTTCTGTTACATTTAAGTGACGTTAAGTTTGAGTGAAGTTCTGTTGCAATATGCTTATTTAAATTAAAATATGTAGTTCTTTTCTTATAGAGGTAAGATGGGACTGGCTGAAGCAATTATGATGGAGAATTGGTAAGCAACTGTTTAAGAATATAAGATACTAAGTTGTGTAAAAATATCTGAAGATATGGTTTATTAGATCCTTAATTTCATCAAAGATTCTATGGGTATAAATGTTCTACATTGGTCAATTAACAGAATTATTCATAACAATCTTTGCTATTTTATCTTCCATAGGCAGCATGGAAAAATAAGTAACAATTACAAGTTGTGGATATTATTAATTGTAAGCTGTTAAGTGCTTTCTTTCTTGCTTTTATTTTGCTTTATTGTCCTATATGCATTGATGTGTGGAGAAATATAATCTTGATCTTTTAGAACAAATATTGTTGCTGTATTAATGATTCTGAATATGTTGTTAATGTCATAGCATGCATTCACTGACCTTTTGTAACAGGCATTATCCATAAGATATTATTTTATAATACACATATGCATTTCTCTGGTTGTTTGCAGTTTGTTCATGGTACCATTGACTCCTTGGCTAAAGATAAATGACAAAGTCGGCTGCTTTACAAACTTTCACATACTGTTGTGTAGCTATCTGCAAGACGTATAATTTTAAGAAACTTTCCCAACTGATATTAATAGAGGCTTGTTTATAGGATATGTTGAGGGAACCCTTCCAGTTAACCATTGGCTCTGGTCAAGCCCTGGCCCTAGCTGGTCAGAAGTATGCCAACAGACCTGGATGTTTCTGCACTAAAAATGTAATCAGGTCACTTTGACTTGCCAATTTGGGCTTATAAAAGCTGGATCCCCTTTCAAGGTAAACTTGGAAACCTTTTCTGGGAAGGCTTCTTCAGGTCCTCACTGTGAAACAGGGCTCACCAGTTATTGCAGACTCTGGGTGATGGTACAGTATTTAGGCAACTGATGATGTATTTTTATAGATCACTATCCTCTCTCTCGTGTGGTAATGATTACCTGTATTACGTTGCTTATTTTTGCTCAATGTGAGTTTATTGTTTTATTACATGTATTGCTTTACTTTTATGTTGCCTCCATGTTCATAGTAAGAGACACGCATGTTATCAAGAAAAACAAAGAAGGGAGAATATGGCTCCTCAAGAACATTTAGGTAATACAATATTTACACTAAAATTTTTTAAAGCAGATCATCATTTTTGATCACCAGCAGACCAATACTGCTCCAAAGATTTGTGTGTGTAGAACCAATTTCTAAAAGTTTTACGTAAGGATCCAAAATTTGCAATGGCAAAGCCCAGCTGATTTGCTAGAGAGAAGGGATGCGTGTGTTTTTTTGCCAACAGGTCTAAAGTGGTTACCTACTTGTCTGGACGAACATCAATCGCCTCCTAGAAGATGAGGCCCGGTGAGAGGAAAAATGACCTGATCACCATCCAGCCCTCATAGCCAAGGCAGGAGCAGGGGTAGGTCTGCCAGGAACATGGCTGTGCCTGGAAACTTATGGAGGCAGCCTGTCAACAAAGGCCTTGTGTCCCACTGCACCGACCATCATATTATTGTGTTCCTGCTGACCGTCTTCAGTTATTCCCTGTTCCATGATTCAAGAAAGGCATTCAGTAATGTCAAAGTCAGCATTTCCAGCCAATGTACTCCTTCCTGACTAAACAGCACGGCCCCTGAGCTCCAGTCATATGAGCTTTGGAACAGTAGCCATTTACTTCTACTTCCTGGGGACATTGGAGACCATCTTTTTGTTTTCCTATGTTGTGGGTCTCTTTGTCAGTGGCATGGTTGTTTTTTGATGGATTTTTTACTGATTGTGATCTGTATTCAATGTATCTTATCCTTTGTCTAGCAGGTGACCAGTAATAGTCTTAATAAGATAATGGCTTTACAGGTGCAGACTGTTTTGGCATTAGGGTACATGTGTTGTGCAGAAAGACTCCACAACTCGCTAAAAGCCAAAGTTGTAAAGTAGGTATGTTTATTCAGTGCTGAGGCGCATGGGGGAATAGCTCCTCCGAAGGCATGCACACCTCTGGGAATTTCTCTCTTCTATTTATTTTCCAAAGAGTTACATACGCATTAAGTTTCTCAATACGCCTATACATATTCATCACCTAGCTCTGCCTAGCCTTGCTTCCTATTAAAATGACCTTAACAGTCCTTCTGCACTTGCGCAGTGCTCTCTGGTGGTTGTATGGTGGTCTTCGGGATGAAGTAAAACAAGTCTTCTTCAGGCTGAACTTTTCATCTTGCCTCCTTGCACATGCTCCCTGGTCCCTTGGTCACAGTCCAACCCACTGATCTGGCTTTGGCCAGTTTTAGGGATCAGAGGAGCCTCTCTTATCACTAGAGTCCTTGTAGACACTGCATTTTTCATCCTGTTTTGGCAAGCAGAGTGCTTTCCTTATCATACAGCTTCGCATTCCTCCTTCTGCTTTTGCAAGCACAGTAAGTGTTAAGTACAATAAGTATTAAACTAAATACATTGTCCAAACTGCTACCCTTAATCAACAATCACTCCCTAAATCTTAACCCTCTTGCTTACATGAACCCTTCGCACAAAAAACAAAGAAAGGGGGAGATGTTGCAGTGTCTTGGGGTGATTTTATAAAAATACTCTATTCCCCTATCCTCTGCTTTATGCCCAGAAATGGGTCCTATAGATCTAAGCTGGGCCCGAGGGGAGAGACAAGGAAGCTGGAGGAATTATTTCAGCAATTTGTGTTCAAGCTCACACACACTCCTCCATTCTCAGCTCGACATCAGAGAGAGGGAGTTACATTTTTTGCTTTTAGCTAGCTTCTTTTTGCTAGCTGAGGCAAGAAGTTTTCCCGGAACTGTAACAGCATTTCTTCAGTGATTTCAGGGCCCCTCTAACACTGATCACAAATTTCCCCATTAACATCTTGTAGAAATGGACTAGAACTTCTCTCCATAGAGTCAGTAGAATGATCAGACCTTCCATTCTGCCTGGAAAACTGCCCACTAGAGCCTGGAGCAGCAACTTTCCTGGAAAAAACCCACATTTATGGCTGTTTTTTCCTGCAATTCCCACACCCATGGATCTAGGATTAAGGTAGATTGTCCATCCCACCTCCTCATATCCTCCCACAGGTAAAACCACAGGGTACCCTGTGGTGTATACCTTCTATATGCTCTCTCTTGAGCAAGAGGACACCTGCTGTCAATTGCTGAGATTCAGGCCTGTACAGCAGGGGAGTAGGACATATTGTCTCTGAATTTCTGGAACTTATGAGTCAGTTTATCTGTCAGTTTATCTGACAGCTTTTCCACAGCCACAGTGATGGAGGAAGGAATCCTGTCTTCATATTCCTGGAGTTGCCAAATCACATCATCCACTGTTGCTGTTGCATCATCTTTCCAAAGTAATGCTGCCAAGGGGTTGGCATGTGCCATTAGTGCAATCTGTATAAATTTTCAACACGTGGGTCATTGACATAACACACTGTTGCTTTTGCAATGCCTGTTTTTTGGTAGCGAGGAGGCCACAGAGGTGGCTTCTGTGAGAAGCTGCTAGACACTTCCACCATGTCCAGCAGAGCCAATCCCTGATGGCTCTGAAGATGGACATGCTGCTGGTCAAGCCTGGGCCAATTAGAGATGATGGTAATGCCTCTGTGATAACATTTTTAAGAAGAAAATCAAAACAAAGTACACAGTTTTTCTTCTAGTCAAAGAGGAGGAGGTGAGAACATATGAGGGAAACAACATGGAGACACCAAGGTCAGTGGAGAATGAGAGGGAGGAGGTGCTCCAGGTGCCAGAGCTGAGGTTCCTCAGCAGGCTGTGGTGATGACAGTGGTGAAGCAGGCTGTCCCTCTGCAGCCCATGGAGGTCCTCAGGGGATGCAGAGATCCACCCGCAGCCTATGGGGGAGGTGCTTATGCTGGAGCAGGTGGATGCTTAGAGGAGGCTGTGATCCAGTGGAAGACCCGGTGGAGAGAGGAGGCCCCTGCTTCCAGGCTGGAGCAGCCTGTCCTTGGAGGACTGCATCCCATGGAAGAGTGACCCATGCCACAGCAGTTTTGGGAGGACACTGTGCCCATGGGAGGGACTCACATTGCAGCAGTTTTGGGACTGCTGCTCGTGAGATTTGGAGCCACATAGGAGAAGTTCACAGAGAACTGTCTCCCATGGGAGGGACCCCATGGTGCAGCAGGAAAACTACTCCTCTCCCTGACCATCGGAATAAAATCTCAGGTGATGAACTGACCAAACCCCCCATGCCCTGTTTCCCTGTGCGTCAGTGGGAAAGAGGGAGGGGCTGGGGAAAGAAAAGATGTTTTTAAAGGGATTATTTTACTTTTTATTATCCTCCTCTGATTTTTTTAGTAATAAATTTGCTTTGTACCTCTAAGCTGAACCTGTTTTGGCCTTGGAGTATTTTCTCCTGGTCTTTATCTCAACTCATGAAGCCTTTGTTTTTTTCTCTCTCCTCTGACCAGCTGTAGCAGGGGAGGGTGAGCGAGCGACTCTCATGGGTGCCTGGTGTTTGGCCAGCGTCAAACCATGACAGACATCCAGATCTGTGGGGAGCTGTGCATTGTCCAGGTCAAAATACATCATTTTTTTTCATGGCTAACTCCCTCAGGTATTGAATATCTTTCTCTGTTGTAGTCCATTTGCCTAAGGTACATGGAATATCATCTTCATAGGGATACCTTTCCCTCACACTTGATAAAGAGTCATCTCCCAGAGACTAAGGACTCGTGTCTTTTTTTCCCATTGCTTTGTCAATGCCTGGTTCCTGGGCAAATGTTTTTGGTTTGCATGGCTAAGTTTTGGTAGAGAGGGAGCTCCAGGGGGGCTTCTATGAGAAGCTGCTAGAAGCTTCCTCTATGTCCATCACAGCCAATCCTTGGCATCTCCAAAGACAGACATGCCGCTGGTCAAAGCTGGGCCAATTAGAAATGGTGGTAACACCTCTGTGATAACATGATTAAGAAGGGGGGGGAGAAGTTATTCAGCAGTTGCAGTTGCTGCCAGCAGAGAAGAGCGGGGTGAGAATATGAGAGGAACAACTCTGCAAACACCAAGGTCAGTGGATAAGGAGAGGGAGGAGGTGCTTTTCCTCTGCAGCTCGTGGTGATGACTATGGTAAAGCAGCTGTCTCCCTGCAGCCCATGGAGGATCACGGGGATGCAGAGATCCCCCTGCAGTGCATGGAGGAGACCCATGCTGGAGCAGGTGGATGCCTAGAGGAGGCTGTGATCCCATGGGAGGCCCATGGAGAGAGAAGCCTATGCTGGAGCAGCCTGTTCTTGAAGGATTGCACCTTGTGGAAGAGTGACATGTTGCAGCACTTTGCAGAGAGCTGTTGCACATGAAATGGGCTTACACGGGAGAAGTTCATCGAGAACTATCTCTTGTGCAAGGGACCCCATGCAGGAGGAGGGGAATGACTCCTCTCCCTGAGCAGCAGGAGAAACAACTTGTGATGAGCTGACCTGCACCACTGAGAGTTCAATCTGGCCTAAAAACAGAATTCACTGCGCTGTTATGCAGCTGCATATGATTTCCAGTCATATAGCAGCCTGTCAGAGCTGCTGTGAATGCACAATAAGGTTGCAGTTGAGAACTATTTAGCGGGAGTGTAGTGGTAGGACAGAAGGTCACTGATGTGTTCACAACTCCTTCCATGAGTTGTCTCAGACTGCCATTTCAGGTCTCTACAAGACATCTCAGGAAATATTTAAGGGGGTTCCTGGGGCATGTAGAAAAAAAAAATTAGAGAGGCCAAAGCTCAGTTAGAACTTAATTTGGCAACTTTTCTAAAGGATAATAAAAAATGTTTTTACAAATATATTAACAGCAAAAGGAAGGGTAAGAACAACCTTGGTTCTCTACTGGATGCAGGAGGGAATTGAGTAGCTGCAGATGGGGAGAAGGCGGAGGTGTTTAACGCCTTCTTTGCCTTGGTCTTTAGCAGAAAGATGGTTTGTCCTCAGGACAGCTGTCCTCCTGGGCTGGTAGATGGTGTCAGGGAGCAGAATGGTCCCCCTGTTATCCAGGAGGAAGCAGAGAACTGCTAAGCCGCTTGGATGTTCATAAATCTATGGGACCAGAAGGGATCCATGCCAGGGTGATGAGGGAGCTGGCAGATGAGCTTGTGAAGCCACTCTCCATTGTTTACCAACAGTCCTGGCTCACTGGTGAGGTTCCAGATGACTGGAAGCTGGCCAATGTGATACCCATTCACAAAAAGGGTAGGAAGGAAGATCCTGGAAATTATAAGCCAGTCGGTCTGACCTCAGTACCCAGTAAGGTAACGAAGCAGATTATACTGAGTGGCATCATGCAGTGCTTACAGGATGGCCAGGGTATCAGACCTCAGCCAGCACGGGTTTAGGAGGGGTAGGTCGTGTTTGACTAACCTGGTCTCCTTTTATGACCAGGTCACCCACCTGGTGGATGTGGGAAAGGCTGTGGATGTTGTCTATTTGGACTTCAGCAAGGCCTTTGACACTGTCTCTCACAGCACATTCCTGGAAAAGCTGGCAGCCCATGGCTTGGACAGGAACACTCTTTGCTGGGTTAAGAACTGGCTGCATGGCTGGGCCCAGAGAGTGGTGGTGAACAGTGCTGCATCCAGTTGGTGGCCAGTCACTAGTGGTGTTCCCCAGGGATCCTTGCTGGGGCCAGTTCTGTTCAATATTTTTATTGTTGACACGGATTAGGGTATTGAGTCTATCATTAGTAAATTTGCAGATGACACTAAGCTGGGAGCATGTGTTGATCTGTTGGAAGGTAGGAGGGCTCTGCAAAGAGACCTGGAATGGTTGGATGGATAGGCAGAGTCCAATAAGATGAAGTTTAATAAGTCCAATTCCGAGTCCTGCATTTTGGCCACAATAACCCCCTGCAACATTATAGGCTGGGGACAGTGTGGCTGAACAGTGCCCAGGCAGAAAGGGACCTGGGGGTACTGACTGACAGCATGCTGAACATGAGCCAGCAGTGTGCCCTGGTGGCCAAGAAGGCAAATGGCATCCTGGCCTGGATCAGGAATAGTGTGGGCAACAGGACCAGGGAGGTCATTCGTCCCCTGTACTGGGCACTGGTGAGGCCACACCTTGAGTACTGTGTCCCGTTCTAGGCCCTCCAATTTAGGAAAGATGTTGAGATGCTCAAACATGTCCAGGGGAGGGCAACAAGGCTGGTGAGGGGCTAGGAACACAAACCCTGTGAGGAATGACTGAGGGAGCTGGGGTTGTTTAGCCTGGAGAAAAGGAGACTCAGAGGTGACCTTATGACTCTCTACAACTTCCTGAAAGGTGGTTGTAGTCAGGTGGGGGTTGGTCTCTTTTTCCAGGCAGCGACTGACAGAACTAGAGGACATAGTCTTAAGCTGCACCAAGAGAAATTTAGACTGGATGTTAGGAAAAAGTTTTTTACTGAAAGAGTGATAAAGTACTGGAATGGTCTGCCCAGGGAGGTGGTGGAGTCACCATCCCTGGATGTGTTTAAAAATAGATTGGATGTGGCACTCAGTGCCATGATTTAGTTGAAGTGGTGTTAGGGCATGGGTTGGACTCGATCTTAAAGGTCTCTTCTAACCTAGTGATTATGTGATTCTGTGATATGAATTATGAAGATTAATATCAAAGGTCTTTTCCACCCTAGTTCATTCTGTGATTCTGTGAAAACTGACAAAAGTTATAAAATAAAAAAAAATAAACTTGGTATATTTTCCAAAAACAATACAAGCAATTATGGTGGCAATTAAATTTTCATCAGTTCCCACACAGCTCCATCTCATCTGTTGGAAGATTCCTGTTTAAAAAAAAAGTGAAAATTCAGCCCACTACAGACTGATTATTAAAAGGAAGGAAAAACTCCTTGTAGCTATCACAAAGGTGACAGGGCCTAAGCGAAAAATTATTATCACATGAAGGCATAAATCTGCTGGCAGTTCCTCCACTCCCAGACTCATTATTCTGATCCCTTCAGTGCAGGGATGCTGGATTTCCTAGAAAAAGAAAATAAAGACAAACTTCCTGGGCAAAATATGCCTTAGTGAATCAAGTTAACTGCATCAACTTCAGACTGAAAGGAATGAGAAGGAGGTGTCTTTACAAACAAACTATGGGCCTGATGGTAAAGCCAGATACAGAGAGGTGAAAGAAGCAATGGAGGGAACCATAAATTACATAGGAATTCCACTAATTGACACAAACTGTTACTCACCCAAAGCTGTGCTAAATCTCTGGATTTAGAGAAAAAGAACAGGGACACAAGGAAAAGAAAAGGCAGGAGGGTATATCGTTACAATTCAGGATGGCTCATGTAACAACACATAGAACTCCGATTTCTTCAGAGGGCTTATAGCAAAGTTTATTGAAAGACATTATTTTATACAGTGTTTTGGTACAATGAATAGGATTGTGTCTCCCTGATCTTTTTCAGCCTTCTGATGTTTGCATTTTTGTAGTAAAGTTTCTCACAGATTGTAACATAAATAAAGTGATTTTTTTTCGCATTCCTCTCTGGAGGAGAGACAATTGATGGACTTCTAGTTTGACCAGTGGGGTCGGAGAGGTGGCAACCTCATTCTCCAATCCCTGGTCATTGTCCGGAATCTATATAAATCTAGGTCGAGAAATAAATGCCCCTCTTTTGCTCTGACAACCTGACTACGTGAGTGTAGTTCTTTTCATGTCCGTCTAGTGACAGGATTGGCCCTTTAGGGCACCACCTTTTTGTAAACATCTCTACCAGTAAACAAGTTGGAAAAACACCAGGTGTCAGGAGGAGGGTATCGACAAGATTGTTTTGAGTTCCTCCTTATGATTTCCCAGGCTAGACTGAGAGAGTTTTGTCCTTGGCTTTCCCACAGGCTTCAAGGCACTGCCTGGAGCCTAAGAATCCATGTTCTGACCACTGTCAGTTCCCACAACAATATTCCCTCCTTAGGGATTAAACTGAACGAGAATCGAGAGACCCCTGTGTCTACCAGGAAACATACCTCTTCTCGATCTGGACCCACCTTAAAAGTTATCAAGGACTCCAGTGTGGTAGGTCCCTGGTATAATGGGAGCTCCTGACACCCCTAACAATCCCTAACATTATCTTCTGGACTTCCTCTTTTTGAGGATCCAGCTCTCTCTGTGGATGGTCCCACTTCCAGTGTCCCTTTGCCCTGCAGATAGCACACTGATTCCTTCCCAACCATTGTTTGGATTGGCTCTCCCCTGCTGAGGAGGGAATGCTTCTGCCACCTCCTTGTGGCTGACCCCATCCCTTCTGTCCCAGGGGTGCCCTTGAACCCTGTGGCTTATTCCTCTGGGGCCGTAAAAACTCTGCTTTTCTGCATCACCTTTGCTTTTGCTTTTGCCTTTGCCTTTTCCTCATCCCTTCTTACTTACACTTGCTGTATCTTTGTACCCAGTTCATCCAGGGACTTATTCTGCCCTTCTTTTAGTCCCCCGTTGTCCCCCCCCACTACTTATGGGTACTCATTCTCCCATAGCTCAAAATCATTTGTTTCTCCAGTGAACTAAACAAAATCCTTAAAAGAAAATCCTAATCCTTCCACTTATAATCTGCATTTCCCAGATATTCTTTCCTCCTCCTCCTTGTGCTCACTATCACACACTGTATACCAGACCCGGTCTCTGTCCTGCCGCAGTGTCCAAACTGCTTCCCCTCCCCCCCCCCCTCCCCCCATGCTCGCAGGCAGGGGTGGCAGCATCACAGGTGGCCAGGCCATCCTGCAGCCTCATGGGGTCTGATGCCCACAGCCGCCCCTGCCTGGTGGTGGTTGGGTCAGGCACTGCACAGCACTGAGCCCCAGCTGCCCAACAGGCCCCCAGCCCATGCTCCTGGTCCCGCACCTCTGCACCGGGTCCTGCTGCTCCTTTCCTCAACCATGTCTCTGCACACTCCATTTCAACCAATCCTTTTCCAACACACTAACATTATCCATCCATCCCCCGCTGTCAAGACTTCTCAACTCTCCTTATTGTCCCCCTGGCATGGATTGTGAGACCCTTTCTCGACATTCCCTTATTGCCCCCTGTAGTGGTTTTGGTTCGCCAATTTGAATTTCCCGGAAAATGCACCAATATAGTGGGTCTCATGTGGGCCAAATGCCAATGCACCTACTAGAATTATTTACTTATTTTCTGCTGGAAAATAAGAATTAGAAGAGCAAAGCAGGCTCAAAGCTTTAAAGGGTATAAAGAAAACTTTATTAACAGAATTAAATGAAAAATAATAAGAATCAGAATAAAACCTTCAGAACACTTCTCCTCCCACAACCTTCTTTACTTTCCCACTGACAATGTACAGAGACAAAACCTGGGACTTTCAGTCAGTTTACCACCTCTAAAATAGTCTTTCATCAGTTCTCTTAGGGACAGGAGTCTCTCTTGCCATACCATGGAGACTTCTCCACAGCAGTTCTCTCGGGGCTTCAATGTAACAACAAATCAGCCACCTGAGAAAATGGAAGTCTGATCACTATGTAAAAAGTCCCTCCCCTCGACTTACAGCTTTCCCCACAACTGTTTTCGAGGGCTCAGTCTTTAGCTAATGGGGTACACTTTTAAGGATGAGCTGCTCAAAAGCAAAGGTTCTCTTCATCTATGAGATCATCTTCATCTCGGGGAACAGAGGTATTCTTCTTCGTCCCTGGAAGCAAAGGATCTTCATGACTATTATCTCTCTCTGTTCAAGCTTCTCATTTGGATCACAGCTACTTCAACATGTTTTGCTTCATCATGGATGCCTTTGCCCATATCTAGTTTGAACACTCCATATCCCCATGCTTTTTCATGAATTACAGGGATATTCTAGTGTATCATAGTCCATCACCATGGCCTCACCAAAGAATTTCAGCTCAAGACCAAGGCATCTCCTCATCTTCCTCCAATCTGGAATTTGACTCCTTCTTTACTGATCTTGGTGTCTTCATGTTGTTCTCTCTACGTGTCTTCACTCTTTCCTTTTTCTCTCACTTGAGAGAGTATTGGCATCTTCAAGTTTCATCTGTGCAGTAAGAGTTAATATCTCTCCCGGGCCTGTGGATGGTCATGTGATCTCTGCTGGGCAGTGGCGAAACACTCACAGTGATGTATTTGAGGCCACGCTGGTGGGCTGTGCTAGGATCTCAGGGGCCCGGAGCTGCTTCTGGAGCTTGGTGGACCCCAATCCAGCTAGGCCACCATGGTGGGAGGGGGGGGAACCTCTCTCCCCAAAAGCCAGAAGCAAGAGAGTTTTTCCCAGGCTTGCCCATCCTTAAAATGTGTTTTGGCAGAGGCGTATTTAAATCTTTAAGTGGTTTAACCAGGTGTCAATCTTCAAAACTAGTCACTGATTGGTTTTGTCAGGCACGGAGGAAGCTCTCAACAGCTCCTCTCAGAAAAATCACTTCTGTGGTTGGGTCCTTCCCTCCTCACCAAAAATCAATTAATGCAAAACTAGCACACCTCCTTTGGGCATCCATGTTTTTAATCACTTCTGGGAGAATATGTAAACCAACTCCACATTCTTCCAAGGGATTCTTTGGAGATATTTTGGGATTGTCATCCCTTTTACCCAGACCCCTTCCCAGCTTTCCCTTGCAACCCTCCATGGGTTCTCTGTTTTACCTGTGCTGCCCTCCATGGGTGCCCTCTCAGGCTTACCCGTGCTACCTTCCATGGGTGCCATCCCAGGTTTACTCCCAGAAGATCCCATTTTACTCA
This sequence comes from Trochalopteron elliotii, assembly GCA_024734555.1. Lineage (NCBI taxonomy): Eukaryota > Metazoa > Chordata > Aves > Passeriformes > Leiothrichidae > Trochalopteron > Trochalopteron elliotii. Next base: position 318,464 of record JANPWX010019017.1, read on the forward strand.
CTGATGAGATTTTTAGTGGTCCTTCCCTGTGGACTCTTCACAGAGCCTCCTGGTCTGCCACTCGTCTGTCTCCTGGACTGTCTCGGGAACCCAATCTATCACTCCGTGACAGCCACCACCAGGGAGAGCTGATCATCAAAACTGGGGGAGGTGTGCCTTCAGCTCCGTTCACTGTCATATTTTCCACATTCTGTACTGCATTGGTATAAAACTCTGAATTTCATATGAAGTGTTAGCAAGTTCTCTTCACAGGGTAGTTAGACAAAACAATCCTTTTCCAGCCCAAGAACCAAGGAGACCATTGGAGCTTCAGGCCCAGAAAGTATAAACAACAGCAAATTGAGGAGAGCAATCTAGGAGGATGGGACTTCATAACCTGAAGCTGTAATTGGACAATTAACCCCAATATGTAAATGTACCAAAATTTATAAAAGTGTGAAAACTCGTGACCCATCATCCATCTTGGGTGTAGCCACACCCAGGCTCTTGTACTGCCCAAGGTGTGTCCTTTGAAGGCCTATTTAATCAATACCTACTTTATTCCTTTACCACTGTCTAGCCTCTGTTCTAGGTAACCTCTCAAGGCATCAAATGGAATTCCTATGGAATTTGTGGTTCTTCCCATTGTTTCTTTTATCTCTCAGTATCTAACTTTATCAGCAGATCCACAGTTTGTTTCTAAAGACAAATCTCTCTCATTCCTTTCAGGATGACACAGTTCCTATCACCTCCACAGTTCCATTTTCTGAGAGTTCCTATGGAAAGAACCCCAAACTCTACAACCCCTCAAAGGAAGTTGCATCCAAATTTCTAAGAATTCCTACAGAAGGAACCCGAAACTCCACAAAGGGGGTAACCATCCTATTGTCAAAGGCATGTTGGGTCAGAGAACAGTATTCTGCAATGACTACTCCAAATAATTGTAAGATCTGGTTATTAAAATTTTTAGAGAGATGCCTCTGCCTGAATTAAGGTGCAAAAAAGACCATATGTCAAAGTTGATAGCATGGATTTTATCTAACAGTAAATGAAAGAGAGACAGAGAAAGAGAGAGAGAGAGAGAGAGAGAGAGAGAGAGAGAGAGAGAAAGAAAGAAAGAAAGAAAGAAAGAAAGAAAGAAAGAAAGAAAGAAAGAGAAAGAAAGAAAGAAAGAGAAAGAAAGAAAGAAAAGAGGTGAGGGAAGAGAAAGAGTGCCAGAGACAGATTAAGTAGAAAATATCACCATTCCGTGGATCCCAACAATGTCCCATTGATCCTCTCCATCTGGTCTTCTTGGTGGTCAGGGTCCCCCAAAAACAATGGATTAGTTTACGTTCAGGCCTGGTGGAAATGCCCAGATACCTCCCCTGATGGGGGAGCAAGTTTGACACTATCCCTTTGTAGTGGTTTTATGTTTGTCAATTTTTGTTTCTTGGCCAATGTACTATTTGTAGTGGTTTGAGTGCGTACTAGAATTATTTACTTCTTTCTGCTGTGAGATAGGATTAGGACAAAAGCAAAGTAGGCTTAAAATTAAAAGGTATAAAGACCGGTTTATTAACAAAATTGCAAGAAAGGAAAAAAAATAATAAGAATTAAAATGAAACCTTTAAAATACATCCTTCTCCTCCAACAGCTTCTTTTCTTTCCCATAGACAATATATAAAGATAAAACTTGGAACTCTAGGTCAGTACTACTTATAAAATAGTCTTACATTAGTCTATTAAGAGAGAGGTTTCTTTTGGTTTGTTATGGCAACTTTCCACAAGAAATAAACAGTCTGCTTGTGGCTTTTAACTTTTACAAAAGCAGCCATCCGGGAACTTCTGCAGTTATGAACTTCTCATATTATGTAGCCTTTCCTGTGGTTATATATGGGCCACGGATTCATGCATACTTATGGGGTATTATTTAAAGATGAACGATTCTAGAAGTAAAGGGTTTTTTTCACTATCTCTAAAATCATTTTCATTTTAAGAAACAGAGGTCTGCTTTTTCCCTGGGGGTAGAGGGCTTCTATCTTTCTCTCTATCTTCCTCTGTTCAAATTTTTCCATTAGATTACAGCAATTGTAATATTTACTTAGTCCATCACAAATGCCTTTGCTTATCTCTACAATTTAAATATTCTCGTCATCTCCCCAAATGCATTTTTTAAATTATTTAAAGGGATATTCTTGCATATTACAGTCTGTTACCACAGTTCACAAAAGACTTTCAGCCTAAAATCAAGGTATTTTCTTCATCTCTTCATCTAAGTCACTCTTCTTACCTGACTGATATCTTCATAGTGTGTCTTTACATGTCTCACTCTCTGACTGTCCTCTCACTCAGAGAAAAATTAGTGCTTTGCAAGTTTCATCTATGTAAGGAACGAGTTAATATTCTCCCAGGTCTGCAGAGGCCATGCTGATTTTTCCCTGGGAGATCGCTGAAGGTGGCAGACTCAGGCCGTGCTGGGGCTGGAGCCAGGATCTCTCGCATGGCTGGGCTTTCCCCCCCACCCTTCCTTTACCCAGCAGCCCCTGGAGAAGGGAGAGCTAGGCCTGGGCCATGATGGAAGTGCGGCATAGCAGCAGATGTTAGCAGCCACTTGGGCCCGGGCTTGGCCAGAACAGGGCATACTCTCCTCCCTTCCCTCTGCCCAGGAGTTATTGGGCCCATCCTGGCCGAGATGGCAGCAGCGGCAGGGCCCAGCTGGCCCACCAGGCCCCGGGGGGCCACGCAGCAGAGCGAGGCTGGGCTTGTTACTTGTTTTGGGGCCGGGAGGAAAAGAAAGTTTCCCGGGATTGATCTGATTTTTAACCTCTGTAGTCCAGAGGTGTATCTAACTCTAATTGATTAGTCAAGCTGTCAACTTCAAAGCTAGTCACTAATTGGTTTTTGTTATAACTTTCTTGGAAAAAATCCCTTCTGTGCTAAACCAGCACACTCTTGCAACAGACTGGATCAGTTGCATCAATTGCAGTCATCTGGTGCACGGCCTCAGGAATGAGCCTGGGGAGGATTCAGGGGTCTTTGAGGATTAATGACACCTCCTCAGCTGCCCATCACATGAATGTCCCATGGATGTGGCCTTCCTGGAGTGGGTGGTTTTACAGCTGAGCCAGTTTGTGTAATGGAGAATGGGTGTTCATTCCCTCTGACCAGAGGTTATGCCATACACCCAAAACTCTCTTCCGCCCCTCTCAATTGTGGGGGACTGTGTACAAACTTGGCCTCAGCAGATGAGTCTGTGGGCTATGGCCTCCCCCACCCCAAACCCAGCCAGGCCTGATTTTCAGGACAGCTGCTGGGTTTGGCTTCCTTGTGGATACATTATTGTCCCTCTTCCTTGCTTACTTCTCCCTAGACCTGAGATAATTGAACAAGTGTCACCTTTATCTTATCTCAAGTTCCCTTAGGTGGCTTAATTTACAGTCCAAAGTTCCAGACAGGAGGCATATTCAGGAATGGGTGGGCTTTGGTGGTAGCAACTTCTTTATACAGTTTTGCCATAATGGGCCAAAGGTCCTTCATAACAATGTTTAACCCATTAACCATAACATTTCAGTCTCTGATAGACAGTCACAATTTGACTCGCCTTTGGTAGTAATACTCTTCAATAACCCACTGAGGGTCAATGTCCTTTTCCCCATGTTTTGGTTTAGGGTAAATTTAGGGAGAAAACTTTTGAAGGGGTCTCTCTAGAAAGCAAATTTAAGCGGCCTTTTTCCTAATTGGTTTGGGAAAGATTTTTTTGGAAAAAAGTGGAAAAAAATTGTTTATTTAAAAAGGAAAGTATTCACAAGTATGAAAAATGAATAATATTAAACAATGAAATCTTTCGTGGTTTTGAAGAGATGGCAAATTTAGAAAGTTTTTTTGTGGTTCAGTCTTTTTTGTGGGGTGTAGTTCAGTTCACTCAGTCTCTTATTAGTCTCTCTTGCATTGGAAAATGCCACGTCCTGGGCCCCGTGAGCCATAGGCATGAGTTTTCAGTGTTTTTTTGGGTTTTCGGTTTAAAGTAGGGTTGATCAGCTTTAAGAAAAAAAAGAAACCACAGTCCGAGGAACTTTTTTGCCTTAGCTAGTTAAAAATAATAAATAAAAGTAAAGGAGAGTTCTTTCCCGCTGTTCGGGCTGCAGACAACACGCACCGAGAGAAAAGGAATTTTGGGGAGTGCAAATGAAGCTTTTGTACATACAAATTTCTCACCACTGGTTCTTTTTTCCTTCATTTTTGGATCTAGTTTTAAAGGTACACAACTCAATATTTAGTATAAGCAGAACAGACGATTGTGGATATAAGTATCATAAAGTCACTCTGTGACATTCCACCCTTTATCCCTATATCGTCAGTTTATTACCAAAATGAATATGCATTTTAACTCTACAGACACATACATTTATACTTATATATATATATATTCAGTATATAGTTTTATATACACAATGGTAGTGACATTTAGTAAACAGAGATATTTATATGTGGTTCTTCCCCAACAATCAGATTTTATTGAGGTACACATTGTGTTGTTTAATTTTTTTGCATTATCTATTAAGTGCATTTTGGTCTTTGAGCAAAGACAACTTTACAAATGGGTTTGTTTGTATTCAAGGCAGAATTTAAATAGTTAATAGAATTTAAATAGTTTTTTTAAACAAACTTTTGATATGCACTATTGGGATTTTGTGTATTGTATGCAGGGGTTCAGATTGGGCAGGGCTTGTTCGGTTAGTGAAACTTTGGGTGTTAACTAATTAGGTGGTTTTTGTTAGATGTTGTTTTTAATTTTTGAATGGTTTTCCACTCAATGTTTTTAAGGTGTTTTTAATAGTCTGTTGTACTTTTCTACTTTGTTAGTAGCTGGTGTATGGTAGGGGATATCGTATATCCATTCAATGCTATGTTCTTTAGTTTAGGTGTTTATAAGGTTGTTTTTGAAATGAGTCTCATTGTTTGATTCAATCTTTTTAGGGGTACTATGTCTTTAAAGGATTTGTTTTTAAGGCTTAGGATGGTGTTATGGACTGTAGCATGAGGCATAGGGTAGGTTTTTAATTATTTTGTTGTAGTTTTTACTATTGTGAGTACATAACATTTACCTTGGCATGTTTGGGGCAATGTGATGTAATCAATTTGTTAGGCTTTCTCATATTTATATTTAGACTACTGCCTACTATATCATAGGGGCTTCACTTGCTTAGCTTGCTTGATTTCAGCACACATTTTGCAGTTATGGAAAACTTGAGAAATATTGCATATGGTTAGATTTATTTTTCGGTTTTGTGCCCACTTATAGGTGGCATCTTTATTCTGATGACTTGAGGAGGCATCATGAGTCTATCAGGCTAGGAACAATTTTTTTTGTGTTGCCAATTTAAGTTTATTTTTGACACTTTTATTTTTGCAACCTGATTTACTTCTTTGTTGTTTCGGTGCTCTTTATTAGCTTTATTTTTGGGGACATGGGCATTTATATGGCAGACTTTTACAGATAGTTTTTTTTACTTTGGTAGTGATGTCTTTTTACTCATTAGTAGTCTAGACTGGTTTTCTTCTACATTGTCAATTAGCTTTTTTATTTTTCTAGTTAACTTCAGAGAGCATTGGCTACTATTCATGAGTCAGTGTAAAGGTAGAGTTTTGGTCACTTTTTTTAGTAATGCTTAGAGTTAGTGGAACGGTTTTGAGTTTAGCAAGTTGGTTTGATTTACTTTTTCATTTAGTAGCTTCTGCGACTTGTGTTGGGCTCTATAGGGTTGTTTTTAATTTTTGTTTTATTTTTATGATGCAAAAAGAATCATTAATAAAAAGAGCATTTTTTCTGTTGGCAATTGGTTGTATAGTGGAGCTTTTTTAGCATGTGTTACTTGCTTTTGTTCCTCTGTTAGTGAGACTAAAATTTTCACTTTTGGGCCAATTTGTAATTATTTTTAAAATTTTAGGACAATTCAATTTTTTAATATGGGCATGCTGTGTGATGAGAGCAATCCACTTGTTCCATGTGGCATTGGTGGTATGGTGGGTAGAGGGAACTTTTGTTTTGAACATCTACTTTAGTATTGGTAGTTGGGGTGCTAGAAGGACTTGTGTTTTAGTGCCTATTATTTTTGAGGTGGTTTGGACTCCTATAGGTTGTTAAGATTTTCTTTTTTGTTGGGGTGTAGTTGGCATTAGACTTTTTGTAGTTTTGTTTTTAGAATTTTAGTGGTGGGCTCCGAGTTTTGTCATTGTTGAGATGGACATGACATGACGCTCCAAGGTTCATGGGGCAACAGCAAACTTTATTGTTCACAACTCACATGTATATGGTTTTCAAAAATCAGGCACTCAATCCCAATTGGCTAGTAGCTTGTTACCACTCAGTTCACTGACCAATAGCTGCCTGCGTATGTGCTCACCAAAGATTGGCCGGCATCCGTTCCCTGCAGCCAAATCCCTCCACCCTTCAGTGCCTTCTTCCTTAAAGATGTCTGCTTCTTTTCTTTCAAGGGTATAGGCTGATCAAGTTAAGGTCAGGGTTACTTGTTTCTGTGAGGCCTTCAGGCCAGCTGTTAGCCATCACAGAGTTTCACTAGGTACATTTTGCCAAAGACTTTAGGACAGACTATGGTTCTTGGTTGTGGGGTAGAGCACGTTCTTCACATTTGGTCTTGTTTTGATTGGGTCAAGGGCTACTGTGTGAAGGATTTTTTGATTGATTGATTGATTGATTGATTTGGGCAAAGGTTTGTTGTTGTTTAGGGTCTTATTGAAAAGTGGGGTTTTTGTGGGTGATTAGGTAGAGAGGGCTCACAATTTGGTTGCATTCAGGAGTATGCATTTTTCAATAGTTTATGGCGCTTAAGAAAGCTTGTGGGGTTTTTTTGCTGGTTGGTGGCGACATTGCTGTGATTGGAGCTCTAATATGTTTGCTACAGTAGCATTTAATGGTGGAGTCACTTTATTCAAGGCACGATAATGTAGTTATTTTTATTTTTTTTTAGATTTGTGCACAGGCCAAATGGGACTGTTGAAAAGTGAATGGGTTTTGTTGACTACTTTTTGGGGTTTTAATTTATGGGTTATTTTGTGGATGGGAATTACAGTATCTCAAGTTGTTTTGTATTGTTGGCGGTGTACTGTTGAAGTGGCAATTGGTATTTGCTGTTTTTCCTTCTTCAGAAGTCTTATTATGGATGGGTTTTCTGATAGTTCGGACAAGGTGTTTAATTGTTTAATACTTTCTGTCTCCACAATCACTATTTCAAATGCCTACTTGAGTTCCTTTGGGTCTTTGAAATATTCACTTCGGAGGAAGTTTATGTCCAAAAATGTATTGGGCCTCTGGGTCTGTCACAATGGGATGTTTTTTTCACTCATTTTTAGTTAGGTTCACTTCAGTTTTTATCAAAGTCAAATCTTGTGATTTTCCTGTCACACCAGTAATAGAAATAGATTCTGTTTCTACATATCTTGATGGGATTAGTGTGTATTGCACATTAGTGTTAACTAAGGCTTCACATTTTTGTGGTTTTGATGTTCCAGGCTAACAAATCTACACAGTCCAAAAGACACGGGGATATTTGCTTCTATTTGGTTAGAGGCAGGGCTTCTCTAAGCTTGGTTATCTTTTTTTCTTTGGGCATATGTCTTAGAGGTTCTTTTAAGGGGATTGGACATGTTATCATTATCATATTTGGCAGTTCAGTTATGGGCAATTGCAGTTGTTTCTTTTTTGGTGGAATTTTTTTTCTGAGTCTTACTCTCTTTTAATTCATGCACTCGTTGCATTAGAGCAGTCGTGAGTCTTCCATTTCATCTCTTCATATTTTTCCTACAGTTATGAAGGAAGAACCACAGCTCATTTCGTGGGGTGTGTTTTACTTCTCTATATGGGGGACGTTTGCATTTGGTATCAGAACTTCAGATTTGTATTACTGAGATTTGGAGAAGACCCTTTTTAATTTTTTCTTTGAGTTTTTTGTGACTCTCTTCTATATTAATTTTAATTTTTGCAGACCTGTTTTCACAGTTGCAGTTTTTGTATGTGTTGGGCCATGTACAGCATCTGCATATGCTTGTAGCTTTTGCCATATTAAGCACGGTTTCCTTCCTATCATCTCGTATCATTATTGTAAAACCAGAAGCCTATTTTTGTGGCCCAAGTCGTACAAGTTTTCATTATATCACGGATGTACATGGCACTAAGTTTGGATTTTTAGTTGTTAGGGTATTTGAGAAGACAATTTTTGCCACTGCTATTTTTCTTAAGCATTGAATTTTTTATGGGTTTTTTTTTGTGTTTGTTGCATATAGAGATCATTTGCACACAGATATTTTTGTTTTACACTTTCCAAGATTTGTGCCCAGAGGCTGTGAGGGTTAGTTCTCTTCACCATTTTTTGGTCAATAATTGGATCATGTGACAAGTATCTTAAATGTTTTGTTTTAGTATCATTTAGAATTGTACCACATTAAAGGCAGAATAGTGAACTAATTATAGATTCATTAGGTCGTCGAGTGTAATCTTTTTTTAGGTTGTGAAGATTTTTTATGGAAAAGGACTCAATAGTTATTTTTGATTTTGAGTTAGTTGTTGAAGTTGGTTTTGAGGGTTCTTCCCCTGCATCATCATCATTATCTATTGGTCGATCGGTTTTGGTTGGTTTTTTTTGTTTGTTTTTCCTGGTAAGAGCAACAGCTATTGGTTGAGGCTTAGGCTCACCATTTAGTTTAGCTGTTGGTTTAGGCTCACTGTTTCGTTTAGTTGCAATTTGAGTGACTGGGGTGTTGGCTGCAGCCTGAGAGACTGGGGTAGTTGCTGATTTATCTCCCTGCTCCCCTGCCTCTATTTGCTGCTCTACAGCATCTAGCAATAAGCATATGTTAGGGCCTAGCATACTGCAATGAGCTTTTTCTCATTAGAATCATCATTACATTTCTTTTTCAGATATTTTCTCACCTTAACTGGGTTTTGTAATTGTTCACGTGGAAAGTCTTAGGCTATAGGGTCAGAAAATTCCTTCAGGGTTTGGCTCATATTGAAATATCCCCCCACAGCCCCCCGGGGCTCTTTGGCTAGCTCAATCCCTTGGAGGGATATCTCAGGGACAAGACAAAAGATTCAAAAGAGGCTTTTACCCCCTGGGATTATTCCAAGGCTTTATTCTCAAAGGGTTTCCAGGGAGCAAGAGAGCGAACAAGGAAGAACAGGGCCTTATCTAGTCTCCTGCTCAGGAAAAGATAGCTGGAACTCAGCCAACGAGGTCAAGAAAGGAAGGAAGGGTCAAACCACACAGGCTATAGGCTTCAGGGGTCCTGGGGAAAAACCATTCCCCAGAGAAATACAACAATTCCCCCTTTTTTGTTTAACAAAGTTACAAGAAAAACATTAGGTTCATTTTGACACGGGATGTGGGTTTTCCCACCACTTACAATTGGTGGGGAAGTCAGACTACTTTAGATTTGCCAACTCTACAGGGTTGACTTCTGAGGTAGAAGGTATGAGACCATTGATAGCTTTGAAAATCAAACAACATAGGATCCCGAACGCTATTGTTACAAGGAAAAGAATAACAAAAAACAACAAAATTGCTTTAACTATAGAAGTCCACCACCCTGTGAATCCCCAGCCCGTGAACAGTTCTTTGACCCAATCCTCAGATTCTTGTTTCACTTGTCCCATCAAGCTGTTCATGCTTCGAAGGGCAGCATGGATGTTTGGAGATTTCGAGGCCAGGTTCATGCAACAGAGTCCTTCAAATTCCTGGCATTCATGTCCATGCAGTAGCAAGAGGAAGTCAATGGCAGCACGATTTTGAAGTCTGGCCTGTCTGGTAATTTCCTCGTCTTTTGGGAGAGAGCTGATGGTGGTGAACGTCAAGTTTGCCTGTTTGACCATCCAGCACTCTAGATGGCCCAATTCACCTAGAGCTTTGGCTGCTGGGACTCACGGAAGGAAAAGGGACACAGCAATTCTTTTTGACTTGGCCCAATGAAAAATTTCTGAATCATAATTTGGGTCCAAATTGTCAGGACTCCTCTTTTGAATTTTGTTTGCCAATTTGTTTTTGTGAGTCCATTCAACAATTAAAGTTTGGTTGGGTGTCAATACGGACAACCGCCCCATGGTACATGGCCCTCCTAAAACCCGAGACGGAATTCCTGCCCATGCTCGATCCCCACAAATCAAGAACAATTCCTTAGGGAGGCTTTTGGGACTTGAGTGAGATGAGTTGTCTGCTGCAATATGGCTTACATCATGACACCACCTTTTTGCAGTAAACTCCTGTGGTGGTATGGAAGCAAAATGAGATGTTCTCTTGAACATCCACCCCAACACCAGTAGTTGGGGTGCCAAAAGCAGCTGTGTTTCACTGCCATTTACTTCTGAGGTGGCTTGAACTCCTTCATAGGTGGCGAAGATCTCTTTCTCTGTGGGAGTGTAGTTGGCTTCGGAGCCTCTGTAACTTCGGCTCCAGAATCCTAATGGTCGGCCTCAAGTCTCCCCAGGCACCTTCTGCCAAAGGCTCCAGGACAGACCATGGCTCCCGGCTGCAGAGTAGAGCACATTCCTCACGTCTGGTACAAGGGCTACTGTGTGAGCAATCTCTTGCTTGATCTGAACAAAGGCTTGTTGCTGTTCAGGGCCCCAGTGGAAATCGTTCTTCTTGCGGGTAACCAGGTAGAGAGGGCTCACGATCTGACTGTACTCAGGAATGTGCATCCTCCAAAAGCCTATGGCACCTAGGAAAGCTTGTGTTTCCTTCTTGTTAGTAGGTGGGGACATGGCAGTGATCATGTTGATTACCTCTGTGGGGATTTGGTGATGTTCATTTTGCCACTTCATTCCAAGGAACTAGATTTCTTGAGCCGGTCCCTTAACCTTGCTTCATTTAATGGCAAAACCAGCTTTCAGCAGAATCTGGATAATCTTCTCTCCTTTCTTGAAGACCTCCCCTGGGGTGTTCCCCCATACGATGATGTAATCAATGTACTGCAGATGTTCCCGTGCTTCACCTTTCTCTAGTGCAGCCTGGATCAGTCCATGGCAGATGGTGGGGCTGTGTTTCCACCACTGGTGGTTCCAGGTGTACTGCACGCCCCTCCAGGTGAAAACAAACTGGGGTCTGCACTCTGCTGCCAAAGGAATGGAGAAGAAGGCATTGGTAATATCAGTGGTTGTATACCACTTTGCTGCCTTGGACTCCAGCTCGTACTGAAACTCTAACATGTCTGGCACGGCAGCGCTCAGTGGTGGCGTGACTTCATTTAGACCAAGGTAATTCACTGTCAGCCTCCATTCTCCACTGGACTTACACATGGGCCATATAGGGCTGTTAAAAGGTGAATGAGCTTTACTGACCACCCCTTGGTTCTCCAGTTTACAGATCATCTCATGTATGGGAATCACAGAGTCTCTGTCAGTGCAGTATTGCTGACGGTGGACTGTTGCTGTGGCAATTGGTACCTGTTGTTCTTTGACTCTCAGCAGTCCCACAGCAGAGGAGTCATCTGAGAGACCAAGCAAAGTATTCAACTGTCTGATGTTTTCTTTCTCCACTGCGGCTATCCCAAAAGCTCAACGATATCCTTTTGGGTCTTTGAAATATCCATTCCTGAGATAGTCTATGCCGAGGATACATGGGGCCTCCGGGCCAGTCGCGATGGGGTGTTTTTGCCACCCGTTCTCAGTTAAACTCACTTCGGCCTCTAATACAGTCAGTAGTTGGGACCCTCCTGTCACCCCAGAGATAGAAATGGGTTCTGTTCCTACATACCTTGATGGCATCATGGTACATTGGGCCTCAGCGTCAACCAATGCCATGTGGGTCAGATGTGCCAGGCCATCGGATCTACACAGTCTAGTAGATCTGATTGTCCCTTTCCTCTACCTGGCCAGAGGCAGGGCCCCCCTATTCCTGATCATGGCATACATTGTTCTCTTCCTGTAAATATGTTTCTGAGGTCCCTTCAAGAGGATCAGTCATATCATCATTCCTGTACCGTGCGGGGTTCTGTGCACGAGAGACCGGAGCGACATTGATTCTAGATGGGCTTCCTGTGGTAAGTGTTCCTCTTTTCAGCTCACCTACCTGGGCTGCTAAGGAGGAGGTGGGTTTTCCATCCCACTTCTTTATGACTTTTCCATACTCTCGAAGAAAAGACCAGAGGTTACCTCGTGGTGTGTATCTTCTCTCCCTAGCTGGGGAACGCCTGCTCCTAATGGCAGAGACTCTCGTCGGCTCTGGTGAGATTTGGTAAATTTCTTCCTTAAGTTCTTTCAGTTTCTGATGGCCTTCTTCAATCAAACTCCAGACTTGCTCAGCCAGTCTTGTTTCCACAGACGAGACATGGGTACGAACTGGCGCGGTGACAGTGTCTTCGTAAATTCTTAGTTTATTAGCCAAGACACCCACCCTGTCCTCACCTTCCCTCCATTGCAGTGTTGCCAGGTAACGTGAGTACATCTCTGGTCTAAGCCGTGAAAATCTTAACCACATCTGTGATGTGCACGGGACACCATCTGGGCTTTTAGGAAATCTCTCATCTTCTGAAAAAATGATCTCCAGCACAGCCAATTCCCTCAGGCATCGGATACCTTGTTCTATTGTGCTCCATTTTCCTTGGTGTACTTGGAGGTCTTCTTTTCAAAGGTATCTGTATTTCACACTTGTTAGCAGTCGCTGCCAGAGACTGAGAGGTTCTTGGGTTTTTCCGATGCCCTGGTCAATGACCACATCCCGGGACAGGGATCCCAGTTGCTTGGCCTCAATTCCATCCAAAACGGTGTCATTGGCTGCAGCGTCCCAGATGCAGAGCAGCCAGGTCAGGATGGACTTGTTGGTCTGGTGGGTGAATTCCCTTCGCAGGTCACGCAGCTCACCCAGAGATAGAGAGCGAGTGATGATCTCTGTCTCCATCTCTTCTGCTGGGTGCGAAGGTCCTGCTGCATCCTCGTCAGTCACTATGCGACTGATTTGCTCCTTAATTTCTTCTTTTGAGTGGTGACAACTGCTACTGGTTTAGGCTGTTCCGGTTCAGTGACAGTTTGTGTGGAGATGCTGACGGCACCTTTGGTTCCTTTCTCCTCTATGACATTCTGCATAGATGTGGACACTGTTGCCGTGCTTTTGGCTCTCTTCTCCTCTGTGACAGTCTGTGTAGATGCTGCTGCTGCTGCTTTGCTTCTTTTTCCCTCTTCCTCTTCCTTAAGAACATGCTTGAACACACCATGTAGTGTTTTTATTCTAAGCATGGTGCTGGCCTTGCAGAGAAGACAAAGCAGGACTAACAACAACATCATGCTGTCCTTGATATCCAGAGGGTACTCAATATTTTCAAAAACTACTGTGTCATGCCTGAAAAGCTGGAAAAAATCATTCTTTACCCCTCCCCACAGGGGCTGGGTGAGATTGTTGAGGCCCTGGATGTAGCATCTGAGACCAGAACAAGAATACAAAGCTGGGTGTATATTCTGAATGATGTTCATTGCCTCGGAGTTTATCAAGCAATGGACATAACAGACCAATAAAGCAATTTTAGTACCATACCCTGGTCTACGCAGGAGCATTAAGACCGGCAGGTAGTGCTCCAAGTGCGGAAAAATATAGAGAGATAGGTATAAGACACATGTAAACATGCTGAGCATCATGGCGCACAGGTGCCTTCTTCAATATGAAATTGTAATTCTGACTTTCCACAGTGCCTCTGGCCCCACGTTTGGCACCAAAAAATATGTCGTGGTTTGAAAGCAAAACGAGTGAGATGCTCCAAGTCAGAAATACAATTTAATAGGAAGAAGAAAAAAAAGGGTAAAATAAAATAGATGCAATAATACAAAAGACCACTGACAGAGTCAGAATACAACCTGAGCGGGATGATGGAAGCAGTGATCCCGTAGAAAGGTCTGGTAGCTCTGATCCTCTGGGAATCCAGTGGGTAAAGTCTCCCGTATTGTCCCAAATCCTAGATTATATCCAGGTGAGAATGCTTGGCTCCTCCCCCTGGGCGGAGCATCTCACAATGGAATAATGAGTCATACAGGGGGTCCTTAATGGCCCATTAAAGAGAGATAACTCCCGGAGGGAGTTACCTATGAGTCATGCAGCAGGCCATTAACGGAAGACCCATTAACAAAAGACCCATTAACAAAAGACCCATTAGCAGAAGACACCTTAACAGAAGACACCTTAACAGAGGAGGGAGGGGGAAATCTGGAAGGACACTGCTTCAGCAATTGGTTTCAACTGTTCATGAAGATGGTGATAGAATACTTTGTGCATATCTTATGCTGTAACCCAGGACACAAACTAAGGTAAGAGAAGACCTAACAGATGAACTGCTCCAAGGGGGAAAGCAATTGTACATATATGGATCTTCGAGGGTAATCCAGGAGTACCAAGTGTCAGGGTGCGCTATAATCGATGAAGGTTTAGTAGCCATAGAAAAGGGAAAGTTACCTTCCAACTTGTCAGCCCAAGCATGTGAGTTATATGCCCTAAAACGAGCTCTATAAGTATTAACACAAGAAAGGGGGACAATATATACAGATCCAAAATATGCTTTTAGAGTAGTGCATACCTTTGGAAGAATTTGGGGAGAGAGAGGGCTACTAAATTCAAAGGGGAAGGGACTGGTTCACGAAAAGCTTATTTTGGAAGTATTAGAAACCTTACAATTACCAAAGTGGCAGTGGTATATGTTTAAGGACATCAAAACGGGTGACTCTAGAGGCACGGGGAAACAATTTACCACATTTGGAAGCTAAGAAATTATAGTGCTAACCCCCATAGAAGAAATGCAAGAACTCCCCATAGTTAATGAAACGGAAGAGGGAGAACTCCTTAGAATAGGAAGAAGCAAAAAGATAATGAGAGGAAGTGGAGGTTACTGGATGGGAGACAATTGTTACATAAACCACTAACCAAGAAAATGTTAGAAGGCAAACATGGCACAACACATTGGGGTACACAAGCGTTGAGTGATCCCAGTCCTAAGGGACTGGGGCTGCATAGGAATTTTTGGAATAGCAAGTAACTGAATGGTGTGTGATATGTCAACAAGTGAATAGAAAAGTCATGAGGAAAACACCCAGAGGAGGGCAAGAACTAACCTTACTACCCTTTCAGAACATCCAGATAGACTTTACTGAGCTTCCCCAGGTACAACAGTGGTAATTTTTGCTAGTGATAGTATTGTTACAATTCAGGACGGCTCATGCAACGACACATAGCACTCCGATCTCTTTGGAGGGCATTATAGCAAAGCTTATTGAAAGACAGATTCTTTTTATACAGTGTTTCAGTACAATGAATAGAATTGGTAATTTAGAACACCACCTTCTTGTAAACATCTTTACCAGTAAACAAGTTGGAAAAACACCAGGTGTCAGGAGGAGGCTATCTACAGGGATTGTTTATAGGGATTGTTTTGGGTTCCTCCTCACGATTTCCCAGGCCAGCTCTTCTCACAGGCTTCAAGTCACTGCCTGGAGTCTAAGATCTATTTTCTGAGCACTGTCAGTTCCCATAGTGATAGTAGATCACTTAACCCATTGGGTACAGGTGGTGCCCACTGTTAAAGCCAATGCCAGTATTGTAAGTAAAACCCTTCTGGAATCAATCATTCCCTGATATGGGATGGTGAATAGGATTGATTGAGACCAAGTAACTCATTTCGCATCTAAGATATTACAGCAAGTAGTTAGAGCCCTGGGAATAAAATGGGAGTCACAAACTCCGTGGCATCCACAGAGTTCTGGTCGTGTTGAAAGGATGAATGAAACTCTTAAAAGAACTCTAGTTAAGCTAATGATTGAGACCCAAATGACATGGATAAAATGTTTCCTTTTAGCTCTGTTGAGAATTAGAACACAACCCTGATCAGATCTAAGAGTCTCACCCTATGAAATGATGTTCAGACTACCCTTTTTAACCTTGCTCCAGAGAGTTGCCACCTATGAGGAAGGAGAAGTCAATGCCAGAAAATATGTTATGTCTATAGCACAAACCTTAGACAGGCTAAGACATAGAGGGGTAATTCCTCAAACTACTACCCTAGATTTCAGAATTCATAATGTTAATCCTGGAGATTGGGTAATGATCAAGTCATGGAAAGAGCAGCCCCTAACCCCTCAGTGGGAAGGTCCTTTTCAGATATTGCTTACCACTGAATCAGCTGTGCAAACTGCAGAGCGGGATTTGACTCACGCCAACAGAATTAAAGACCCAATAGAAGAACCCAAAGAATGGACTATAACTTCCAGACCGGGTGAGACAAGATTGATCCTTAAGCAGAGAACAAGAGATAACCAAAGGAGTGACAACTAAAGAAGCGATAACCAAAGGAGCACCAAGACATCTGAAAAGTGGAGTCGAGCTTCCAGCAGCCAGCTCAAGGACTGTTTTAAGTAGCACTTTGGGCAGGATATTTAAACTGTATAGTTTATTAATATGATTGTCCTGTTTTTAACGGATGAGGATTGCAAGTATCTGTTAAGGGAAAGTACAGGGGGAAGAGTAAGGGGTGCTAGAGTGATTCACTTAAGAATTGACGAGTGGAGTAAGACAGGAACTAGAGTGTAGGATATGGGGTTATAATTGTTAAAGTTATTAAAGCTTATTTTTAACAGAAAGCCCTGTAAGAGGGCACAGCTGCAGCCTGGACAGTTAGAGGTCAGTTGGGGGGTGAGAGCTACGCATGGACAGGGTGTGAACGGGAAGCTGATTGGGTGATGGGACGCATGGACGGCAGGCTACAGCCAGACCAGCCAATGGGTGCCCTTCTTCTGTTAAGTTTTGGTTATTGAGACATTAATTTTTAAGAATTAAGGACTTTAGTTGAACTAGATATTGCTGAGGCAAGGTAGATAAACTTCCCTCTACTAACAGAAGCCAGATTTAAGGAACTGATAAATCATGAGGCCTGTTTATGTATTCTGACTAATCAATAGACTCCAAGAATACAATACAATCATAAATCAAACAGCCCTGGAAAAACAGGATTCAGCTGTCACGTGACACTAAAAAGTTAAAAAGTCAAAGAAAGGAAGACCCATCTTACTTCATCATTTTGAGACCCTGCCCCATAAAAAGGACCACCGACCCATTTCAAAGAACAAACTGCGCATGCTTAACAGCTTTTTGGCTAATTACCATACGAAGCAGGGAATGGGATGTACCTGAGCTATGAATATGCATTTGTGTTTTGGGTATTCAATACTCCTGTACATAAAAAGACCCTGTGATCATCTGTAAATGGCGCGTGTGTATTTGGGAGCTATCCTGAACGCTGCCCGGCATCGTAATAAACATACACTTTCTAACTTTAAACTGTAAGAGAGTCTTTGTCCGTCATAGTTGGATATCAATATTAAATCAATATCCATATTTTTAATAAATCAGTTATGTCTGGTGGAAGTTGAAGGTATAAAAGGGGAGTGTTTTCTACAATAAAGTGATTTTCAAGGGGGTCCGTGTATCTTTGTTCCCCATTGCTACACTAGAGGGCATGACCAGGTTAGCCCCTACATTTGCCACCAGTAAGATTATATAGCCCTGCTGCAGGCAGCAACCCCGTAGGCATGGTAAGGGAGGGGAAAGGAAGCTATACTGGACCTCTGTCATTCCTCAATTGTTTTTTCCCTCCAAAATCCAATACAGGGACTAAAGGGTAAGATCAAATTGACTTCTGTACTCGCCACCAAGATATACCTGCTATGGATAGCAACCCCATGGGCATGGTAGATGGGAGTAAAAAGCCATACCGGACCTCTTTGATTCCCTTTTGTCTGCTCCAACCAATTCATGCCATCATTTCCACCAATCATTGTGCATTTAGGAAAACTTGAGGTTTTTGTTCCCAGTGTCCTCACCCACATCAACAGGTACTATTAAGACTCATCCAAAATTTTGACTCAAGAAAAATAAGATGAAAATTAATTGTTCGAGCCAAATGACTTAAGGAAAAAGGGAGTTTGTTATAGATGGGTAATATGATGGTTAGCTCTCACAATTAAGAGATGAATATTTTGTGTATGTTAAAAGAAGTTTTATAGATGTATAGTTATGTTATTTTGGTATGTTCTCCCCATAGTCCTCTTTCCCTTCCCTCCTGTATTGTTGTCACTGGTTGGGGCATTTAGGGGAGGGCAGGCTTGTTACTAGGAGGGACGGCATGGCAACACCTGACCTCCAATCAAGTTGTAAGAAAGTCACTTCCACCAATAGCTGGCAGAGAAGGAGTTGACTGACAAGACTTTGGGAGGGGCCAAGGGTATAAAAAGCAGAGCATCCATTTTGTAGACAAGCACTTGGCTGCTGGTCGTGGAGACTCCCAGTGCTGTAATTTTTTCCTTATTCAGTCCCTTGTAGTATTTTGTTAAGGTTTAACAAACCTTTAAAATTTTAGAGGTGAGTGTTGTTTCACACACGTTGTTCTGAAGAGATGGCAAATTTAAGAAGTCTTTTTGTGGTTCAGAGAGAGTCCTTTTTGTGGTCTAGTTCAGCTTGCTCAGTCTCTTATCAGTCCTTCCTGTGCTGGAAAATGCTGCATCCTGGGCCCCGGTGGGCCACAGGCATGAGTTTTCAGTGGTTTTTTGGGTTTTCGGATTAAAGTAGGGCTAATCAGTTGTAGGAAAATAAAAGCCACAGTCCAAGGAACTTCTTTGCCTCAGCTAGCTAAGAGAAGCTAACTAAAAGCAAAGGAGAGTTCTTTCCTGCTGTCCGTGCTGCAGACAGCACGTACCTGAGAGAAAAGGAATTCCGGGAGAGTGAAAATAAGCTTCTGCACACACAAACTGAGCACCACCGCTTCCTCCTCCCTTCGCTCTCAGATCTAGTTTTAAAGGTGCAGAAGCAATATCCAGCATAAGCAGAACAGACGATTGGGGTACAAGCATCATAAAGTCACTCCAGGGCATCCCACTACCCCCTGGGGGGTCGTTCTGTTGGTAAATATACCAATTTTACCTTTTTTAAAAAATTATTTTATAACTTTAGTCAGGTTTGTTTGCCTTTGCCCCTGGGGAAGGGAATTGAAGTTTCTTTCCAGGGCATTGTTCCACCAAGTGAGGCCTGATGAGCTTAACATCTCAACAGACTCTGAGTAGCACAGAAGATACAAAAGATAACGACCATCAACAGCCATTAACAGACCATCACCTCCAAACATCACCCCTGGCATAGTTGGAGACACCTGGTCTGGGAAAAGAGAGATAAGAATGAGGGTCTGCTTAGCATCTGAGGCATAGAGATCCATAACCAATAGGAAACCAAATACTAAGAACTACATGACTTTGGGCCAATGAAGGTTGAACCAATGAATTTCTATGGGTTTTGACTGTATAAAGTTTGGGGAAAAATCTAGTAAAATTCATGTGTCATGGAATGATTTTCTCTGCATACCTGGGCGATTTGTAGATGAAATTATTTCTGTTGCACATCCTGGCCAGAACAACATCCTGGCCAGAACAAAGTAATGCCTTGATTCTCTAACACTAAAAATGTTAGAGAGTTTTTGTTTCTGTGACAGATCAGACTTCCTTCAGGAGAAAACCTTGCAACAGCTCTGGGTCACAACAGAAAACACTACAACAGCTTTGGACCACACTAATCACTCCACCACATCCAAGGGATCCTGTCTGTGATGCTAATTTAATGTTAGTGTTGCCCGATATCCAAAGTGAAACACAAATCAACAAAGTTGATTTATGCCGGTGCTTTATTTTAGGGCCCGGGGACCTGAGGACTAGCGTCCCAAGTCAGAATCCCGGAGACCCTCAGTTTACAATCAACTTTTATATTCCTGATTACTTCATAGTATACGTGTAAAACCCCACACCCCAAGTTACAATAGATACATACATCAAAATCAAATTACACTCCTTGGAGTCATAAATTTCACATGGTTGTCTGCTCCAAGACTATGATTTAGCTCCTGTGGTCAAACTCCCACCACCAGATACCCATGGCTACGTTATACTTTAACTTAATCTCATAGAAACAGCTAACAGTTTCTACCTTTTTGTTCTTAGCTAAGCCTTTTAAGTCTCAGGAACCTCAGTACATTCCCATGGCACATTCCCAGAATTAGGGCCTACTTCTAATAGAGAAATCTTCAAGCCTTAGCATGACTACTACTACTTCACTATTTTATTTCTCCCAACCCCCCTTTGGTAACAACTCCCCCCTTTTGAGCATTCTTCAAAGATTCTGCAAGGATGCTCAATCTTCAAGTGATGGTTTCCAGATATGTCGGCGGGGGACTCTCTCTGGGCGAAATCACTTCTTTTTTGGTCAGAGCCTTCATCACCCGACGTGTATGAGTGCCCTCTCTTGCAATTATTCCTAGGAGACACTTATATGCTATGACAATGAGAATCACTTATGTTACAATCATTACAATATACTGTATTATAGAGGATAACCAACCTGAGACCTGGATTCCTAATGAGCTAAATAGAGCTCCTACCCAATTATGTTCCGCCTCCTTTTGGACCTCCTGCACTTGTGATTCAATTTGTCCCAATTGGCTTATATCCTTTTCCACCTCTTGGGTTACGTTTGGGATATGCACACAACAATGGTCATCTTTCCCTTGCAGGTATCCACAAACTCCATGTTCCTTTAGCAAAATCATATCCAGGGCCATCCTATTTTGAACTGTCATTCTGGTGGTTGCTTGTAACTGTATATTCAGGTCCTTAAACCCTTTCTTAGTGACTGCTGCCAATCGTTCTGTTTGTCCCAATAACTTGTAAAGCATCTCTCTGTTCCTATAAGTAGCTATCGGAGCAAATAATGACTCAAGTGCCCAACCAAATTTGACTCCCCCTGATGGTTCATGCCATTCGTCCTCTGGGTCTACTAATTCGTCCACTTCCTTTCTTATTCGCCTCTGGGTCTCCTCTTTAGTAAGTTTGGACTGTTTCCAGAATGGACATAAAGTGGGAATTCCTAGTGTAATTTGTGTCACTGAACCATCAATTGGCATATGGGTAGTCCATTGTCCATGTCCCTTAACCCAAACCAAGTTCCCTGGGCTTCTTACCGTGGTTGTTTTGCAGTCAACTCCCATTTTATTATCTCTTTTCATGGAATGATTATATCCTCTGCACTCACATCCCAGCTGTAACAGAATTCTCACAGGTAGCAAACCAATATGTTCTGGTGGGGTATCACAAGTAAAGATTTTGGTACAGTTCCAATCATCCTTAGCCTTCGTTAATTGTCTCCAATGTGCAGGAACATCTTTAGATAATTCATAACTTTGGTTCTTTTTCCCTATCCATCGAATACACCAATTTACTGGGCCTATATAACTGTATGTTTCCAATAAACTTGGTCCCCAAATTGTCTGTCACTCTTCCATAGTGGTGTGGTGAGTAACATTTTGGCATACCTTTTCATTTATCTTTTTCTTTGTTTGTATTTGCTCTCGAACAGGGGTACTTCCCAGCTTTTGAAACTAAACAACTTTCTTTATTTCGAGGGTCCTCTACCCAACCGAGGTAGCCTGGCATCTGTTGACATTGTTGCTTAGTTACCTCCTGTGGAATCAAACATCCTTCTATCCATCCTGGTATTATGTGGGATACAAATTTACAATTCCAGGAGACATTGCTAAATGCTTTGGGCATTTCTCCGACAGGTATTATTCCCTATGTTATTGGGTCACCTGCTGAATGAGGCATGGGCAAACAAGCGGTAATGGTTGTGACATTTTGCATTTTCCCAAAATCCCGAATTAATCCTAGCACCAAATTTTCTTGCTCTGGGGTTTTTATGGGATTCCTAATTTCTGTTACTTGCTTGGTGACTCGAGTTTCTCTCATATAGACGTGAGTCATTCCATGTTCCCACCAATCATCCTCCGAGACTCAACACCAATAATTTCCTTCATCATCATCCTTTTTGGCCTGCCTGATTATTAAGACTATCATTTCAGCTCTTCTCTCGATCTGATATTTGGGTCCAGATTTCAAATTTCTCTTAAACCACCACCCAAAGTCAGTGAATTTCTTTTCCCCTGTGATACAGCTTAAAATTAGGTCCTGGCCTTCTGTTGCTAGATATACCCCATGCTGTGGTTTAACGCTCCTATCCAAGTGAGGATTGGCAACTACTTCCCTCAGTCCATAGTTCCTGTCACTTCCACAAGTGACTACACATAGGTATTCTCCTTCAGCCTCCCCAATTTTGGGATCAGTAATGTTGAGCCACCCCTTCCCTCTCAGTCCGATTATCCACCAGCTTATTCCAACGGTTAATCTTTCCCACATCTGGTCCGGGCCCTTTTTCTACCATTTGACTTGTACTGTCCATCCACAATAATGGTCTAATTCAAAGGTGCAGTTTATTCTTAATGGGGGTCCATTCCACATGTCAACTTGTGTGTGGACCGGTACCACTGTGACAGGATTTTCCAAATTTTCCTTATTATTTATCCCTAACACTTTTACCTCAAGATTCCCATAATCAAAGCTATCCCTAATCCAAACAACACATGTGAATGGGCCTGTATGGTTTCTCCATGTTGTGGGTACCTGCAAGGTCGTGTTCCCTCTTTGTTGTTGCTTGTCCCAGAACAAGGTAACCATTCCCTGATCCGCCACTTCTGGTCCCACTTTCCATCTGACATTTATTTCCTCGAATCCAGCTCTCTGGTTATCTGAAAACAAACAGGTTAGATTCATGCTCGCATTTTCAGGCACTACTACATACGGATCAACTACAGTAACTACCACAAAAGCATCCACATATAGGATCTGTTCCCAGTAGGATGACAATTATTAGGATTTGGCTTTGAACACCATCCGGGTAGCAGACAGAGGTCGAACTTCCCACTGAGACGGGACTTTCTTGACTCTGGTGTAATGGATCCAGTTTCCGATGCCCTCGACCTTTACAGCGGTGAAAGTAGTCATGAGTACTTGGTAAGGGCCTTCCCATGTTTCTTTCAGAGGTTCAGTGTTCCAGTTTTTGATATACACTTGGTCTCCTGGTAGGATATCATGAGCTGGATTTTCCAATGGCAACGGCCAATTCCACTGCAGGGCTCCTCTGATAGCTGTGAGGGTCTTATTGAGAGACAGGATATAAGTGAGTAAGATTTGGTCTCCTATCAAATGCGGGTCACCCTGATACACTGTAGCATGATAAGGTTTGCCGTACAGGATTTCATACGGACTTACTCCTACCTTCTCTCTAGGCTTTATCCTGATTCTCAACAGGGCTAGGGGCAATGCCTGAGGCCACTGGATTTTTGCTTCCTGACAAATCTTCTTAATCTGCCCCTTCAGAGTCTGGTTCACCCTTTCCACCTGTCCACTAGACTGTGGTCTCCAGGGGGTATGAAGATTCCAAGTTATCCCTAACATTCTTGCTACCTCCTGTACAATTCCTGCCACAAAGTGGGGTCCCCTGTCTGATGACATTCCTAACGGTACACCAAATCTTGGTATAATCTCCTGTAACAGTGTCTTTACTACCTCTTTTGCCTGATTTGTTCGACAGGGAAAGGCTTCCGGCCACCCAGAAAAGGTGCATACATACACCAATATGTACTTGTATCCCTGGGCTTTCGGTAATTCTGAAAAATCTACTTGCCAATAATCTCCTGGTTGGGGTCCCACCTGTAATTTTCCCATTTGCACTTGCCTCCTAGTCACAGGGTTATTTTTGATACATACCGGGCAGGTGGCGTTCACTCTCTTAGCCATTGTTAACATCTGATTTGAGATTACCTCTTTCCGCAGGAATTGAATCAGCGCTTCTGCTCCCCAATGGCATTTGTTATGTTCTATTTCCAGCACTGCTCTCATGATTCTCACGGGTAAAACTACTTGTCCCGTTGATGTTACATACCATCCTTTGATGTTTTTGCGGGCTTGCACCAATTCAGCTAGTTTTTCATCTTCTGGAGAATAGCTAGGTTTTTGTTCAAGGTAAGAAGCAGCTGGGTTAGTCCGTACAGGCAATAATGCTAATTGAGTCCATACTTCTCGGGCTACCTGTTTGGCTGCTTTGTCTGCCAGCTGGTTTCCTTGGTGTTCCTTTCCCATCCCCCTCTGATGTCCTTTTACATGCATTACTGCCACCTCCCGGGGTTTGTGGACCGCTTCAAGTAGGGCTAGAATTTGCTCACGGTGTTTGACCTGTGCCCCTTACGAGTTCAAAAGTCCCCTTTCTTTCCACAAAGCCCCGTGCACATGGATCACTCCAAAAGCATATTTGGAGTCTGTCCAGATATTTATTCTTTTTCCTTGACTTAAAACCAAAGCTCTTACCAAAGCCCATATTTCTGCCTTTTGGGCTGATGTTCCTGGGGTCAGAGCCTTAGCCTCTATGACTTGGTTTAGGGTTACCACAGCATACCCAGCATACCGGGTTCCATTTTCAACGAAGCTGGAGCCATCAGTGAACAGTTCCCAGTCGGGGTCCTCCAAAGGCTCATCCCTCAAGTCTTGTTGACTAGCGAATACCTGTTCGATGGTTTCCACACAATCATGTACCAGTTCTCCTTCATCCTGTTGAACTTGGAGAAATTCTGCTGGATTAAGACAGTTAGTTGTTTTTAATTCGATGTCGTCTTGTTCCCTCAACTGTGCCTGGTACTGTAACACGCGGCTAGACAACAACCAATGCCCCCCTTTTTGTTCCAGTACTGCAATTACCATGTGGGGAATATACACTTCGATTTTCTTTCCCAAAGTCAATTTCCTGGCCTCCTGTATCAGGATCACAGTAGCTGCCACAGCTCTTAAGCAGCTGGGCCATCCAGCACTCACGGCATCCAGCTGTTTTGAGAAGTATCCCACTGGGCGTTTCCACGATCCCAGCTTTTGTGTGAGTACTCCCACTGCCAGCCGCTGCCTTTCATTAACATACAGTTGAAAATCCTTTGCGAGGTCCGGCAAACTTAGGGCAGGTGCTTCCCTCAATGCCTGTTTCAGTGCCTGGAATGCCCTCTCCTGGATTTTTCCCCACTTTAGCTCAGGGTCTTTTGCAGTTTCATGGAGGGGTTTGGCTTTCAGGCCGAAGTCTGGAATCCACAGCCGACACCACCCCACCATCCCTAGAAAAGATCTCAGTTCCTGATGATTTCGGGGCGTAGGAATGGCACAGATTGTTTGTATCCGGTTAGTACCCAACCTCCGGGTCCCCCGGGAGATTTCGCAACCCAAATATATGACTTTTTCTCTTACCAGTTGGGCTTTTTCTTTAGACACACGATATTCAGCTTGTCCCAGCATATTCAGCAGTCCGATGGTTAGGCGCAAGCACACCTCTTGCTCTACAGTAGCCAGGAAAATGTCATCAACATACTGCAATAATACATAAGAGAAAGGAGACTCCCATACCTGGCTGATTTTCCATTCCTCCAATTCCCGAGCCAACTGGTTCCCAAATATCGTCGGATTGTTCTTGAACTTTTGCGGCAAACGTCTTCAAGTCAGCTGTTTTTTCGTCCTGTGTCTGGGTCTTCCCACTCAAAGGCAAACAATTTTCTACTTTCAAATGCCAGAGGGATGCAGAAAAACGCGTCCTTTAAATCGATTACAGTGAACTACTGAAATTTTTCAGACACAGATGTTAGCAATGTATAAGGGTTAGTCACTACCGGATGGATATCCTTTGTGATATTATTAATTGCCCTTAAATCTTGAACCAATCTATATTTTCCATTTGGTTTCTTCACCGGGAAAATTGGAGTATTGTATTCTGATTCACATTCTTGCAAAATTCCTAATGTCAAAAACTGAGTTATCATTGGGGCTACCCCTTTCCTAGCTTCCAGCTTTAGTGGGTACTGCTTTAATCTAACTGGACGGGCTCCTTCCTTCAACTCCACCACTACAGGTTGTGCAGCTTTTGACTTACCCGGAACTCCAGACTCCCAGACCCATGGTACTACTGCCTGCTCTATTTCTTCAGGTATACCTGCTGTTTCTACTTCTTTTATCACAAACAACTGAGATAGGTTTTCTTCTGGGATTTCTAATTTAACCCTTCCATTTTCAAAAATTATTCTCGCATTTACTCTTGACAATAAATCCCTTCCTAGCAATGATTCTGGACTTTTTGGCATGTACAAGAATTGATGGTCAAATTCTTTTCCCCCAAATTTTATATCTAATGGGCGTAAAAATGTCCTTTCCTCTATTTGTCTCATAACCCCCACCACCTGGATAGTAGTATCACTTAAGGGTCCCATTAGTGTATTTAAAGCAGAATGTGTAGCTCCAGTATCTATCCTAAATTGTCTGGGCTCCCCCCTCCCCTCAATTATCACCTTCAGATCCTGGTCTAGTCAGCTGCTTTGATTTTGATTGTGGTAACTCCTTATCATAAAGGCTTATGCGACCTTTTGTGGATTATTGCAGAAAGGATTTAGTCTTTGTCCCTGCTCATTCCTTTTCTTTTCTTAATTCATCATTCTTCCCTAACGGGGGTGCACTGGGGAGGGTCAACGCCGCTACTGGGGGAACCAGCATTGAGACATCCTCTTCAGGTTCTGCAAATTTTACCGAGCACTCTTTGCACCTTTTCCATTCTTTACATCCCACACATTCATCATCCACAGATTTTAATACCATTATACCACATTCCTTCTGCCACTCAGGCTTTTCCTTCAAGTAATAAAACAAATCCAAATACGGTATCTCATCTCACTTGTCATTATCTTGTAAATAATGCATCAAAGGAGTAATGATATCAGGGTTCAAAGTACCATTCCTGGGCCACTGCATTCCTTCAGTCTCATACATAGGCCAAATATAATTACAGTAATCAATCAATTTCCTTTTACTCAGTTCCTGACCAAAAGTACCTTGTTTCCAATGCTGTAATAAACATCCTAGAGGCGAATCATCATTTATTTCTATATTAGTACTAGTTAATGCTTTAAACGTTTTAAATGGCATCATCATACACACACTCACTCTCACTCTTACACCACAATTCAATTACCAATAGTCCACTATAATCCACTATAATCCACTATTCTTGCCTTGCTCGTCACTGCGAGTGGCAAGTACTGGTCCTGCGCAGCTTTCGCCACGTCTGACGGCCAGTGCCTAGGCTCCCCAACCTTTAGACGTCTTTTGCCCAACCGTGCGAGGATCACTGCCTCGTCTTATTCGGCAGGCTTACCCAAACCAAAGAATAAAGCACCTTTTCGGGCTTACCTCTCACAGTCGTCCGTCAGGTGCGGGGTCGGGCAAGGGTTGATGTCTCCCCAGAAATCACCTGGTGCCGGCGTGGAGTGGATCAGCTCGCGAACCGCCCCAGCAACCTCCGGAGTCCTGCCGCGGTCGCCAGAAAACTGTTGCCCGATATCCAAAGTGAAACACAAATCAACAAAGTTGATTTATGCCGCTGCTT
>JANPWX010019018.1:0-21835 GCA_024734555.1 Trochalopteron elliotii
CCATCCATCCATCCATCCATCCATCCATCCATCCATCCATCCATCCATCCATCCATCCATCCATCCCTCCATCCATCCATCCATCCCTCCATCCATCCATCCATCTCCCTGCCCAGCACTAAACTCCTCATCCTGTGCTCTCCTGCTGCTGCAGCCCAACAAACTTGTCCTTTCAGGAGCGTGGTCTGGCATCCTGGGCTCTGCATCCCCTCCAGACCTGGCAAGCTGTGACAGCCAGGATTGCTGGAAATGTCAGAGTGACAGGCTGCTGCCAGACTCAGCCACTGCCTTCAGTGCTGAGCAGGACATGGAGTTTTACAGGATCACTGAATGGCTGGGACTGGAAGGGGCCTTAAGGCTCATCCCACTCCACTCCCTGACATGGGCAGGGACACCTTCCACTATCCCAGGATGCTCCAAGCCCTGTCCAACCTGACCTTGGACACTTTCAGGGACCCAGGGGCAACTGCAGCTTCTCTGGAAAACCTGTGCCAGGGCCACATCAACCTTACAGGCAAGAATTTCCTCCTGACAGCTAATCTAAATATCACATCCTTCAGTTTAAAACCCTTCCCTCTTGCCTATCACTATCTTCCCATGTAAAAAATCTCTCTCCATATTTTTTATCAACTCCCTTTAAGTACTAGGATATCCTACAAAGCCCAGGCAAGTCAGCCCTTCAATAATCTAGTAATAAAAAAAGAATAATGCTGGATGCTGCTGGCCAAGTCCTGTCCCTTTGGAGTAACATCTTCTTGTTGTGTTGTCAGAAGGCAGTAAGTGTTTGTGGACAAAAGGAGTCATACAGGGCTTAGAGCAATCCATAATGAGCAGCTCCTGGGTTTGAGGGAATTCTCAGCCTCCTCAAACCCTGATCTTCAGGGAGAACTGAGAAAGACCAGATGTGTAGAAGTGGCACTCAAGGACATGGTTTAGTGGTGGTCTTGGCAGTGGGGGAACGGTTGAACCTGATGCTTTTAAAGGTTTTTTTCCAACCTAAATATCTCTATCCTTCAGCAGACTCGTGTGCTGCTTGTTGCATGTGTGCTGCATCCTGGTAGATGCTCCTTCTTTATTCTAAGGCTCTGCTGGATGCTCTGCTCTCCTTATCCTTGGGCTCTGCTCTCTTGCCAATCTCTTTGCTTCACTTCCTTGCAGGAAGAAGACATTTCCTGGACCACAATAATTAAAATACACCAAGTCTAATGAGCATTTCGGATGGCCAGATGCTGCTGCAGTGGGTGTGTAGCTGGCCAAAAAGTGTGCCTGAGCACAGGCATTGCATAAGGCACCTCACAAAGGCAAGGGAGAGTCTGCTGAAGGAGCTCAGGAGAGGGGGAGAACAACAGTAACAGCTGGATGAACAAGGAAGGCTCGCTGGGAGGCAAAGACAGAGGTGTTTTTATAAGCTAAGTATGCCTCCACAAATCACAGAACTCCTGCCAGCACCTTGACCTCTTGTGTTAATGACAAGACAGGATCTGCAGGCAATTAAACAAGGAGCCAGACTGAAGCGCTGCCAAATCTCCCAAATTTATCATAAAGCCACATAACAACGTTACTCAGGGCCCTGCTCCAGGGGCTTAGAGCATTGCATTTCCTCTTCATTATAGAAACAACCTCCTCACTCCCAAAACAGTTAAGTTTCCAGCCTCTCCAAAAGGCGGGGGAGAAGAGGAGCAGAGAAACCTGGAAAATAGGAACTAAGCTTAACCTCACTGTTTAAAAAAACACCCTTAAAAGAAAAGAGACTTGGAAGAGTCAGGGAGGAAGGGGGACTGACTCATGGTGTTTGAATGCTCAGGGTTGGCAGCACTGCCTGTGGCATTTCTGTTCCAGTCCAGCTCATGAAATCCTGGAAGTTTTGCAAGACACTGTTAGATGATTTCTAGACCAAAACCATGCTTCAGTTCAGAGAGTCCATGCAACCCTGCTCCGACTGCACTGTGTGACATTGATTTTTCAACCTCTGTTCAGGGAGGATAACTGCAGACCAACATCCACTACCCTTGCCCTACAGCCAGCACTGGAAACCCAGAGCAGTACTGGAGCAGGATTTTGGCACTGATCCTGAACATCTGCTGCTCCAAAGGCCATGCAGTCATTTCAGGTACACTCCAACTTGGAGACAAATCCTCAGAAAGCTTCTGCAACCCCTCCCAGCAGCACTTAAAGTGCCACATTAATAACAATTCAACTCTGAATTGTGAGGAGATGACGGAGGAAAGCCTGTGGGTTTCACAGAGCAGGTGAGCTCCTCTGCCTGGGTCTCCCAACACAGGGGGCAGGAGCAGGATGCAGCCCATCAGGGGTGTGCCCCTCCATCCCTCAGGCACTCAGCTCATGGGCAAAACCTTGGAACAAGGCTGTGATTGTGCCACAAGCATCGGGTCTGGAGGTCTCCACACTGTCAGGCTGGGGCAGTGTAGCACAGCCATGAGCTGGGACCATCAGGAGGAGGTGGAGACCAGTCAGTGGGAGCAGGATGAGCTGGGAAGAAAGGAGGAATTACTCATTTCAGGCTGCTAACTGTGTAGGGCATGGCTCAGAGCCAGACAATGGGATCTGGAGATGCAGGTCCCCCAGCACTGCTGCTGTCTGAGCTGTTTTGCTGACCCAAGGCAGCTAAAAATAGAGGCGAGTAGATAAAACATCGCCCTCTCTCCTGACAAACCACATTAGTAACTGAGTGTGGCCTCAGAGAAGCAGATCACAGCTGGATCCTCCACAGTCTGCCCGATGCTCGTCCTACGGCCAAGGGACTCCATCACACTGCTCAGCCTTATCCATGTTTCAGGAACCCTTGCTGAGACACAGAAAAGGTCTTTCTTTTCCACCTGGTGCTTTACTTGCATCTAAGGCATAAGGGTACCTTTGGGATTCCTAGCCCTTCACCATCTTGAAATGTATCTGATAACTTCAGAGGGGGAGTTAGGCAGAAGATGGAGTTTCCTTAAGAACATAAATTTAACCCCTGCCCCGTTTTCTGCCTCACCACGGATGAATGATCGTAGGAAAACACATCACCAGGATGTTCCCAGCATTCTTCCCAACCCCACCATTTATCAGGGTTAAGTGAGACCCCCAGCACAGCTCTTGGTCACTGAGCCTAGAAAAGATGGACAGGTAATTTATGGCAACCTGTCCCTTTTTGCCCCAGACTTTGCCCTTCACTCTCAGGGGAGCACAAGGCTCTTCACTGCCTGGCTGCAGGAATGGGGGAGCTGCCCCCACCTTAAGAGGCTCTTGAGCCTCATCAAAAGCCAACAAGAAAACCTTCTCTTGCTGTTCTTGCCAGGCTCATAAACTGGCCTCTGCTGAGCAGTGTCCTCAGCCAGAGCCTCCAGCCTCATTCCTTGCCCTCTCAAATTATGCACCTCTTCTTTATTCCTCACTCTTTCTGCTCCTCCTGGGTCTCCTCCTCCAGTCCAGGGCTGCAATTAAAAGTCCAGATCTCGTCCGTTTCCCATGGAGAGAGTGGCAGAGTCACTGCTGCCAGAGGGGGGATTTCAAACCTTCCTCTGTGATGTGTCTCACCTCCAGTCCTTGGCCTTGCCTAAACTTTCCCAGCCCTTTCTTGTGGCTGGGAAGAGAGCTCTCCTTAGGATGCATCATCAAGAGACTTGGGTGAATCTGGAATGCAGGTGCCGTTTCCAGCAATGTATGTTTCCCTGGAGCATTTGGCTGTCTCATAATGGGAAAATTGTCTGCTAGGATGAATCCAAGAGCCCAAAGCTCTGAGCTCTTTGAATAACATTACACCTGAGTCTACATTACGTTCCAGGCAGGTAAGCAACACGGTCTGCATTTGGGTTTTTTTGGTTTTGTTTTTTTTTCTTTTTTTTTTGGCAAAAAAACAACCAGAGGTGCAAAGATCCTGAAGGACACTACAAAACAGCAGCAAAATTTTAGTTATCTCCCAGGCTTCTTGCTCCTGCCATGCCTTCCCATTTCCTCCTGTCACAGCACAGGAATGCTGCACGCAGCTGGAATGCAGCTTGGTGAAAGATGCTGTGGATAATATCCTCACACTGCACACCAGCACTCCCCAATGTGACCTTGGTTAAAATTGGAAGCCATCCCAGATCTTTCCCCTCCACTAATATATTTAGAAGCCTGTGCTGAGCCTGGCAGAGCAGCACTAACCTGAGCACTCACGGGGTGTCAGGATAAATGTGCCGTGATAGATAGCTCAGGAATTGCAAGGCTACAGCAGAGCAGCAGGCGTGGGATTGGGCTGGGCACAGGGATCCAGGAGACATCATCTGGACCTTGGGTAAAGGCTCACAGAGGGACAGATGATAAACTGCCCATCCCAGAGACTGCCCAGGGATGTGTGTGCCAGCTTCGAGGGAGACTAATGCACCACACTGCTGGGACTGGCTCAAAGACACCTTTCAGAGCTGTACATCGTGTTTTGGAGCCTTGTGGAGATGAATGCCAGGATTAGCCTCTCCTATGCACTTCCCAAATCTTTTTGCCACTAGAGTGAAATACCTTGGCAGGAGATTATTTCTCTTTCAGGAGCATGAGAGCTGG
Source organism: Trochalopteron elliotii (assembly GCA_024734555.1). Taxonomy (NCBI): domain Eukaryota; kingdom Metazoa; phylum Chordata; class Aves; order Passeriformes; family Leiothrichidae; genus Trochalopteron; species Trochalopteron elliotii. The sequence continues at coordinate 4,540 of JANPWX010019018.1, forward strand.
GAGCAGCAAGCAGGGAAAGTCTTCCCACCCTGGCTATTCTGGAAGTGCCTGATAATAGTTATAACACTTGAGATTATGGGGGCTCAAGGGAAACCTTCAGGTGACAGACACAAGGACTGTCACCACCTCCTAGGCAGGACAGATAAATCTGTGTATCACTTTCCTAACTCTTGTCCAGGGAAATGCCATCAGAAGAGAGAAGAGGTCCTCTCACCTAGTTCTGCAGCCCTTCCTAGTGCAATCACCATGTAAACAGGAACACACAGGAATGACAGACAGATATATCCTGAGAAACCTGGTCTAGTGGAAGGTGTCCCTGCTCACGGCAGGTGGGTTGGACTAGGTGACCTGTAAAGGTCCCTTCTGACCCAAACTGGATTCTATGACTCCATGAAAATAAGGAATCTGAGAGCAACAGCATAGCTGATTGGAGAAGCTTAATGACATCCTACCACAGCTGAGTAACTCTTCTCACATGTGATCTAAGCCCACAGGAAGCACCAGGTATTCCACCTATTAACTACTGATCACTAACAAAAGGGATATAGACAAAGAAACCACAGCTCTGCTGGTGACTGTGAACTCAGTGGTCAATCCTTTTGCCTCTCAGAGCTCATGGAATTATAGAATGTTTCGGGCAGGAAGAGATCCTTTAAAGATCAACCAGTCCAAGCCTCCTGCAATGAGCAGCAACCTCTTCCACCAGACCAGATTGCTGCAAGACCTCTCCAACCTGGCCTGAAAATCACTCGGGGTGCTGTCTCCTTGCAGAGCTTCACTGATGCCTGCAAAGAACTCTACCCACAGGCATGATTACTTATGGAAAAGCTTGGATGACTCTTCCATGAATAAGGTCTAGCTTAGAAAAGGCTAGAATAATGTGAATAAGGTGATTCAGCATGACTGAGATAAACTAATTTCTAGGCTGTAGGAAGTAGGTTCACAAACAGATTTTTGTGCATGGTTATTTTCTGGGCATATACTGGATCACTCTGGTTGGAGTTGTATCTGCTGTATCCACTCATGCTGTGTGTTAACAGCACAGAGCATCTCCTTGGTGTTGGTCACCCAGTGATGGAATTCAGGGGTGAGGCAGATTTCACAGCCTTGAGGAAGCACCTCAAAGCTCAAGGTGTTCAGTGTCCACGATGTTTTCGTCCCTTGTTCCTCCTCCCAGCAGTATAATCTCCAAACCCAGACTCCTTCACAAGTTATTAGCCTGTTCCTGGCTGTTTTGGACCAGCCACCAAACCCTCTCAGGCACCTGGAAATTGAGACTCATGTTCACCAGGTTGCTGCTGCCTAGTGGGGCTGGTTTTATTTGGTCTTCTTGCATCTCATCATCAACATCCAACAAAAAACATGCAGAGCTTCTGCCCCACACAGGGCAGATCTGTGGCTGAGCTCTGCTTGCACTGAGGCAATGCCACATCCAGCTGCAGTGGAGCAGGACTGAGACAGTGACACTGGTGATAATTTGCTTTGCAGTGACTCATTAATGAAGAGAAAAGTGCTCAGAGGTGACAAAGTTCCTATTAAGCAGCATTAGGCCTGTTTAGTTAGGTTTTAGAGATAATTGCTATAGTGACACATTCGCTTTTCTGAAGTGCAAAACAACAGTTACTTTTTGCAAATGTTAAGACATTTCTCCTGGAAAAGACAAGGGAGAAGGGAATGAATATCAGCTTGAGGAAATGCAGGCACATGCATCACTGAAGAGAAAAATGAAGATTTTAGCTTGGAGCACATTTAAAAATAGAAAGAGGGGGAAAACATCCAGAGATCTTCTCTGTATGAGGTTGTGTTCCTGCAGGAAGAAAGGGCTGTCCACTGCAGTCAGCGTTGCTTGGGAGTGGTTTGGTACCTCTGCTGCAGAGATAACTCTCTTGAGAGTGCTATCAGGTGTTGGAAACTCCAAGGTCAGAGCTGCTAGGCCAGGCACCCTGCTCATGCCTGGTACTGACCTTGAGGGACCTTTTCATGGCAGACTAAACTGATGGGAGGGTTTGCTGCTGCAGTCCCACCCTTGGCCACATGCCAGTCAGAGATGAGTTGTCATGTAGTGAGTCAGAAGCTAAATTGGTAACCCTCAAAAATAATTAAAAAAAAAATCAGTTAAACATCACAGAATCACAGAATGGGTTGTGTTGGAAGGGCCTTAAACATCTTTTGTGTAGTTCTGACCCCCTGCCAGGGGCAGGGACAGCTTCCACTATCCCAGGTGGCTCCAAGCCCTGTCCAATCTGGCCTGGAACACTTCCAGGGATCCAGGGGCAGCCACAGCTGCTCTGAGCCACTGTGCCAGTGCCTCACCATCCTTACAGGCAAAAATTCCATCCCAATATTCCATGTGACCCTGCCCTCTTGTAGTGGGAAGCCACTCCCCTGTGTCCTGACCCTTCAGGCCTTGTCCCCAGTCCCTGTGCAGCTCTCCCTGAGTCCCGTTAGGCACTGGAAGGTCATTGTAAGTTCTCTCTTTATGCCAGACCAATCCACCAGACACTTTAAGGCACTTACCTCTACCCACCTGCTACCCTGCAACATCTCGTGCACCTCCTGGCTTGAGGTGACCCAGATATTTCCCTGGCCTGAAGAAGGTTTTGGGCCCCTGAGAGCTTGTCTAGTTTTTCTGACTCTACCAGTTGGCCTAATAAAAGATATCATCTCTCGACAGACACACACCACTGACTTCAAGGAGACCTTGCATGTAGCTGGATCTGCCCAAGATAACCTGTCACTCCTCCAGCTTTGTGCTTATCTGTGGGAACAGGGTGTGTGCAGCAGGAGCCTCGCCTGGGTCTCTGGGTTTCCCTCCCTCTTCTGCACCTGAATGAGCTTATTGTTTGTGTGTCTTTGTCTGTTGGAGGGGAGGAAGGAGGCCTGAAATGAATTGGGTCAAACAAGTTTTTCAGCTGTGTGCAGGTTAGGAGAGGCCACAAGAAAAGAACCACAGCCCTTTGAAGTCAGGCTGCTCCTTTTCTTTTTCATGGGCTGTTTTTTAATTCTGACAGTGAGTGATACTTTCTCAGATGGAGATCAATTCACTGAACACGAGAACAAAGGCTCTATAAACACACCACTAAGGCCCCGCATTGCAGTGACTTAATCACTGATGGAAGGCAGGAGGCAGCTCCAGCTAAATCATGTCTACAGTAAGGGCAAACCTTTCCTCCAGGGCCTTTTACTCCAAAAAATGCAGGGACTGGGCAGGAACCAGGCTATCCCCTCTCCATTCCTATCTGTCTCTAACAGATACTGGTAACTAGGAAGAAAATTAATTTAGTGTTCTGGCCAAGATGAGCTGGTGAAATGCCTTCTACTCCCTGGACACCAGCTTTGCCATTCAGAAACAGCAGGAATCCCTGAGCTCCTTCCTGCAGGACAGAGCTGCACCAACACTTCACCCCATCACCACCAGCTGGACCTCTGGACCTGAGACTGCTGCTCAAGAGGACAGAGAAAATACCAACCCTGCCAGAGAGAGTGCAGCCAAAGAGTGACAGGGAAAGGCAGCCACCACCACTGAGGACTCTCTGCCTGAACCCATGTGGCTGTGGAGGTGTTGTCCCAGGAAACTCCCTGCTTCCTTGTTTTCCTGCCTTGTGGGGATAATCTGCTGGGAACTTACTCATGGAAATGAGTATTTTCCTTTTAGTTTTATCACTTGTACTTGGATGTTGAGGTAGCAAGTACTTTCAAAATGCTTGGCCATGTTGATGACATTCAATCCATGGAAAGACTTAAAGGCCAGAGGTCTGCCACTGTGATATGTGTCCTTCAGGCTTCACTGCTCCCTGGGCAGTGACATGAAAGAGGCCACTGTTGACCCAGAAATTCCACAGTCATTGCTCCTCATTAGTCTTGGTTTAACTTCTGGTTCCCTTTGTGTACAAAGAAGGTCCTTGGGCAGAGTCTGTGGAGCTGTGGCAGTTTTCTCTTTAACTCAAGCAGTCCTAAGAGCAGGGACTTGGTCTTCCCTCTCTAGATTAATGCCTAGGCAATGAGCTGCAAACTCACATGCTCTCTCTGTCTCTCTCTCCCCGCCAGTTAATTATTTTATACAAAACAGAGAAAGAAGCTGAGCAAGCCCCACTCCAGAATAACTTGCCAGATGGCTCATCTCCTCAAAGCTGGGAAGGGGTCTTCAAGGTCTCCTCAGGCAGTTCCAGACTGGAAGTGTGTTGACCCATGGGCTCATGAGCAAAAAGGTGCAGCTTCCCCATGGAACTGTTGTGCAAGGAGGAGTGAGCTTGTGCATTAACCTGCAGGAGGTGGTGCAGGACAGAGTCCTTGGAGGACAAGTGCACCTCCTTGTTCCCTGTGGTCTCATCATCCCCACTGTCTCATCACCCCCATGGTCTCCTCATCTCCTCCCAGACAGCTCAAATGGTCACACCACTCAGGCCATGATGATTTGATCAGCTAAGCACACACCCAGACCTGCACTCAGGATTAGATTTACCCACTGTGTTTGCTGTGAATTCTCAAGCTCAGACGAAGATGGCTTTAGGCTGATCTCTGAAACTCTTCCCCCTGTGGTGCAGTCCAGCTTTGACCACAAAGATCACCTCACTTGGGACTGAGGGTCTCCTACAAACATGGAGCACAAAGCTGAGCTCTCCTCTAAAACACTTGCATCTATGCAAATGAGGCTCTGCACTCGTATCTTGACACAGGCTGGAGAACTGGCATCACAAAACTCAGATTTCTTCCAAACTGCCGCTGGGCCTCCCTATGGACGTGTTGGAAATGCCAGGACACTTCCTTGGGGTTTTTGAAAGAGCCTTTCTGGGATGAATAACAGAACCTGCAGAAAGGTTAGCATGAAAATAGCTGTGGAGCAAGAGCATCTGTGGGGGACGTGTAGCCAGGGGTTCAGTGTCACCGATTCTGTGCAGCTGTCCTACGGCTAATGCAAAATCTCTGTATTCTGAAAAGGTCAAAAAGGTAATTAAAGATACAAAAGACCAGCCCTTCCCAGTATTGAAGCAGATGCTCAGCCAAAACATTTGCCTGTAAGATTGTATTTCCTTAAGGTTTATTAACCATTAAGTGTTTTTTAGGGACGGGATTGTAAAGATAATGAACTGAACGACAAGTAGAGTCAGGATTCCTTCGCAAATTATTCCTGCTGGGTAAGGTGAGTGTTTGAAAAGCAAAATGCTTTGCTGTGATTTTTCAAGAACAGGAGACCCTGAGCTCATCCCTGGCAGCTCTTCTCTGCTTTAACTTGCTGGTGAAGACAGGCAACCTGCTGGGTTAAGGGGAAGGTGAGCAAAGCTGGAGTGTTGAACCGGCAACAGGATGGTTCAAAGCAAGGACTGTCACCCTTTCAGCAATGCCAGCTTAAAGAATTGCTTCTCTCCCCACCCTGACTGCTCACTACCTCACCCTGTGCTTTTCAATTGTCCTAGGCAGATCACTGAGCTGATCCAGGTGAAAAATAGAGTGAAGGGGCTTGGAGGGGGGAAAGGTCTGGTGCCAAGAACAATTTTAATCAAATTAAGTAAATTTTCAAATGCAGTCGTGTTAGAAAACACTATTTTTAATCTTGTTTTGCTATGAGAATTATTTTTTTTAAGGATGTTTACTAGTTAGCATTTACAATTAGCATTAAAACATGCTAATTTCCACCTAATTATATTTCAGTACATTTTGGCTAGTAGGTGGTATGCCATCAAAGTGGACATCTTGGAATATCCATCACCAGATGATGAGTAATAACAAATAAGAAGAATGGGCAAAAAAATCACAGCAAAGCTTGTCTGGGGTATAGAGAATGAATAAGCTGAACAGTTGAGGTCCCCCCCCAGCTCTGTTTTGTGATGACTGTGGGACAGAAACACGTATTTAGGTCACCATATAAATGAATACCCATTTTTCAGGATTTTAAAACATAAATGTTTTGCATTATGGAACAATGGAAGTTGCACATGTATTTTACCCATTTGTCCCAAATCACAGAATTTAGTGGAATTTAATACAGTGGACAAATGGGTAATTAATGAGTTTATTCAAACTTATTCCCTTGAATCCATGAGACCCATGCCCCAGCAGTTTGTAGGGGACCACCCTGTTTTGAAGGATGAGAGAGTCAAACAGCACGGACATGAGCTGCTCCCAGCCAGGGCTTTCAGGGGTGAAGCCTAAATGTGTCAGATAAATAGGAGAGAAAACACCAGTTTGTTTTAAAACCAGGTTAAATGAAGAAAGTCTTGTTGTCTGTGACCCAATTGACAGATGTACGTAGAGACCGCGAACAAGATTTTTAGAACTAGTGGATTTTCACACCTCATTTTTTTTATCCCTGAAGGATTAATACATACTACGTTTCTTATTTAAAGCCCACTTTGTTGTTTGTTTCAGTGGCCAGTTCTCTACAGAGCCTTGGATGAAGATGCCATTGAGCTGAGCTGGGCAAGTAAATGGAAATGAAATAAACAGTCTCCCTGCATCTGTGGAAAAGTTGGCTTCTGTCAGAAGGTGCAGCAGTTCTTCAATAAACCAGGGCTTCACCTTCACTGTGACTGCTCCACTGCTCTGGTAACATTTGCAAATTCGGTAATGAAGGAAATTTAGTGGAGTGTAATAAGCCTAGGACTTTCAAGAAGCTGTTACACTTTATTTTTAAAGGTGTATGTAATTTAAATACAAAAATCTGCTCTAGGTAAAAACCATTAAAAAACATCATCTTTGATCTCCATCCTATTGCATCTCAAGTAGAAAATGGGGATTTTGTTTCTGTGTGCATGGAAGGTGGAAGTCCAGGGTGGGGAAATGAAGCTTGTTCTGCTCCCTGACATAGATTTTGGGGACACCTTCCCTGGGGACACACGAAGCCCCTCTGGGAAGGGGTGACTGAACATCCCCACCATTCTCCCATGGTCCGTTCATCCAGAAAAGCTGGCTGAACAGAACACCTGAGAAAGTTATTGTTGAGGTGAGCAGCAGAAATGGCCCATCCCAGGACAACCAGAATTGCATGAACACCAAGAGGTGCATGAACACCAAGGGCTGACTTCAGGTACCTAAAGGTTGGTCTCCAATGCCATGTCAGATGCTTTAGGTACTGAGACAGAGACTGGTGGGCATGACATGGGGCTCAGAGGAGAATTGCCATGGAGTGGTGGTTGAAGGCAAGGCCAGAGACGGCCTCAAACATCTCAGTTTACAGAAAAGACCCTTTTTTAGGCAACACAGAGATCTGAGCTACAGCCACGCTCCTCTCCAGTGAGGATGGGAAACTTGTTGGTCATGAGACTCCAATTGTTGTGCCTCTTCCAACTCCCTTGCAGGGCAAACAATCCTGAAACCTGAAGGTTTCCAGGGCAAAGCAGTAGGATGGAGCCCATGGAGAAGCCCCCAGGACCTCTCGACTAGATCAGGCCTTTCCTGGCTCCTGCCTCATGCACCACCCAGACCCAGGGGCAGGGCTGCATCCAGGGCAGCAGGGGCTGGGCAGGGAGTAGGGCTGGTGCTCTTTGTTCTCTGATTGTTCCCAGATACCGTGTGAGGCATTAAAATACTTGGCACGGTGGGGAACAGGCGCTCGTGTACGCAAAGCTCGGAGCACAGGAGTCATCCCAATCTCTGCCTTCCTCTCCTTCCCATCGTGGAGAGGCCATTCCATCAACTCAGGCTAATTCATAAAAGCAAATTAAACCCCTGGGCCCCTCTTGCTACTCAATCCCCTTCTCACTGTACCTGCTAACAGCAGCTTATGCTACACCCAGGGAAGGCCAGTAACAAGCCCATCTGAGGAACTGGCACCCAACCCTTTGTGTGGATGAGCTTAAGAGGGACTCCCAGCAGAGCTGTGCAGAGCTAAACTCTTTTTCTCCTGCAGGCAAAACCATCCTTCCCAAAGTACACTGCAGCCCATTTATCCTGGCCCAGAGCCTGGGAACAAGAGACTATTGCTAAACTCAGACAGCCTCTTGAACTAGGGATGTTGCTCCGTGCCATTTCCCCCAAAGGCAGGTTGTGTCAACGCCTTCATTCTTAACAACCTTCCCTCCACTGGATGGCAAAAGTGCATTTTTGGCATCTGGATGGCAGTGTTATAAAGCAAGACAATCTCCTTGCCAGGACAAGGGAGTCAGATGCTATCTGCACTCAGGTCCATGGGGCACGCTGTAGGGCTGTGTCCAGACACCCAGTGCAAGCTTTAGATGTCAGAGGCAGGGTGCCGGGAGGAGCAGCCCAGAGCTCCAGTCAGTTTGCCCCAAGTCTCTGGAGTACTATGCTGCTGGATGGAAAATGCTCCCATGGACACCCTGGATCACTCAGTACATCTCCATCACATACCAACTGAAAGCATCCTAGACGTGCTCCTGAGGCACTCCTGCTTTCCCTCAGAAATTGCCTTTGGGATGATGGCGTGGCAACCAAACTCTGAGAAGAAACTCTCCCTGCATGGGAAAGTTGCTCAGCTCAGGAGGTGGCCCAGTGTTGGTGAACAGGATCTTAGAATCATGAAATGCTTTGGCTGGGAAGGGTTAAAGCTCACCTCATTTGACACCCTGCCATGGGCAGGGACAACTTACACTGTCCCAGGGTGCTCCAAGCCCTGTCCAGCCTGGCCTTGGATCACCTTCCAGGGATCCAGGGGCAGCCACAGCTGCTCTGGGCACCCTGTGCCAGGGCCTCCCCACCCTCACAGCCACCAATTCCTTCCCCAGATCCCAGCTGGCCCTGCCCTCTGGCACTGGCACAGCCATTGCCTGTGTGCTGTCCCTGCAGGCCTTGTCCCCAGTCCCTGTGCAGCTCTCCTGGAGCCCCTGGAGGCCCTGGCAGGGGCTGGGAGCTCTCCCTGGAGCCTTGTCTTGTGCAGGTGAAGAGCCCCAGGTGTGCCAGGCTGGCTCCAGAGCAGAGGGGCTCCAGCCCTGGCAGCATCTCCGTGGCCTCCTCTGGCCTGGCTGCAGCAGCTCCACGTCCTTGTGCTGTTGGAGGCAGGGCTGGGGCAGCTCTGCAGGTGGGCTCTGAGCTGAGCACAGGGGCAGAGTCACCTTCCTTGACCTGCTGGAATCTGTCTTTCCTTTCTCTGCCACCAAGGGAAGCATTTCTGGACGAGTAGGGAGAGGGTGCCTGGTACAGCTCTCACAGGAGCTTTTTCATCACTATTTTTTTCTAGGCCAGCTTGTGTTACCCCTCTCATAAAGCGCCCTCCAACAGCACCTACTTGTTTCTGACTCTATCACAACGCTCACTTCTGAACCTTTTTTTCTCCCCAGCTTTCCTGACTTCCCCAGTTCTTATTTCCAGTGCTGGAAGCAGCCATTCCATACTCCAGCCTTTTCAGGCCTGAGCTGGAGTGTGCCTGCTGCAGACAGTCCTCAGAGAACAGGGTTGTTAATCTGTGACTGGATCTGTCGAGCACATGCAAACCATGATTTTCAGAGCTTATAACTAATTCAAAATTAAACAAACTTTCCTGGAAGTAGCAAATGACACTTTTTTGACAGCGGGGCCAAATTTCATGGTCTTTCTTCAATAGATGGAGGCTTTTCTCTGTTATTACAGTTTCATAGAATTACTCCTTTTCAAAACTGGGCAAAACACTGTGCTTTCCCCTCATTCCTGGAAATGGACATAATACTTTGGCTGAAACTTTCCAGAGAACTTCAGCCTAAGGCAGACATCTGGCATGGAATTTTTTTTTTTTCTCAAACAATTAATAGCTTGACGAACCTTTTAGCTGAATTACCAGTGTCTTGAGTGCTGGGCTGTGTTGTGCTGCTAGCTCTGGATGTGCTGGGGATGTTGCACTGGCTCTGTAAGTGAAGTTTTAGGGTCTTCTGCTCCAGGAAAAGGTAGGGGAGAGCGCAGCCACGAGAGGGAGTGCAGTTCCTTATTCTCCCCATGCAGCACAGCCCCGCTGCTCCTAATCACAGCAGCCCTCGGGCTATGAGCTGTTTTTCAGCTGTGTGTGGGTCTGGTGCAGGCCTGGGGCTGTGGAGAGTCTCACACGGTGAGAGAGATGGAGAAAATGACAAAGAATCACAATACCCTTGTGCCACGTCTCACAAAGGGTCCACATGAAATGTCAGGCTATTTCAACACTGGGCATCTTGCTTCTGAAACCAAAAAAAAAAAAAACCCAAAAAACCCTAAAACCCAGGGGATGGGAAGTTATAAGGAGATTCGAGGAGGTCTTGTTGCTGGATGTTTGCAGATTGGATCTGAAGACAAGGATGGATTCTGAAGAGGACACAGAGCACAGGGTATCTGTCCCAGCTCCTTGCAGCACCAAAGAAAGGGGGAAGAACAGGCCTTGAAAAGTCACTTGACAGCCAGAAGCAGAATTCAATCCACATCGATCCTGGCCTCTCTGAAGACACAAGAGAGATGATGGGCTAACTCAGGGGAATCAGAACCCCGGGCCATGGTTCTCAGCCCAAGTACTTCTACATGAAATGCTGAATTTTCAAGCTGAACAACTCAATGGGGTCAGAACTGAAATGGAGTTTTTTCACAGAATCACAGAATCATTTAGAGTGGAAAAGACCTTTTGTCTAGTCCAACTGCTCCCCCAGTACTGTCAAGTGCTGCATCTACAGGGCTTTGAAATCCCTGCAGGGATGAGGATTCCACTACTGCTCTGGACAGCCTGCCAACACCTGACCACCCTTCCAGTGTAGAAATTTTCCCCAATATCCAATTTAAATCCAATCCATGCTTCAGATGGGACGTAGAGGAGATGGTACAGGAGATTTATTTGCATCCAAGCAACACTGCAATCACTGTGTGCTCAGGGTATGTTTTATGCACTGAGGGTTCAGGCCAAATGTGAAACACCCCATCAGATGGGACAAAGTTACTTGTAATATAACACATTATGGCTCATGAGCTGGGCTGTTAAATCCTTCCTGTACATGCTCGTGGGCTGTCCGTGTGGCAGAGGAAAATGTGCCAGCTGGATTTGCACATATATGGTTTAAAATACATTTTACTTCCCAGCAGGAACATCTCAAGGGCTTACACAAGGCCAGCAGCTTCTCAACAGGTTGGCCACTGAGGGTGCTGGGGCAACAGTCTACCAAACAGGAGAGGTTTGGGACAATGCTCTTTGTCTCATAGCTGGAGTTGTCTTCTAGAGTGCAGCAGGATGGTCACAGCAGCTCAGCTGAGGGGCAGCTGACCGTGAAGCCACCATATTTCAGCTGCACTGGCTGAGCAAAGCCACTGAGGCTTGACAGGCATGGACATGGAAGTTTTGCAGGCACTGGGCTAACCACAAGAGGGGGATCACAGTGAATGCAAGAGATGCTGGAAACAGTCTAGAAAACATATTGTAGCCCCAGAATTCAAGAGTATGGGTCTCCCTTCTCTGCCTGCTTTATCTCCCATCCACAAAAACACCACTTGATATTTCACTTAAAATTACAGGTGAAGGAGAACTGCACTTTGCCTGCTGCAAAACAAAGAACCATCTCTTTGTACCAAGAATTTCAAATACAGCCTTTGAAAAATGTGTGTTTTCATTGGTCAGAGCACACACATCCTTACCCAGGCTGTCATGTCTTTACAACCAGAAAATAAGCTTTATTCTGTGATCCTGTGACTTTCATAACTGACCTACAGTCAAGCCCATGAATATCACATATGTGACCACACAGGATTACTGGGGACAGCAGGCACAGGGTGAGGAGGACATGCTGCTGGGACTCCAGCTATCAAATAATCACCATTAGCTGTCGTGGGCATTGGAAGATGTATAGAGATGCTGCACAGCCAAGCAGGATCCGTTTTTCCCCTCTCAAAGGGGTGGCACACAGACACACTAGTCATGGCAACTGTCATCTGGGGTGCGATCAGCCAGGTTTTTAATTGGCTTGCAGATGTTGTGCCCTGGCTATATATATTATTTTCACTTAAGTTTATGTCAGCAGGAACAAGACTCTACTAAATTTATCCCCTGTGCTGAAGACTAACTGCACAGGCCTTGAAGGGTATTTTTAATAGGAGGTAAACCTCATCCACAAACAGTCTCTCATTTCAGGCCTACAAATGAGATATTTTCCAGTCCAGTTTAACTCCAACCCTGCCCCTTCCTTCCACAAGCCCCAAATGACTGTTTTCTCCTGATTCTTTGGTCACTGTGTAAGTGTGATATCCCTTGGCAGAGCCTACAAAAGAGCTGGGGAGGAATACGATTCCTGCCTATTTGGCTCCTTCTAGGGTTAAAGCCAGGATGGGTTTAGTGCCTAAAGCAACATCCTTCACGCAAATGCCAGTATAACATAAATTGTGCCGGGCTCTGAGGAGAAGCAAATGTCAAAAATTAAGTTATTCTTCTGTTTGACTCACAAATCCAAGTAGCATGCAAATAAAGAAGAGCCATCTGTTCAGTCCCTGGGCCATTTGAAGTTAAGCATCCAGAGCCAGCTCCCAGTTACATCAGGTCAGCCCTGCTGGCTGCCCTCCACAGGACGTGCTCAGCCTTGCCCAGGACTGCCTGTCACCACACAGCTCCCCGTAACCCTTCATGCTCCTCCTCAGCTCAGCTGGAATTCTGTTGCTGCTTTCCCTTTAACAGTCCAGAGAAAATGAGTCCTCAGGAGGATTAATAGACTTAAAGACCAGAGATTTAGATTAGATATTTGGAAGGAATTCCTGTGAGGGAGGTGAGACTTTGGCACAGGTTGCCCAGAGAAGCTGTGGCTGCCGCTGGATCCCTGGAAGTGTCCAAGGCCAGGTTGGATGGGGCTTGGAGCCACCTGGGATAGTGGCAGTTGTCCCTCTCCATGGCACATGGGCATGAATGACACGAGCTTTAAGGTCTCTCCCAACCCAAAGTACCCTGTGGTTGTGTGATATGGTCAACATGCCAGCACTTCTGTCCTGCTGCAAACCCATTTAGGCCACTGGTGACTGGAGATCTTGCAAGCCCCAAGCAGATTGCTGTGCCTTCTCTGTGCTGTCTTCCTCTCAGCCAAAGAAACATGGTTCCAGGGTCTCCCAACTTCCACCTCTTGCCCAACGACACACCTAAACTTACAGAAACTCCAGTGTAGCTCCAGGGAACTAAACCAGACTCAGATTGCTGTCAGTGCAAGAGGAGAATAGGAAGCAACAGTGAAGGAACACTCCATGCATCCTCAGTGTATAAATAAAGAATCCTACCAAGCTTTGTCACTTGTTGAAGGGGCAGCTCCAGACCAAAATCAGTGACGAGGTTGTTGGAGTGCAGCAAACAACTTACAGTGGTAAGAGAAGGATGATTGGATTCTTGGCTGAATCCCTCACTGGAGCAGGAGCACCCAAATGGGTAGCTCATGTTTAGGAATGTTCTGACAATTCAGAAGCACCAAGGTGAATCTGCAACAGATGTTACAGTACTAATACAGAGAACATAGTTTCAGCATGACACCTTCTTCATATGGGAACAGCCTGACCCTCACACATCTGTGGTGGAAGTCAGGAGCAAGGTTCATTTTTCCTGCAGGATGGAGTAGGTTGCCATAGTTTGTGGTGCCCAAGCCATGGGTTTCCTGTCAGAGAATTTCAGAATTATTCAGACCATTGAGTCCAACCATTCCCCCAGCACTGCCAAGGCCACCACTGACCCATGTCCCCAGGTGCCACATCCACATGGCTTTTAAATCCACTCCAGGGATGGGGCCTCCATCACTGCCCTAGGCACCAGTGCCAAGGCTGGAAAACCCTTTCAGTGAGGAAATTTTCCCTAATATTCAATTTAAACCTCCCCTGGTGCAACTTGGGGCCGTTCCCTCTCCTCCTGTCCCTGTTCCCTGGGAGCAGAGCCCGACCCCCCCGGCTGTCCCCTCCTGTCAGGGACTTGTGCAGAGCCACAAGGTCCCCCCTGAGCCTCCTTTTCTCCAGGCTCAGCCCCTTTCCCAGCTTCCTCAGCCATCCAAGTGCCTGCAGGTCGACTGAGCTGGATCATACTCTGCTTCATGCAGGCTGGACCTAATTCAGAGTGAGAGTGCTTTGATCCTGGCAAGAGCCCAGTGTGTGCTTTGGTGCCACCCCTCCAGCATCTGGACTTAGGGAAATCCCTAAAACGGCCTTGAAGGCTTTGGGAGCTGGGATGGAGAACAGACACAGACATGCTGAAGCAACCATGACACACTTGCTGAGAGGGAGCACCAGGAGCTAGCTGGAGAGCTTTTACAATGTGAGTCACTCTCTGAGCCCCATCTCATGGCATACTAAGCAGCGTGAATCAAAGACTGAAAATGCAGGGCATGTCTTGCCCTACAGAAACACCATCAACCACTTTACTTTTTAAGTAATGATTTGCTATTGATTATGTGCATGAAGATGAGGTAGCTCCCTACCTCTCCTGCCAATTTCCACACTCAATTACATTACAAGCGGGTGCCGGAGTTGAGACATTTCTAACAGAGCTGAGTTACTGCTCTCAGGAGGGGATAAACTGGACACATCAGAAATCTGTTGGGAAATTCCCGAGAGCACTTGACCACAGACCTCCTTAAGTATGTGTGGAACAAACATGGCAGTAAGAGAGGGGTGCCCACATTTTCCTGACCCTACAAGCCAAGCCCTACGGACACAAGACAGCCAGGGGTGCCTTGGAGAGGTAGGAAGGGAATATGATCTAGGAAGAATGCATTTAAGATTCCCAGGTGGTGTGGGGCATTCAGGTTCAGTGATCCTTCCTACAACACTGAGGTGAGCCAAGAGGCAAGGATGAACACAGCACAGGCAGGGATGCAGTCCCACTGGATCTGAAGAGGAATGTCAGGGCCAGGTTCTGGTAAAAAGGAACTGACAAGCATCCCAGGCAAGGTGAGGGCAGGAACTGGTTCCAGGATCCACTTGGAAACAGCAGGAGCAGGACTGCAAACAAGGTGACAACATAGGTATGATGCTCATCCAAGACACAGAACCACAGGCACCACTACAACTAAGTACTACAACAGCAGAGCTCAGGAAAGTGCCCAGAGCCTAATCAAAACCTCTGGACTAATGAGATGGTGGGTTCATGGGTGGAGGTGAAGCTGGTCAGAGTAATTAATACCAATTAATGAACTCAGGACTCCAAAAAAACAACTAAATTCAAAGTGGAGCAGGAAAAGTTACATTTCTATTTCATCCATTTCCAATCTCACACTGAGATCTTCCCTGGTTTCATCCCATCTCAAGTTTGCCTGTGGCTGGGCAGGAGGAGAAAACAACCACAAACAGGCACAAGCATCACCTTCTGCTTCATGACACCTGCATCCAAAGCTCCCATTCCTCCCAGGCTCTCTCCTGCTGGGCTGGTTGAGTGTTTTCCAGACAAAGGCACGAGGGAATCCTTAGCACATGTCAGTCTTGTGTCACTCACTCTCTCCAAGGTGCTTTTTGGCTGCAGTGGGTTTGGGTGCTTGATTCCACCTTGGTGTGTTTTTGAAGGCAGGAGATGTGGAGGGGAGATCAGGCAGCAGCATCACGTTGTTCCTGTCAGTGTGTTTTACACAGGCTTGTTGTTTCAAAAATAATCAGGTGCTAAGTCTGGACCTAGAGAATGAGATGAAGCTTAGGAGTGTTTCCTAGGAGGCAGAGAGGGGGCAGAAAATCCCCTCTGCCCCTTATGGAGAACTTTGTAGCTGGATATCACCCTTCCTCTGGATGAAAAAGATCCCAAATCCTGCCTCTGCTTTTCGTTAAGAACACACATTCCTCTACCAGCAAACTCACAGCAGCTGCTCCTACTGTTCCTAATTTAAACCTTCCCTTTAAATCTAAAAACACACTACTTGTGATGGATTTTGGCTGAAACTGGGGTCTTTTGATAATTAAGGCACTCAGAATCAGATCCCAGGCTGGATCAGCTGTTAGCAATGCTTTTATTGGGTATTAGAGCAGAGATCCCAGGCTGGATTGCTGTGCGGGGCTCCTCCACTTGAAACAGACAGATTTCAGAACAACAAACCCTAAAGGAATCCTGAAATGGTGTTTCACTGGAAACATTTGAGGAGAATCCTAAAAAACAGAGCGCAAACACAATGGAAATATTCTAAATGCACACAGGGAGGCTCTCCCTGAGCAGCTGATATTGAGGGGGAAGCCTCAACTGCTCAGAGTTTAAGCTGACAATGTTCTTCTGTGACTCAGCATCGTGTTGACTGCACTCAGGGACCCAGTGGGAAAGCACAGGAGCCTGATGACAGGGTAGGATAGCAGATGAAACAAAAAACAAATTGTGATTCTTGGCTAGGTCTGACTTAAAAAAAAAAAAAAAAAGGAAGTCAAAAGCACAAATTTCCAAAACAGCCTGCCAAAGAAAACCATTAAAAAGAAAAAAAAAAGGTATATTTTAGAATACCAGTTCTGGGACCAAGATCATTGGACATATATGAGGGGCTTCTTGATATCCAAATTTCATGGATTTCTGGGACTTAGGTGCATTCTTTGTCTACTTCCCCTGCAAATCACATTTTCTTCCCTCACCCAATCCTTGAAAGGCTGAGCAGTGATAAAGGATCACCTGTAGGTTTTGTCAGGTCGGCTTGAGGGATGATTGTCTAACAACACACAAGGCACCTGGCAGTACCTGAAGCTTGCAATCCACCATGGACACAAAACCCAAACATGTCAAGAAGCTTTATTTCTCACAGGAGAACGTAGGCAGAGTGAGGCAATTAGGAAGGGGCTGTAGAGGGGATCCAGAGCTGCTGGATCCCTCTAGGAATAGGGCAATACTATCAGCTGTGCTCCACTTCACCAAGTCCTGGCCCCTGGCAGGGGCTGGGGGTCTCGCAGCAGGATGATGGTGCTGGAGAGCCACTCTGCTCCATGTATTGACTTTTTTATCCCCATGCTAGGGTTTATTGGACTAGAATCATCAAACAGTGATGGGACATGGCAAGTGGGGCCATGGGAACCTCTAAGGCATAACAAGACCAAGAGTTGAAGCTGCACTTGAGGCGAGGTGAGCCCCGGGATCAATCCAGGTGGGGGATGAAGAGCAGCTGTGAGAGAATGCTGGTGGTGAGGCTCTGGCACAGGTTTCCCACAGAAGCTGTGGCTGCCCCACGCCTGAAGTGTCCAGGGCGAGAATGGACGGGGTTTGGGGCAAGCTGGTGTAGTGGAAGGTGTCCCTGCCCATCGCAGGAGGTGGGAGTGGATGATCTCCCAGGCCCATTCTCACCCAGGCCATTCCCCATCTCTGCCATTCCGCCCCTCACGCACCCCCAGCCCCACACCCCGAGGGCAGCGGGCGGCGCTCTGACCCCGGGGCGGCGCCTCCGCCGCGCTCCCCTCAGGCGGTCCCGCCCCCCGCACGCTCCCATTGGCCGATCCCCTCCGCAACGGGCTGCACATT
>JANPWX010019018.1:22197-172067 GCA_024734555.1 Trochalopteron elliotii
CCGTCGCCATCCCCCGCCGGTGCCCCCTCGAGGTGCGCGGAGCTGCCCCGCCCCGCCCCGTCCCGTCCAGTCCCACGGCGGGGGCGATGCTCCCCCCGCTGCGCTGCCCGCGGATCCCTCCCTGCTGATTTGTTTTAGACGGTAAGTTCTGATTTTTTTTTTTTTCTTTTTCTTCTCCCCTATTTGGTTTGCTATTTTTAAGTAATGCTCTGTTTCCTCCCTACCGGAATTCCCGGGTGGGAACCGCTGCCTTCACCGACGGGGGTGGACCGAGGGGTCTCTCCATCCCCAGCCCCGCCAGGACCCTCCTGCGGGGGGAGGCGGCGGCGGCAGCCCCCCCTCCTTCATCTCCCCTCCCCTCCCGTCCCTCCCTCCGTCCCTCCCGGTGCCCGGGGACCGTGCCCGGTCCTCCCGCTGGGTCCCCGAGCTGCGGCAGCATCACGCAGAGGCAGCACTGCTGTCACCGGCTCGCCTGGCTCCCAGGTCGGCTATTCCCCCGTTCTTCTTCTCGAACGGTCGTTAATTTTTATTGAATAATTGTTATTAATTTTTCTTTTTTTTTGCCGATTAATTGCTGCTAGTAATTTTTATTATCATCCCCTGGATCGTGGCAAAACTTTCGCTCGAGTTCCTGCGGGGGCTCGCGGTGCAGCCGATCCGGTCCCACTCCGCGAAGCGCTCCCTGACGTTTGGGACCAACTTACAGGATCGGCTTTTCCTTGCAGTGAAGGACGGGATGAGCGGGATGATCCCGTATCGTCCCGTCCCGTCCCACTTCATCCCATCCTTTCTCCTCTGCACCTCGCAGCAGGGCAGGGACCCGACGGCTCGGGATCCCTCCCTTGCTGGGAAGCCCTCTGTGGATTTTTAGCCCGGTTTTTACCCAGCTGCTGCCCTGCGAGAATTGGCAGGCTGTGGCTCCTGTCCAGGGTGGCACCTCGGGCGAGGCGCTGTCCCCGCTGATGCTGGAGAGCCTCACGCTGTGTCACCGTGTCTTTTAGGTTTGCCTGGCGCAGGATCATCCTCCCCTGGACAGCCCCGCATCCCGACGGCAGCGGCGAGCCTCGGCGATGCGGTACGTCTGCCGCTGCGGGTAGGAGCGGGGCTGCCCGGAGCAGGGGGGTGTGTGGGGGGAGGCTGTCGATGTGCCCCGGTCCGTGGGGCTTAGGGACAGGTGGGCCTGGAGGAGAGTGTCCCTGGGATGGGCACAACCCGGCTGTGGGGAGTGTGGGGTGAGCATCCTGGGAATGGGCACAGTGTGCGGCGAGCATCTCCGGGATGTGCTAAACCCAGATCCGGGAAGTGTGGGGTGAGCATTTCTGGGATGTGCTCAGTGCAGGGTGATGATCCCTGGGATAATGCTCAGCGTGGGGTGATGATCCCTGGGATGTGCTCAGTCCCGGTGTGAGGAGTGTGGGGTGATGATCCCTGGGATATGCTCGTTGTGGGGTGATGATCCCTGTGATGTGCTCAGTCCCGGTGTGAGGAGTGTCTGGTGATCATTTCTGGGATATGCTTGGTGTGGGGTGATGATCCCTGTGATGTGCTCAGTCCCGGTGTGAGGAGTGTGGGGTGATGATCCCTGGGATATGCTCGTTGTGGGGTGATGATCCCTGTGATGTGCTCAGTCCCTGTGTGAGGAGTGTCTGGTGATCATTTCTGGGATATGCTTGGTGTGGGGTGATGATCCCTGGGATAATGCTCAGTGTGGGGTGAACCATCCCTGGGATATGCTCAATGTGGGGTGATGGTCCCTGGGATGTCCCTGCTGTGCTGTGGGTGTCCCTGGGATGTGCTCAGTCCCATCAGGAGTGGGGTGACCATCCCAGCTGTCATGGGTGCTTTCCTGCCTCCCTTGCCATGGCAGCAGCCGTGGTATCCTGAAATGTCCCCGCTGTCCCCTGGCCACAGGGGGTGTGCAGCAGGAGAGGGAGCTCACACCCACCGGGCTAAACAGGAGGATCCCCAGGCTGTATGGGGTCCTGGGAGCCCCCATGCCCCCCGAAGGAGGGTAACTCCCTTCCTCTGAGCCCCCCTTTCCACCAGCCCTCACCGCAGCTCCGGCGCTGAATTTCCTCCGAGCCCTCCTGCCCATATTGTGCTATTGATTGCTGAGCTGAACTTCCTCCCGAAATCATTAAAGCTTAAAAAATTGATGGCACAATAGAGCCCTTTATTAGCCACATAACTTTTCTTGCTTTCTTCCTTTCTTCTTAAGGTTTTTTTTTTTTTTTTTTTTTTTTAAATCAACACAAAAGGGCAGAGCCTGAGCTCAGACTTGTGTCCTGTGTCCCTGTGAGAGCTGGGCAGCATGCCCTCCTCCACCCCAGCTACCCATCAGCACAGCCATGCCAGGCTATTTATTAGGAAAAATGGCAAAGATGGAATCGATGTGTGCAGGTCTTTTTTTTTTTCTTTTCTCCTTTAATCCCAGCCTCCTCTCTGTGCAGCCTACAGATAGGTCTGTTTATTCGTGCTCTTGTAAATAAAAATATTTGAATGGGGATTGTAATATTTTATTCCCTGTCATGTCTATCCTTCGGTCTAAAGACGGCTGAGTTCTTGCTTGGTATTAACTTAACATTTTAGTAACAGTTGAGTTTTCCTGAAGGAAATCCCTCTGGGCTGGCCATTACTGTGTCATTGTATAACACAGCAGAAAGATGGATTACCTGGATAGATCTCCTCCAGCGTGACTTCACCAAGTGACAGGCTTCAGCTAATTTATCCCTGCTCCCATTGCAATTGTTGGGATGGGGTTTATAGCTTCTAGGAAATATTTGCAGAGTCTCTGGGCATGCAATTGTAAATACAGGCACTGATTTGCCAGGTGGGACTGCTGGCAGCATCCTGCTTCATTGTGAAGTCCTGGCTCCTGGAGTCAAGTTAACCCCTCTGAGTTCTCCTTCAGCAGGGAAATACAAAGTTTTTACTTTTTCTGGTTATTCATAGAGGTTTTAAGATGTGCTTGGGTACGCCTGAGTAGAGGCAAGAGAAGGAGGCATAAAAAAAAAGTACATTTATATGTGTGTGTGTGTGTGTGTGTGTGTTCAGGTGTAAAATAAATCTCATGATTTCGAAGCCAATATAACATTTTGTTGAAGGATTCCTCAGCAATCCTGTGCTGGAGAAGGGATTGAAAGTCATGTAGAGGGGACACTGCCTGGCTGCGTGGCCTTGGGCCAGTCATTTATCTTCCCTGCTGCAGTGTCAGTATCTCAGGAGCATGGCTGCCTGTGCTGGCCCGTTTTCTGCTAGCCCTGTCTCAGTGCTGCACACACTGTCCCTCTCCTCCCCACCACAGCTTTCATCTGGCACCCTGTTACTTTTAATGCACTGCATCAGGCTGGTGACCCCTAAGTATAAAATATCTCCCCCAAAAATGCTTCCCTGCTAGGACAGGAGCTCTGGGTGCATCCCTCTGTGCTGCCTGTTTCTCAGAAAGAAATCAGATTTGTTCTGGACAATGCCATCCACCCTGTGTGCCCCCAGTTTCTCATCCCTGCAGAACGTGGCGTGCTGCTGCTGAAAAGGATGAAGCTGTAGAACAAGAACAGCTCAGAGGGGTTTGTGTTGCAGATGACACTGAGCTGAGTGTGCTTGATGTGCCTGAGTGATGGGATCCATCCAGAGGGACATGGAGAAGCTCGAGGAGTGGGCCCAAGGGAACCTCATGAGCAAGGCCATCTTCAACTAGACCTGGTTGCTCCAAAAACCCTGTCCAGCCTGGCCTTGGACACCTCCAGGGATGGGGCAGCCACAGCTGCTCTGGGCAACCTCCCCACCCTCAAAGCCAAGAATTCTTCCCCAGTATCCCATCTGGCCCTGCCCTCTGGCACTGGCACAGCCATTGCCTGTGTGCTGTCCCTGCAGGCCTTGTCCCCAGTCCCTGTGCAGCTCTCCTGGAGCCCCTGGAGGCCCTGGCAGGGGCTGGGAGCTCTCCCTGGAGCCTTGTCTTGTGCAGGTGAAGAGCCCCAGGTGTGCCAGGCTGGTTCCAGAGCAGAGGGGCCCCAGCCCTGGCAGCATCTCCGTGGCCTCCTCTGGACTCATTCCAGCAGCTCCATGTTCTTCATGTGCTGAGGATTCCCAAGCTTTACTCCAAGTCTCACCAGAGAGCAGCAGATCCAATTACACTGTACTGAAAAGGTCTGAGAGTTCCTAAGACTGGGTCTTTGCAGTTATCAAAATGAGGTGCCCGAAGGCAAATTTGGGATCTGTGTGAAACCCTTCTCGTTCCTGGCTTGCCCAGGTCATCCCTGTAGTCCCAGCCTCTGTCCCATTGCAGTGCCACATTCTCCTCAGCAGTGAGGACTTTCTGTTCTCTCCTCTTGCCACGCTCCAGAAGCTTATACAATTTTTTTGGCGCTTTTCCCCGAAGTCATTATTCTGGGTAACATGGCTTGTTTGTTTATGCTTTTTGGTTTTAATCATGGTTCTTTTTTTTTTTTTTTTTTTTTTTTATAATTTATTTATTGTGTCTGAAAAGCTTCAGGGCTTCCTTTCTACTCCCCCACTCCCAGATGGTTGCCTATTAAAAAAACAAGGAAATACTAGAATAAAAAAGGAAATGGTTTGGTTTTGTAATGAATGAAGTTTGGTTTTTCCAGAGAGGGCATGGGAGAGAAAAAGAAGGGCGGAGAAGGAAGTGTCAAGTGTGTTTGGAGGTAAAAGTGTGTCCTGCCCTGTATTTTAAGCTCTGCTGAGTCTGTTCCACTCATTTTACAGCCCTCCTATGAAAAGGGATCCGCGTCTTGCTTGAGACCTTTTATCTCACCAAGACCACCTGAAAGAGACAACAGTCATTCTTCTCATTAATCTGTTTCATTTATTGAATGAGAAGTAAGTTCTCCATTACTGTCACTGGGAGGTGCCTTGCTTATTTACCTAACCTGCTTGGTTGAAAAGGCTTTGCATGGGTTTTTTTTGAAGGAGCAAGGAGCAGGTGGGTGGGGAGTGGTGGTCCTTGTCAGGCTGCTGGCTCCCTCTCCAGCAGTTCTCTAGGACCAAAGGCCATTGCTCCAAGAGCAGGGCTCAAAAGAAAGAATTAAAAGGGTGGAGTGGCACTGGCTGACCAGGTGGCAAGGACAACCAGGAGGCAGCTCTCCTGCTGTTGCAGACTGTGGTGCAATTCCTTGGGATATTGGCAGACCTTCATGGCTTGGAGGTGCTGCCCACCCTGGTGACACTTTATCAGGGGTGGCAGCAGCTTGGTGGCTGCCCACATGCAGGTGCTTCATGGGAAGAACACCTGGGCTCAGGAGGTGGCTCAGTGGCTGCCATGAGCTAACCCACATCCCCAGGTGGACCACCTCAGCCTGCTCCTGGACATCCTGTTGGCTTCATCAGGCAGAGTGCAGGGCTACACCTTACCAGGCCAGGGCTGGGGTGTTGCAAATCCAGCCACTGCACTGCTCCCCAGCAGCAGGGCTTGCATGCTGCCTCAGGGTGCTTTTTGGAGCAGAGGAGAGCTGTGGGCTGATAGCATCTCATCCTGCTGGTCCATACAAACCAGCACTGGGGCATGTGTTTATTGCTGCTGTAGGAAAGCAGGTCTCCAGGGCAGCTAGGAAAAACCACAGGGACAAGATGAAATGGCCTCATGTTGCACCAGGGGAGTTTAGATTCAATATTAGTGAAAATTCCTTCACGTAAAGCGTTGGCAAATTTTGACATGGTCTGCCCAGGGCTGTGGTGGAGTCCCCATCCGTGAAGGGATTTAGAAGCCATGTGGATATGGCACCTGGAGACAGTGGGTTGGTGTTGGGCTTGCCAGTGCTGGGGGAATGGTAGGACTCAATTTTAGAGAGCTTTTCCAGCCTTAACAATTCTGTGGTTTTTTGATCTGGGACCAGCTTTGCAGAGGGCTGAGCTGCTAGCCTGTAGTTCCTCATGGTCTGGGTGTTTTGGTGGCACACACACCTCAATTTGAAAGATCTGTCTGAGACCCCATGATATGCCACAGATGGGGCTTCTGTGGCTCTTCTGGTTAAACACTTAGATGGGTGCTCTGTGCATCAGAGTTCAGTTTGCTTTGCTGGGGTTTTCCTTGGGATTTGAGGACATTCTCTGGCTTTACAACCATTCCCCAGCAACACCAGCCAAGATGCTTCCTGTTCTCCTGTGTGATCTGTGGAGCTGCTGTTGTCTCCTGCTGCTGTTGTCAGGCTGCATATTGATGGCACAGCCTCAGTCATGGTTGGCACCTGAATGAATTACAGCAATACAAATAAATAAGAGAAGAAATACTATTTGCCAGAGCAATGGGTTGAAGATCTAACATTTATGCAGCACCATTCATCAGAAACGACACACAAATGCTCTGTAAACTCTCACAGGCACATAAAACGCTGCTCCCAGGCTTCAGGGTAGTGTCAGCTGTTTAATAACAAAGCTGCACCATGGTTCAGGACCCTAAATGCAAAATTACTTCTTCTCGCTTGTAGCTGCAGGGAAAATTTGGGTCCACAAATAGCATGAACCCTATGGGAAACCATCAGACACCCCTGTGAACATAATGTGGACATTTTATTTATGTCTTTCAGTGGGTAAAATCAGCAGCTCTGTGGCTTATCTGAAAGTATCTTGGCCTTTGCCAGCCAAGAGACAGAGGCTCCTTTGGGTTATGGGGTGCATGATTTCTAGAGCAGAAAGCTATGGAATGGTTTGGGCTGGAAGGGACCTTAAAACTCATCTTGCTCCACCCCTGCCATGGGCAGGGACACCTTCCACTGTCCCAGGTTGCTCCAAGCCCTGTCCAGCCTGGCCTTGGACACTGCCAGGGATCCAGGGGCAGCCACAGCTGCTCTGGACACCCTGTGCCAGGGCCTCCCCACCCTCCCAGCCACCAATTCCTTCCCCAGATCCCATCTGGCCCTGCCCTCTGGCACTGGCACAGCCATTGCCTGTGTCCTGTCCCTGCAGGCCTTGTCCCCAGTCCCTGTGCAGCTCTCCTGGAGCCCCTGGAGGCCCTGGCAGGGGCTGGGAGCTCTCCCTGGAGCCTTGTCTTGTGCAGGTGAAGAGCCCCAGGTGTGCCAGTCTGGCTCCAGAGCAGAGGGGCTCCAGCCCTGGCAGCATCTCCATGGCCTCCTCTGGCCTGGCTGCAGCAGCTCCACGTCCTTCCTGTGTTGGGAACCCCAGTGATGGGGACAGCTCTGTAGGTGGGGTATTATCTGAGCAGAGTAAAAAGGGCAGAATTTTCTGCCTTGATGTGCCAGTCAAGCCCTAAGTAGGAGGGAAGCCCTTTTGAGTTACTGGCTTGCCAAGAAAAGTGGAGCCTGTCAACCTGCAGTTGCTGCTTTTTGCAGACCTTCTGTCTAGTGGTTGCAACATCTACCAGTTTCCAAGGTGGCCTTTGCCCTCTGGGACCTCTTGGACTCTGTTCCTGGTGGCAGGAACCTTTCCAGTGCTGTGGGAGCCCTCTCAGTGCATCATGTTTAAGAACACTCAGCAGAGGGGGAGGTCGGGAGGGAGGAGAAAAGTTTACTTCTTGCCCCCCCCCCCCCCCCTTTTTTTTTTCCATTTGAATAAAGAAAACATATTTTTACTTATTGCTTTGCTCTGGCCTTCTCCTTCCTCCAGGCTTTGTCTAGCTTGAGACCTGAAGATTTGCATGCTTGATCCACTCTGATGGCAGTAACCAAACCAGCACTAGCAAACGCAGGGACCTCGAGCTAAACTGGCAGGGAGATGATCTCCATGACTGCCACGGAGATGAGCCCTTTCTGCAGAGCCTGTTGTGCCTTGGCACAGGGGCACGAGCCAGATGCCACTGGCAGGTTTGAAATATGGATCCCTCTGGGGCCTTTGTTTTGAGGTTGCCTCGCTCTGCGGTGAGCGCGCGATCAAAGCGCGGCCAAGGGGAGGGTGGGCAGGAGCATGGTGACCTCCTCCAGCTGGGCAGGGAGCTCGAGGATGAAGTCCAGGAGATGTGGGAGAACATATTAGAGGTGTTCCCTGTTGCTTTTGAGCATCTTGATTATGAATTAAGCAGGGGAGAGGAGAGGCATGGCTGTTGGTAGTCGCTGAGGTTGCTCAGCAGGGGTTTGTGGCCAGTGCTGTTACTGGTCAGCTTGGCCTTTGTCCTCTTTTTTAGGTGTTTCCACTCTGGAGTTTCTTTTTGGGGCCAGAATTACATCCTGGGGACCTTGGTCTTCTCTCCAACCCAAAGGCATTGTGATTATTTGGGCTGTCCTGTGCAGGGCCAGGAGTTGGGCTTTGATGCTCCTTGTGGGTCTTTCCAGGTCAGGGTATTTATTCTGTTCTTCTATGATTGGTGCAGAGCTGGTGCTGGCTGGTGCCCTGGATTAATTAAATTAATGTCTGATATGCAATTGTTTGTTTTCTCCACCAGAAGATAAACACTTCTTGGTCAGCCTGATCAGGAGCACAGAGTTGCCATGTGAATTGTAAGCAGGACACCAGCAGCAGGGTTTCTTTTAACTGTTTCAAACTATTGGGCTGCAAAATGAGTCCTTTCATAACATGTAATTAATACTGCTATGCATTAATTTCCTGTTCAGGTTTTAAGGTTAAAGTGACCCAGGATAGACAGGCTTCACTAAACAAACATGTAAATTAATGGTATCAGGTTAGAAATGACCCATTTTAGGGTTCCTCTTCAAAACATGAAAAAGTGCTAATTTTTTGTGATGCTGATGCAACTTGAGTATCCCATTTAAGCAGATTTGTCTGTACATGTATGTACAGACTCCTACAGTACAGTCTGTGTTATGTTTTGATGCCTTTTTAATGTCTTCTGTTGAATGGTTTGGATTGGGAGGGTTCTTAAAGCTCGTCCAGGACACCTTCCACTATCCCGGGTTGCTCCAAGCCTTGTCCAGCCTGGGCTTGGAAACTTCCAGGGATCCAGGAGCAGTCACAGCTTCTGTGGGAAACCTGTGCCAGGGCCTCACCTCCCTCACAGGGAAGGATTTCTTTGTAACATCTAATCTAAATTTAAAACTCGGAGTTTAAAACGCTTCTCCCTTGTCCTATCACTCCATGCCCATATAAAAAGTCCCTTTCCATTTTTTTAATAAGCTCCCTTTAAATACTGAAAGGAACATATCTGTGGGTCTTCGGGAGGAACAGAGAAGCAGATCATTTTACCTCCTCTAAAATAATCTAAAAATGGGGTGCTGTGTGTAGCACAGCCAAAAGTAGTGATTTTTTTTTTTGGGTCATCTCGATTGGGAGCCTGGGTATGCCTGAAAACTATAAAATAAAAAGTGTTCCAAATTTTCCACAGCTGCAACTCCCCCATGTTATTTTCACATGTTGCAACAATTTGTACTTTAAAGGCACCATTTTAGTAAAGCTTAGTATTGCCTCTCCTGCGTTTTAGATTTGCATAGTTGTGCAAGAGATAATTGCCTGTTTGGGAGACAAAAAAGCTAATTTTGCCTCAGGCCCTGTACTTTTTCTTAACAAAGTTGGTCCTTGTTGGGAAGGAGCTTGCAAGTGGTGAGTGTGTGGATTAGTCTGGAGGGGCATAAATGGGCGGATGATGTGCAGGTGTGGTTTAAAAAAAAAAAACCAAACCAAACCAAACCAAACCAAACCCCAACCCACAAACATTTTTCTGCCACACTGAATATTGCTGAACACCTTTTCCTCTCAACCTCATCTGATGCTCCACCATGAGCTCCCGGGGTTGGGAACATCTTTGAGGGTTTTGGCATGGGGTGTGTGCACCCTCGGTGTATTTGCAGTTGTCTGTTTGCATCTCTTTTGCCCTCACACTATTTTTGTTGGTATTAGGGGGTGTTTTTATGTGGTTTCCAACATGCAAACGTTCAGACAGTGCACCCTGGGGCTGGCGGCTCCTTTCAGTGCTTCCCCAGGGCTCCCCACACCGTGCTGGCCCTGGGGGCTGGTGGTGCCTGGGCTGATTAAGGAGTGTCTGGCGACTCATGTCCTGGGGACACCCAGGGGATGGAGATGACCCAGAGGGGTGAATCTTCCTTCTGTTTATGGAGCTTCGTGCTCGGGGTTGTGCTCTGCTCCCCCATCTTGAGTGCCTCCATCACTCTGACCTTGTGCTGTGGGTTTTCCTCCGAGTCCCACCTCCAGGGTGATCCTTTCCCCACCTTCCCATGGTCTCTCCTCCTCCCTCCCCAGAGGCAGAGCTCACACTGTCCAGCCCTGTGCAGGTCAGGTCCTTCATCAGCTGAGCCAAGAGCAGGCTCTGCTGCAAGGCATGGCAGGCTGGCTGGTCAGCCACACCTATAGGATATCAATAGTAATTAATTAAGAATGTAACAAGGTCGTGTATCTGCATGGAGCAGCTTTTCTCTAGGGATGAGGGATGGGTGTTGATGAGGAGATTCTGATGGGTGACTGCTGCATGGTTAGGTTGTGCTGGTGCTGCCATGGCATGCTGTTTTCCAGAGGCACAGTGGTCGGGTTTTGCTCTTCCTTGGAGCTGGAAGTGCTTGAGATTAATCTTCCTGGGAGGGCAAAAGGAAAAGAGAATCCTCCTCAGCCCAGACTGAGCACTGCAGAGCCCCATGGGGGAGGTTTGCAGCCTTTCTTGTTCAAGATTTGATCCATGTAGAAGTGTCAGATCTTCAGTGTGTACTTGGGGTGTTCCTCACCAAGGTGTACCCAACAAGGTGACCTTGTGCCAGCTGGTGTGATGTCAACTGAGACACCTGCACCATTTCTGACCCTCTTCTGCTTCTAGTTCTTGTTTGCAAAAGGGCTGTAGCTCACTGAGGTTCACTCAGACCTGACAAGGCACCGAAATCCATGTGTTTGCTCCCTCCCTATCCTCCTCTTTGCTGGTGGCAGTGGTGGGATTGCACATTAACCCTACAAGAATGAATTTAATGGGAAAAAGCCAGGCTATTTCCATCAACCAGCTCACTGTCTAGCTTTGCAAGAGCCACTGTCCTCCACCTGATACTAGGGGGCGAAGAGCTGGTTTGCTTTTTATTATTTCAGCTTTAAAGTTTGGAAATTGTTAGTTGAAAGAGGAATAAAAAGGAGAAGCACTGTGTTTTGCTTAAAGAGGAAAAGGCTCTGGCATGCAGAAGAGGAAAAAAAATGACCTGGATATGTCTGCTGCAGTTGATAATTTTGGGGTTTTTTTATTGTTTACAGCTTCTAGGACCGAGGACCTTATCCAGCTGTGGGATGGACAGAAGGTTTTGTAGCTTGTGTAGTGAAAGTTAAGTCCTGGTGTCTCTAAGAGTGGGAGCTGGGCTGAAGGGCTGCTGTGATGATTTGTACCAGCTGAATGGGGAGGGAACCTCGTGGACAGGGACACCTTGGAGGTTGCTCCAAGCCCTGTGCAACCTGGCCTGGGACACTTCCAGGGATCCAGGGGCAGCCATAGCTTCTCTGGATAGCCTGTGTCAGGGCCTCTCCACCCTCACAGGGAGAAATTTCTTCCTCATATTGACCTTTTGAAGTGCTCATGTGATGCAGCAGGAGAACTTGTGTCTCTGGACAGTTGTTTAGATGGGGTTCCTATGGGGTTTTTGTTTTTAATGCGATGCACCATCAGTATGGGTATGTACAATAGAGATTTTGGTTCCTTTCTGGGTGGGATTCTTAATTTATAAGAAAATGGATTTGTTCCTTGCTTGTTTTCATTATGCTTGAAGTGAGGAGTGAGAGGTGACCCAGATCCAGAGACAGTTTTGGCTGAGTATTGAAGTGTCAGTTCTGGTCGTTTTAAAAGGGAAGACACAACAGGTGAGATACCAAAACACTAGGAAAAAGAGAAGAGATGAAAAAAAACATGTTATATGGTGGGGTGAAGCTTCAGAAGTTATTTTGGCATTTGGGAGATGGTTCATGAGCTGCAGGTGATGGATCTGACCCTAGGACAAGCCTCAGTTGTGTGGAAGGAGGAGACAAGCCCTTGGGGACAGGATTATCTCAGTGATGGATGCTGGGGAAATCCCACAGCTGTTGTGAAGGAGGGACCACTGATGCAGGAGCAGGAGAGGGGAGAGTGGCAGGGTTGGAAAACACCCACGTTTTGAGCTTAACCTTGGAAAAACGAGGCAAAAAAATTTTTAAGTCTTCATTTTTCCAGACTGCAGCCAGGACGCTGCTGGAGTCACAGCCCTTTGGGAGACAGGGTTTGGGGAGGCAACCAGTGTGAGCACCTTGGCTTGGTGTCACCTTGCACACAGGCAGGGCTGGGGGACACTGCCTGTCCCCCCCTGCCCACAGCAGTCCCCGGTGGGAGCAGCAGAGTGGGGTGTTCCTGCACCTGGGCTCTGCTGCCCAGCCAGACCCAGCAATGGGTGGCCTTGTGGCCGTGATTCCTAATTAAAAAGCAGGGAGAAACCTGAGGAGCATGGAAGTGTGAGCCCGATGCTAAAGCAAACCAGATGCTGCTCAGATCACGGTGCCTCATGGTCCACTGGAGCGAGGATGTGGAGGCAGTCACCTGTAGCCTGCCCTGGGGGTGACAGGGAGGCGAGGGGAGGGAGAACACAAGGCAGAATAATCCTTTTCTTTCTTTTTTTTTTTTTTTTTTTGGTTTTTCTTTTTTCCTCTGGAGCATTTTGGTCTCGCCCCTGGACAAAAGCAGGATAGTGTGGTGTGTCATTTCCTCCCCGGCACAGCCATTCAGCCTGGCACCGTGTGGGCTCTGCCACCCCCTCCCCTGCCCAAGGGGCACAGATTGCTCCTTGTTCCGGTTGTCTGTACCACCCAGGGCTTCCTTTCCAAGTTTTCTCACACCCTTTTATAGCTGTGCAGGAGAAAGCTTTAAAGCCACACAAAGGAGGGACCAAGCAGGCAGGAGGGATATCTTTAAAAACCAGGCGTGTTTTCTCTGCAGACCCACGGTGGTGGAGAGAAGCTGGGTGAGCTCTGGTACGAGGAGCAGGTTCAGCCCTTGTCTGAGAGCCAGGGGAGCAGCTGGCCATGTGTGCTCTGTATCCCTGACTCCTTAAATGTGAAGTCAGCTGTGTTTTCAGATCCCAGTCCAGGCACAGTGACAGGACCAGGTCCTGAGCAGGGTGGATCTGAGCTGGGGAGCACTGGATGCCCTTTCTGAAAACCTGGTTGGGTGCAGGGGCCTTGATGCTCGTGGTGAAAACATCAAGCTGTGTCTCTTACATTTTTGGGGATGAGGGAGAAGACCGGCTTTCCTGTTCCTCACACAGAGAAACAGCGTCATGTCCTGCTTTCTGCTTCTCCTGTTTCTCTTGATCAGCAGCTCATTTCACCGAGGACCCGCCCCAGGGGCAGGACCTTTCGCCCTCCCCAGTTTGCTTAGGTGGCAATCAAACAAATGACCTGGAGGCAAGCAGCAATTCATTACAGCCCTCATTTAGCATGCAATAAAACGTGCCGTATACCTTGTCCTCTGATCGATACGTTGTATATTATACACGAGTCAATGTGTTTACATCACAAGGAGGCCTCTCGCTGCCTCCTTTCTGCTGGGCTCTCTTGGCCTGGGATGATGGATCGACGCTGGGATGACGGGGAGGGATATTGTTAAACAGTAATTGGTTACTGAATTATTTAGCTGCACAATCCCTGTAGCAGCAGCACCGCCATTCAACCCTTAACTTGCAACTGTCTCAGCTGAGGAGCAGATACAGGGCCCTGCAAGCTCCATGGAGAACAAGGCAGAATAATTCTGTAAGGCTGTGCTCTAAAGGAGAGGTTTACAGCTATTCTGACAATGATAGCAGTATGCAGTGGGAAGTGTATGCTAATTGCATACAGGCTGCAGCTTTTTAATTTGTGAGCTGGATTCTGCTGCTTTCATAAGGAAAAAGTGATATTGATCCATTGTAGGTTCCCCAGATTAAAGGTGAGCATCTCCCTTGCACCTTCTGTTTGCTGGAGGTGCAGCTGAGTTGTATCTCTTGGGCTGCTCTCCTGGGTCCTTGCAAGAAATGGGCTAATTCACAAAGCAGCCTGGCTTGGCAGGCAGAAAACCCAACCCAAATTAAGTGTTAACCTCCTCAAAACGTTGTTGCAGTGGAGGGCATCTGGCTGAAGACCACCAACCCATCACCACTGGTTCTAGGCTAGTGGTGATCCTCTCCTTGCACTAACCCGGAGCAGAACCTCACCACACACAATCCCCTCCTGAATTTTCCAGCTTGGCAATTGCTGAAAGTCCTCTGCCTTTGACATGTGCTGAGAAAATCTTTCTGCAGATTCTGCTCCAGCACGAAACCTGCTCTTGACTTGTGTTTCCCTGCATGTTGCAGGCAGCAGAGCCAGGAAGGAGGCATTGCACACTGGCACCTCTTGGTACCAACTCCCCTGTGAGTGCAGCTCTTCACTTGAAGCTGTTCCAGTTCCTCCCCTGCCAGGCATTTCCTTGTGTCTCGTTGGTGTCTTGTGTGTGTAGGAGCATGTAAGAGTGATCTGGTGACTCTTCAGGGTTTGCTTTGAATTGGCCTGAGATCTGGTGCCTTTAACTAATT
Organism: Trochalopteron elliotii; assembly: GCA_024734555.1. Lineage (NCBI taxonomy): Eukaryota > Metazoa > Chordata > Aves > Passeriformes > Leiothrichidae > Trochalopteron > Trochalopteron elliotii. Next base: position 36,612 of record JANPWX010019018.1, read on the forward strand.
TCTTCCTTGTAGGTGCTGCCTGTGTTCTCAATGTGGATGGCAAGACCCTGATTTGATGCTCTTCTCCTTTAACTAAAAGCCCAAAGCTTTTATTTTGATCCCTATGGATGGATAATGAGCTGGGAGGGGTGGTGGGGAAGGAGGTGCAGGCTGTTTGCAGGGGGTTGTTCTCAAGCTGGTTGTCCCAGCAGTGCCATGGGATGGGCTGGTGTTTGCCATGGGATGGGCCATTCCCTTACTGCTTCCTTTGAGTTAATTTGAGTTAATTCAGCACTGAGGAATAGGAGGTTCCCTTAATTTAGGAGTGAGGACTGTCATCCATGGCACACCCCAGACCAGCAGAGGGTCTCCATGAGCATCACTGGGGACCAGCAGCTAAAACTTTTTCCATCCATCACGTAGGCAGGGCCACTAGTTGATGCTCTGTTGACTTCCCCAAGCACAGTTTGGTAATTGCTATTAATTTTACTAACTTGCTTCAGTGCCTGGCAGATCCAGCACTGGGGCAAGGCTCTGCTTTGCTGATCAGGGCATAAATATTCTGCTCAGAAGTCCCAAATGTCCTTGTCCAGTGCCACAGCAGGAAGTTTGATGCTCGCCAGTCCAGCCTAGCTTTGTTTTTCTTCCCTTTCTTGCATTTCTTTTCTTCCCATTCTTGTAATGCCAAGTAACCAAGAGCAGGATCCAACCCTGTGATTCAGAGCTTCCCAAAGACACATCTTGGGGAAGATTAATCTCCCTAATGGAAGCTGGGCTGGTGACAGCTGTGACTTTCAAACTCTGGTCCCAAATAAACCAGGGAGATATGGGAGGCTTGTAACTTTCTGAGCAAGTGATGTATAAAGCTAAATAGTTATAATTAACTTCAAAGCATGAAGCAGTCCAAGCAAAAACAGTTCAAGCAAAAAAAAAAAAATGAAGAAAAAGAAAAAATTCCTCCCTAGACTTGTGTTAAAAATGAGCTGATTTTTGTGTCACATTAGCTGTTCCTTTAATATAAAGAAGGTTTTTTTTAATTCTGAATTGTAATGGGTAACTGATGATGAAGTTCTGCCTTTCCTTGGAGTAGTGTGGTTCTGTCACTGGAGGGAGCTGCCTGAAGGTGGTATGCTAGGAAACAGGGTCATTGTTGTGTAAATCAGTGTGAGGTCACTTAATTAAACACAGCCAGAACTTTGTGGATCTCTGAAGACCGCAGTGGAGTGGTGACCGAAGCAGAGGGGGTGGCAGGGCTGGTACAGGGGCTGGGGACAGAGCTTTTGTCACAGTCCCTGTAGACCTGCCCATGATCTCCCCTGTAGCTGATGGAATCGAGCATGGATGGATGGATGGGGAACATGGGAAGACCCCAGGGAGCTTTAAACTTTGCCCACCTCCCCGTGTGGGTTTTTTTGGGGTGCTGCCTGGACCCTGTGCATGCACCCCGAGCCTGAAGGGTCTGGCTTGTGCTTTCCAGGCACCATCCATCCATCCTGTCTGTGCAGCCCCACTGTCTCCTTCCTGTGCAGAAATGCCGGGTGAGTTTCTTCCCAAACAAGCTCCACGTTGGCAGGGCAGCCCCGTCTCTGTTCCATGCATCCTTGCCCTTTCAGCATGGGGCTGGAGCTTGCATCCCAGGAAAATAATACATGCCCAAGAGGCCAAGACAAACAGTGTCTGCCTGCTTTTTTTTACGACCTCCTGTTGCTCCTCCCCAGCCATCGCCACTGTTCCCTTAATAAGGGACTTTTTGATCTCCAGAGGGAACTTCCTTACTTCCCAGGGTTAAAACCAAGGTGGCTGGCACAGGAAAGTCCTGGAGAAACAGGGGACTCCTTCTCTCTGCAGCCCTTTGCATGGCAATGTTCTGATTTAGGACGTCATTCTGGTTCACAAATGGGGATGATCTGATTTTTAACTGACAGAGGGCAGAGTTAGATGGAATATTGGGAAGAAATTCCTCTTTGGGTGCTGAGGCCTGGCACAGGTTGCCCAGAGAAGCTGTGGGTGCCCCTGGATCCCTGGAAGTGTTCCAGGCCAGGCTGGACAGGGCTTGGGGCAGCCTGGGATGGTGGAAGGTGTCCATGCTGATGGTTGAGCTGGTGTGTAAAGCTCCTTCCAACTCAAACCATGCTGTGGTCCTGTGGAAAGGACTGTGAGGTTTTAGTGGAAATGCAGACAGTGCATTTTGATGAGAGGTGAGATGCTCCAGGTGCCTGCTGCCTCCTCCAGGACTAACCCAGCAGCAAGTCTCATCCTGGTGACTTCAAGCACAGACAGTGGCCCCCAAACCCCCAGGGCCCTGTGAAAACCCTACCAGGGACATTGGGTAGATGCAAATGGTTCAGCCCAAGTCTTGGGACTGCAGCATCAACATTCAACTTGAAGTCCCAACTTCTGGTATCAGATGATGGGGTGGGCTGTCCACCTTGGTCAGTGGACAGTGAACTGTCCACCTTGGTCAGTCACCTTGGACTGAAGGGCAGAGCAGGATGCACTTTTGTCTTGGTTTGGAGTGGAAGCTCAGAATCTTGTCTGCCATTCAGACTTAGAGGCAAAGAAGTAATTTGTTTAAGCCATGGGAATTTTTTTCATTTGGAAACTGCCAGGGGGGTTTTGAACCTCCAGGGCTTGCAGTTCCAAGTGTGACAATTAAAAGTTTGTGGGTATTTAGTGAACTCTGCATAGCTGTTTTTCCTCTTTCATAGCTCCATCATACCTTCTAATTAATTCCCTTTAATTGCTTTTAATTTCCTTTCCTCCTTATTTCTCCTTCCGTATAACTAGTGCTGTCATCCTTTTAGTTTGCCTTTCATGTTGGAGACTCTCTATTTGATTTCGTTTCATCCACATTGTGTCTTGCAGCTATTTCATTCCTGGAAAGCTCCAGCTCCAGAGATAAAATCTAAGTGGATTCAGAGAGAACCTGAAAGGATCGCATGCTTCATGGCATTTCCCTTCAGTAATACGGGAGATAAACAGGATGTAATAAAGGATCTGTCCCTCCTTGGAAAAGGGCCATTTCCCATCACCTGTATTTTTGTGGTACCGTCATGAGCAAGGGATGCTCTTAGTCACCAGGGACAGGATAAAGAACCTGCTGGTCCCTGCTGCTGGCGGGTGTCTGAGGCTGGAACAGCCACCTGGGATGACACACTGTCTCTTGATTTACCACCCAGCAGCATTCCCACTGCTGGGACAGCCTGCTGGCAGCCCTGGTCCCTGCCTGGGTGGAGGGGACACAGCGAGGGTGGCAGCATGCTGGTTTTGGCCAGATAAGGTCAAAAGTTATTAAAATCTTGACATTTATCTCCCGAGAGCTTTTGGTTTTAATGCGCACCAAGGGCACTGTGTGTTTTGACTGAGGTACTTTGCAGCCCAGTCAAAAGTAAAAAATAAAAGCAAGAAAAACCTCTTTTGTACACTCAGAGGAGTCCTAAGGGGTTGGGTATGTGGGTGACTGTCAGCAGAGGTCTGTGGAATTTGGTCAGTATTCATCTGAAGAGCTCCATGGAATTTGGTCAATATTCACTCTATGAAAAGCTGGCTGAGGGGTGGGAATCACAAAGCAAAGTTTTCTACACCTTCTTGAATGGGAATCAAATTGCTTTTTCTAATCTAGTGGTTTTCCTGCTGCTTCTCCATTTATAATGGTATTTTAACACAGCCTGCCTTGATGTTTTTCACCCAACAGAGCTAAGTGGGGGCTTTCTCTCTTTCTTTTCCTTGGAAAAAATGACCAGCAGCATCTAGTTCTGTCTGGAGTTGGCCCAGTTGCCTGCTTTATGTTGTGCTGCTGGTAAAACCCTGGAGGAGTTAAGACTGGGATCAGGAGGAATGTGTCTGGAAGTCAGCTGGGGACTTTGGTGGTAAGGAAAGTGCCAGCACTCTGGCTGGGGAATAGAAGGTAGCATGGAGCACCAAGGGCTGTCCCAGCTCTTGTGAGCTGGGGATGTGCACCTCTGCTAGGGCTGGGTCATGGGGTAGTTCTTTAGAGCCTGCTGAAGAAATCTGGGGCTAATCAGGCTGCTGGAAGAAAGGAAACAGCTTAGTTTGTGTGGAAATTGATAGTAGAGGAAGCTGTGGGAGGAACGTGATCCCAGGACTTTGAGGTGCCAAAGAAGAGCAGTGCTAGAGACAAATACAACTTCTGCCACAAAAAAAGACTGACTCACACTGCCTTGGATAGTGGATTATTAGTGTTATTTTACTGGCAGTGTGAATGGTAGTAGAAGCAGTTGAGCCTTGGAGGGTCCCCAGGCAGCCCTCCCTGAGTCAGCAGCCTGTTCTGGTGAGTGCCTGTCGTGGTGAGCTGGTGCAGCAGAAGAGGTGGGAGATACTCAGGGCTGGTCAGCGAGCTGCAGGGTCTGGGTTTTCAGATTCTAGCACCCTGAAATCACCTTTTAGGGGGCTACAGGACTAATGAGGCCCTAGTGAAGTGTCTCTTTTTGATAGGGGAGAAGTCCCACAGCTCTCTGCTCTGTCCAGGTGGGACCAAGCTGTGGGCAGGAGCTGGTGGCCTCCAGGTTAGCCCTGGGGCTGTCCCTGCTGTCTGGGAGCCTGGGACTGAAGTGGCTCTGGGCCAGGCAGTCACCAGGATGTACTATTTTGCAATAAACTGATCTGAGCACTTTGTGCCTTTGCATTGGAGTGTGAATCATCTTGGCGAGAGCTGAGAGTGAGCAATCTCTGGAGATGGCAGTGGGTCAGGTTGCTGGCGGCCCCAGGCTGGGTGGTAGTTATGGGGGAGCCTCCTTGTCCCCATCCTGTTTGGGCTTGTCCTTGTGGCTGAATCTGGGGCTGAGGGACAGCAGCTGCATGCAGACTTGACCCCTGGTCCTAAGAGTGGTATCTTCCTGGATCCTTGGGGGAATTAGGGAATAATTAAATAGTTAGGGTTGGAAGATCGTCTTCTCCAACCTCCTGCAATGGAGAGAGATGTCTCGAAAAAGACCAGATTGCTCAGAGCCCCACTCAGCCTGACCTTGAACACTTCCAGGGATGGAGCAGCCACAACTTCTCTGGGCACCTTGTGCCAGGGCCTCACCACCCTCAGTGTAAAAATTCCATCCTTCTACCTAGTTGGAACCTACCTTCTTTAAATCTAAAATCATCATTGCAATAGGCCCTGCTGAAGAGTTTGTCCCCATCTTCCTTAGAAAACTCTTAGCTACTGGCAGGTGCTCTAAGAGAGCAAAATGGGCTCTCTCTTCCAGGTGAACCCCCCAGCTCTCCCAGCCTGAGTCCCAAGCAGAGGGGCTCCAGCCCTGGGAGCATCTCCGTGGCTTCCTCCAGCAAGTCCAAGCAGCAGAAGTTAAGAGATCCTTCTCCAGGGTGTGATGTGGAGATGCATGTCTCCTCTTTGGCATAAAAAGCCACCACAAAAAAAAAGTTTTGGGGAGCCAGCTTTGGGCTGCTGCCCCACCCTGGGAGCTTGGCAGACCCTGCATCCCCCCGGGGGCAGACAGGATCCTTTATTTCCCCGGCAGCTGGGCTCTGGGCCCAGCATCCCTCGGCACTGTGCTCCCGACTCTTCCCGCTCCCATCTTAATAACTGTAAAGATCGGGGTTGCCAAGGTCTTCCCGTTGCTATAGTGAGATTAGATAGGGCAGAGAGCTCTGCATTCCCTCTTGCTGAGGGGAGGAATCACTCCCATCCCTTCCCTGGGCTTCACCAGCCAGGTTTTTTTTGCTTTTTTTTCATCCACCAGCAGCTACTAATTGCACCTGAAAGACACGCCACGTATTTCACTCTGCAATTAATACTTCATAGCTTTAAAAAAAAAAAGAAAAATTAAAAAAATTTAAAAATTTAATTATCGAGGCATTTTCTCCTGGAACCAACTTAAAGGGACTCTCTGGCTGGAATGAGTTTACAGCACTAAACTGTGAAGTTAAAATATTTATCTTCATAAACACGTCACTCCAGCCGTGCTATTCCTCGCAGGGTCATTAGCAAGAGGCACGTTAGTCCAATCAGGAGGTGCCTGGGAGACAGAGATTTGCCTTTTGCTTCTGGGCGGGGTTAGGAGATGATTTATTAAACGAATTTGAGAGCTGTGAGTCTGGCCAGACCTCTGAGTCAAACTGCTGTGGGAAAAAAAAAAAAAAAAGAAAAAAAAAATCCCACCAGCTGGAGCTTTTGCAGGCAGAAGATGGGGTGCAGTCATTTCGGTGCTGTTGGTTGTTTGCTGATGTGGAGGTGTCCTCCCCAAAACCTCCTGAGGACGTACAGCAACTGATCCAGGGAGCCGTCATATTGCAGGAGGTAGTTTGCATTTTAATTTTCTCAGGTTCAGTTTTTGTTTTCTCAGGTTTTATTTTCACTTTCTCAGTTTTTTTTTTTTTATTTTTTTTTTTTCCAAAATTTCTTTGGTGCACCTGCGGGGGCTTGGGTGGGTTTGTGTAAGAATTCAGGTGAGATTTCCCTGAGTGTAGGAGCATGCAGCTTGGGGCATGTTGTCACGCCCCTCCACCTCCTGTTTTGGGTTTAAAATGTTAGTTTTGATGCCATAAAGTTTAACCCCTGTAACCCAGTACCAGACAAGCCCTGGAGAGTGATGCCTGTGATCAGCACAGTGTGTGGGAAGGGGATGGAGGGCTTAGGTAATAGTGTGTTTTTTGGACTTGAGGTTGTCTTTTGTGTGTGTTGGGTGCTGGCGTGCCAGGACATGGAATGGGGTGAAGGACGTGGGTCTTTTGGAGGTGTGGTGCACTTCCCAAAACTCCTTTCTTTTCTGGGGAGCCAGAGGTGTTTGTGTCTGTAAACCTCTCTGCTTCTGAGACTGGGGAGGAGCAAGGACGGGAACAGCTCGTGGTGGTCCCATATCCAAGAAGATCCTTGGCTGGTGACAGTGGCAGAGCCTGGTAGAGATTACTCAAGCTGTAGATCTGTCACTGGGTTTTTCCTCTCTGAAATCCCCTTCTACTGCTTGGGTCCCCATCAGTTTATTTATGCAAACCACAGAGGCAATGTCACAGGGTGGTCTGACCGAGATCTTTCCAGAGTCTTGCACCCACTTGATGCATGGGGCTCACTCACCCCTTTCTGCAGCTGGGTAGGGGGGAGAGGGGTTGAAGAAGTGTGTGATACCTGCCAGGTAGCACAAGTTCAGGACAGAGAAAGGCAAAGAATAAGATGCTGTTGGTGGTGCGGGAGGGCTCTTGTGTCCCATCCTCTGAGCAGAGAGATGTAGACTGAGCAAGGGCAGAGATACATCAGTCTTCCTTCCCAACAGCACACCTCAGCTCTGAGTGAAATTTTTGAGAACAGATCTCCTGAGCAGCACTTAGACCTGTCTTTACAAAGAGGACTGTTGTTAGAGATCCTGTTTTCTGTAGGAGACCAGTTCTTGCAGACATTTTCCAGGAGGTCCTAGTTTGTATCCTCTGCCCTCCTCTCTCTCACTCCCCAGATGTGCTGAGTCTCACAGCCCAAGGTGTTTGTCAGGTGGGCTTTCCCTTTCTTTGCTGGCAGATTTGCAGTAGCAAACATCACTTGATGTTGACTGTCTGGTCTGCTCTGCTTCAGCAACCTCAAATCTTGATTTTTTTTCCTTGCTCCCACTGCTGGTCTTGGCTCGAGGTCAGGCTGGGAAGCACCCAGTGCTCTCCAGGAGCTCTGTTCACATGGTTTTTCAGTAGGTCTGCCATGATTTCACCTGGTCCACTTCCAGCAGTGGTGGCACAGGGTGTGCTCAGTATTGTTCAGCTTGAAGGAGGTGTATTGGTGTATTTAAAGGTGACACCCTGGTGGTAAATGAAGGGCTGATAATTCTGTGACTGGGGAGAGCCCTCCTGCCAGACAAACCCAGATCTTTTGGCTGCAGCAGGACCTAACCACCATTTCTGGGGAGTTTTATTTGCTGCCCTTTTCCAGCAGAAGGTTCCTGCTGCTTGCACCTGCCACAACGTGAGCATCCTTGGTTTACAGGAACCTTTTGAAGGAGCTTCTGCCTCATTGTGGTGTGGCATTGTGTCTAGTGTCCCAGAGAGCTGGACCTGGGTGATTTCTGGGCTCAGTCCTGTGCCTTTTTTGATACAAAACAAAGGAGAGAGTCCCTGGTATGTGCTCCCAGTTTGATTTCTGTGCCAGTGGAGTTGTGACTCTGCATGGGGAATGGAACTGGTAGAACCTTGGCCCTGGAATTAAACCCACCTATGAGTGTCTAGGTGAGGCAGTCTTTCTGGAAAGCCACGTGAGCTAAAGGGCATGGTTGCCCTTGGTGGAGTGAGTTTGTTACAGTTTTAGGGAGAAGAGTGTTTTGGGATTGTGTAAAGCTTGCTATAAGATGCTCTCAGGTGTTTCCAGGGATGTCTAAAACTTACTGGGATTTTTAGGGAAGGACCAAGAGTACAGGAAATGAGAGATCAGAGGGCTGGGGAAGAATACATGAGGGAAAATAAAGGGAAAAGCGGAATAAAAGCAGCTTTCCTTCATGTGGGGATGAGGCTGGGTTGGTTACAGCTGGGCTGAGGGCTGGATCTTGATGTCTAGGGGTGTGTACTGGAGGCTGGATGGCAGGAAGGTGTCCGGGGTGATGGTGATGAGGTCGATGGTGGATTGGTAGGGGGAATGGGAAGGAAAGCAGCAGAAACAGGCTGCAAGGGAGCAATTCCATGCAGTGCTGTGAAACTAACACAGACTTTTGAGTGTGGGGCGTGTCATACCTGGAAAAGTGAGTGGTGCTTACAGCTGATCCAGTATTCAGCTGGCTTTGTCAGTTGTGAGAGAAGGGGTGATGTGTTTGAACAACATGCTCAGCCCTCATCCAGGCTGAGAAGCAGGAGATGCCCACGAGCAGGTAGGTACCAGCCACAGTGCAACCATCTGCTGTGTGGGGAATATGGGGAAAAAGCTGGGAGCAGAGAGAGAGAGAGGTGAGCCTTTGGGGTGTTACAGGGCACCTGCAGCTGTTCTGTGGCTTTTGGGGTGTCCAGTTCTCTGGTGCCATGGCTGGTACTGCCAGCTGTGGTGCTCATCTCCTGCTCCCCCAGCCGTGCCAGAGGACATGCATTATGCATGGCCACTAAAACTCTCACCCTGTTGCTTCTGATTACAGGGAAATTACGGGTTACTGGGCCAGACTGTGCAGCCGGTGACGTCTGTGGGGCTTTGATGCCCCAGGCAGAATTCGGTCAATGATGCATTGCTAAGTGCAGGTGCTTGGCAGCAGCCTGACCTCAGCCCTGGAGCTCTTCGTTATCCCCAAGCCTGGATTTCACAGGGAATTTGCAAGCCCTGAGACTTGCCTCAAATCGTTTGTATGAATTTTTTTTTATTATTTTTATTTTTATTTTTTTTAAGTCTTGCAGAATTCTGGCAAAGCATCTGTTCTGGGTGCTGTTTCCTGTGACTCAGAGGGTAAATAGCAGTTGCTGTGCTCACCTGGTTTGCCTGCTAAAAATGAACAGGGAGCAGTTCAGGGGCTTGTTTCCTTCTTGTTTCCTTCTATTTCAGGTGAGTTCATCTCTGATTATGGGCTGTCAAACCTCAGGAATTCCTAGCCGCCTGTCCACTCTCTAATTTTTTATTTTATTTTAAATGAAACAGAAAAGGAACATGGCCCTCTTTCAGTGGGAAGTCATAAATACTCCTAGGAGCAAGTGGATTTTGCAGGGCCTCTGGTGTACAGGAGATGAGGGTGCATGCCTGGGTAGAGATGCAGGCATGGGGAGCAGCCCAATTTTTTGGCAGTGGACAGTAAGTACTGAAAAGCTTTGTCATGAGCACATCAAAATATTTACATCCAGTTCCACAGATTTCCCTTGGGCCATTTGCTGTGACCTGTTACACTGGGAATGTCATGAAGAGGAAGGCTGTCTTTCTCTGCTACTTTTAAGACCCACCAAGCTGTAATTACAGTCATTATTTCAAGTCTGTTTCCCGTTTTGTGGTGCCCAAGTGGGAAGGCAGATGGACGGGGCTGGGTGATGAAGGCGTTGGAGTTGGTGTGGATTTACATCCTGGCAGGGCTGTGCTTGGTGTTGGAGGAGGTGGGGAGGTGCTGGTGTGAGTCTGGGAGGAGATGGCAGCACAGTCTGTGCTGTCACAGTCACCAAGGCACACACAAGCACCACTGCACACACTTTTATATTCATGTTGAACCCCTGCCCCACGTGGTGTGGGACCATGGTGTGTCCCTCTGCCACGTGCTGGAGCTTGCTGAGATCACCCTGGCTTGCAGGGGACTGGGATAAGATGGAGCATCTCTGCCATGGGAGAGCTGGGAGCATTCTGCCTCTCTCCAGGGAGACCTTAGAGCCCTTCCAGTGCCTGAAGGGTCTGCATGAAAGATGGGGACAGAGTCCTTAGCAGGGCCTGTTGCAATAGGACAAGAGATAACAGTTTTGGACTAAAAGAGTCTGTTTAAAGTAGGCAAAATGGTGAAGGTTTTTACAGTGAGGCTGGTGAAACACTGGCACAGAAAGGTAATGCATGCTTCATCCCTGGAAGCATTCAAGGCTAGATTGAATGAGCAGCAAGGCTAGTTGAAGTTGATGTCCCTGTTCATGGCAGGATGTTGAATTAGATGTAATTTAAATGCCCCTTCCAACTCTAACCTGTGATTCCTCCTGGATCCTGGCATCAGTCAGCTCTTACTTGCAGCTGGGAATGCTGCTCATCCCCACACTTGCTGCAGAACAGGTAACTACAGACAGGTCAGCTTGTGGGAGAAAGTAAGGTGAGGACAAATAGCAGAAAAACTGGTGTTGAGGACTGTAATTCATCCCAGGAGGTGAGGGTTCCCTGGGGGGACACTGGGGTGTTTCCCTCCTTTGGCCAGTAACCTGCCTGTGTGACCACAGCAGGTCACTCCAGGTTTTGTCTTTCCACTGCCTTGCTTGTGGAGCATCTCTCTCCTTTTCCAGGGCAGGGATTGTTTTTGATGTTGCAAGTGAAGCAGTAGTAGCTGGCCTAGCATGATAATATGCCCTCCTGGCAAGGTCTGTGGACCTCTCTGTAATATGGTCAGGGAATTGTAAGGGTACAACATTCAGACAATGCCCAAAGCCAGTAGCTGTGATTCTTCTGATGTCTCTGTCCTTGAGGAGGTGGAGGACGTTAAGGTCTGCAGTGGAATGATCCTGACTTAACTAACTATCCAGATTTTTAGATAGCTGCCTCATAAAACTTGCACAAAATGCCAAATTCGAAATACCAAATGGCTTGGGTTTTCCCCCTTTCTTTTCAAATACAAGGATCCCCAAGGTTTGTTACTTTGATCCTTGAAAACTTTATAGAAGGCAGCAATGGATTGGCATGGGTGGGACAATGACCAGGAAGGGAAGAGGTAATTGAAGGAGTTTTTGGGCAGTGAAAAGGAGATGGGGAGCCTTAGGCTGCTGGTCATCCAGTTAATCTAACTATGGCCAAGGAGTGTCCATCTTCATGAAAAGGGTGGTCAGACATTGGAAGGGGTAGCCCAGGGAGGTGTTGGAGTCCCCATCCCTGGGGGTGTCCAGGGAATTCCTGGATGTGGCACTCAGTGCTGTGGGCTGGTGACAAGGTGGGGGATCAGGCGCAGGGCTGTGAGCTCTTTTCCAACCTGAATTCTTCTGGGATTCTCTGATGCCACTGGACATCATCACTGTGTATGGTGTAGCTGCTGGGAGGTGGGAATGGCTCCAGAAAGAAAGGACTTGGGGTATGGAATTGGCAGCCAAGCAGAAGCACCCAGCTCAGCCCATCCTGCCAGGAGGTTGGAGCTAGATGTTGTACTGGGGCTCATTTCTGCTGGTGAGCAAAGGGCAAGGCTTGAGCAGCTCCATGGCTGGGTTGGTGCTTCAGGACAGAACAGGCTTGGGTTAATGCAAAGTAATTCAGATCTGGGAAAGGAGAGTGCTTTTATTCTCCCTTTTAAATCTTGTTTGGGTTCTTCACAATTAATTTCTGCTCAGGCTCCATGCATGACCTTGGCCAAGCCACTCTAGGCTGAATTGCATGAAATTGATTTTGGTGGGTACCTAAATAAGGGCTGGAATCTCTTGTTTACCTGGTCCTCAGCTGTGAAGCCCATCAGTTAATTCCGTGTGGGAGACTCAAGCACATAGGCTTGAGCATTCTTACATGCTAATTGAATTCCTGAGCTCTTTTTTCCAACTGGGGAAGGCAGAGACAAATACTTTTCTTCCAAGCTCTTGGAGGTTTATGAAGCACCTGGAAATATGGGGCTGCAGCAGCATGGAGCTTTTCAGAAAAAAATAGAGGGAAATTGGCCAAGATACTCCTTGTGATAGTGATTTGTAGAGCCAGCTGATGCCCATGATCACAGACTGCCAAGGGTGGATCTTTCAGGTCTCTGCTCCTCCAGCTCTTTGCTTGTCTGTGGGTGGAGGTGGCTGGAATTTGAGGCCACGAATCCCCAAGAGACCATCTGAGCAAGTTTATTTTGCTGTAGTTTTTTTGCTCCTAGTCAAGGGGCCTCCTCCCTTCCCCTTCAAACCCTTCCTTTGCTCTGCGTTTCCTCCTCTGAAATCCTGTTTCCTTCTTCCCACCAGGATTCCCTCCCTACCAAGAAAATCCAAGCTGCTTATTTTAATGTTTGAGATAGATATAACATATGATTGAGGCTCTGGGCACCTCCATTTCAAAATGACTGCAGTGCCTCTTTGGTTTTTCCAAAGAGCTACTGCCTGCAGTTACTGGCCAGGGGGAGGCTGGTGTGTTGGAGAAGGATTTTTTGAAGGAGGAGACTCTGTGCTGGGGTTCAGAGAGTGATGAAATGCATGCTGGTGATTCCCTTCTGAGGGTTTTCCAAGCCCTTATTCCCACCTCCACATACCCAGGGAACAATCTGGAGGAGCACCAGCTCTCACTTCTCATTTTTCTCCCATTTAGAAGGGCACAGCTCTGATCTGTGCTGCTGAGAGCTTTGCCCCTGCGTGGTTTTGGAGGAGTAAGTCAGGGTTTTTAATCACTTATTCCAAGTGTAATTCCCAGGCTGTTCTGAGTCACGCCAGGAGCTGCAGAACAAGGCACCCCCGTCCCTCACGATGACATCGGTGAGGAAGAGCACTCCCAGCCCTGCCTGCCCTGCCCTGGCTCTGCACACACAACCTGGGAAAAAAACAGGGCCCTGTCTGGTAGGAAAAAGAAATGCAAGGGGTAAAACACGAGCCAGGGGGTGATTTTCCACGGTGACAGTAAGTGTGGCTCTTGAAAATTGTCTGGGGGTCGCGTTGCAGGTCCGTGGTGTGGAGCAGAGCACACACACAAGCGTGGCAAAACGTGGGAGTCAGAGGAGGTGGTGCTCCTCATCTCAGGAGGAGGCTGTGGCTCAGGAGGTGCCTTCTCCCTGCCACAGAGGTTGTTGTTAGGCAGTGCAAAGGTGTGGCTGTTGGAGGAGGAAGAAGAGGGATGCAGTGGTGCTTCCCAATGCTGCCTGGAGAAGTGGTGGATGCCCCCATCCCTGGAAATACTCAAGACTAGTTCAGGCAGGACTCCAAACCTGATGTAGTTGGAGATGTCCCTGCCCATGGCAGGGATGTTAGACTAGATGACCTTTAAAGATCCCTTCCAACCTGCAATTCTATGATGCTGTGGTTCCCAGGAGCTCTGTGTTTCCCATAAAGCTGATTTGGGTGAAAGCCAGGGAAACATCAGGCTAGGACTGTGTGTGCCCAGATATGCTCAGTGGGGAGAAGCAGTCTCCTAGGAGAAGGATGAGGTTTTTGGGAAGGAAACATCCCATCTCCCTCAACTCAGCAGGCTTGGAGAGATTGAGTATAGCATCTCATTATTGCAGTTGCACTCAGGAGACAAGGCAGTTTTACTTTATTTTGATATTAAAGACATTCTTTAAAGAAGTGTCAGCCCATAGACTGTCACTTTTATAGTTAAAAAATCGTAGCTGCTTGCCTGGGGTGTATTTGAGAACAGCAAGGAAGAGGCTGTATTAGATTAATAAGTGAAGGCTTAATTAATTGTCATTATTTGCATAATAGTGTCCTCTAATTAATAGGTAATGGGCAGCCTCTGAATTAATGCACAAGTGGGGTCTCCAATGATGCCATCAGAGAAGGGTTTTATTGCTGGGAAGTGCAGTTTTGCTTATTTTTTTTAGTAAATTTAGTAACTATGAGAGCCAAAGGGTGTTTGTGACAGTGTGTGCTGTGCCTGGGGTGGCAGGGTCTTTTAGGGACAGCACGCATCCTCCCTAAATACATCAGACCTGGAATGCAACCAGGGTTTTGTTCAAGTCTGTTGCTGGCCTACTGCAGGCAGAGGCCAGACAAGAAGCTGTTCTTGTGTTTTATTCTGTCTTCAGTAGGTTGGAAAGTGGTTGCTTGTATTGTGGCCATGGTTTTCCTCGTTTGGGTTCTTAAAAATCCCTCATGCCATCATTTGGTGTCCCTTCTCCAGCTGGATGGTGGGTACTTTTCTGCTGGTCTACAGACACATGAGTGGTTCCTGTCACAGATATGTGCTGGAGGAGATCTCTCTCTCCATCTCTATTTCTCCCTTCTTTTTTATGCTTTGATTGTGACAGTGTTTGTGGTAAGTGGAATGGCTTGATGTGGAATGACTTAAGATGCTGTAGAGCAAAACTGGGTGTTAAATTTGGGGATGGAAAGGAGATAGAAGATGGGTGACACTGTTTTGCACTACAATGACACAGACCACGAGATTCAGAAGGCTGAAAATGACTCCTTTATTTTTAGGATGTGTCTCCCTTTTATATTATTTCACACAGACCAATTTGATTGGTGAAACGAAGGCAAACCCCTTCACTCACATTGGTCAGACCAGAGGGACATCAAGAAGAAGTTCCTCCTAGGAAAAGGAATGAATAACAAAGTTACAGTTACAAAAACATTTCTCCTGTTTACAGAAAATTCCCTGGGAAAAGAAATTCAGAAAACCAAAACATCTCAGGCAATGGAACCAGGGCTACAGATGAGGGCCACCCTCTTCTCTGTAGATTGGTCCTGGCAGCAGGTGGGATTCCAGGCTGAGGGAATGCAGGATGTTATCATCAGCATCCTGATATATTCAGCATCCTGACGAGTTCACCATGTGAGAGGAGACAGGCAGAGGGATATAGATATGGGAGAACCCTGGGGGGACAGTGGGGCATAGATCCAGGACATCTATTTCTTTATTTTCCTATCAAACCACCCTAGACCTGTCCCACCTTAATTTTACAGTATATTTTGTCCTTTGTCAGCCTAGTGACTAAAACACTCTTCCCTACATCCTAATGTGAACTCAGACATTGGCATGAGTTTCCCAGAGAAGCTGTGGCTACCCCTGGATCCCTGGAAGTGTCCCAGGCCAGGCTGGATGGGACTTGGAGCAACCTGGGGTAGTGGAAGGTGTCCCTGCCCATGGCAGGGGGAGGGACTGGATGAGTTTTAAGGTCCCCTCCAGCCCAAACCATTCTGTGATGTTATTTCCTGCAGTGATAATCCTGCTGCTTTCAGAGAGATGGGTGTGCATGTGGCTTTGGCTCTGTGTTGGAATTTGCACCTGCTGGTACCAGCAGAGAGCTGATTTAATTTTCTTTCAGTTAATCCACCCCCTATCCTCAAATGAAAACTGCAGTTATGTACCCAGGGAGTTTTTTCCTCTCGTTTTCCACTGAACTCTTGTGAGGTGCCATGATCTTTGAGTGAGTGATGGTTATAGGCTCTGTCAGAGGAGAAGCATCATTCTGACAGACAGCAGGTATTTTGGAAATAAACAAGAAAAAAAAGAAAAAAAAAAGGAAAAAAAAACAAACAAAAAAAACCAGGTTGTGGAAGTAAAGAATGTGTATTTTTGTTGCTTCTGTGGTTGCAAACAATCTCTCCTCACCAAAGGCAGCTCTTGAAGAGAGGAAGCACAATTTGGCTAAAATTGCTTGAATGAGGTCATAAAATTATACTCCATGAATGGTCCTGTTATTCACAAAGGACAGTTGTTTGGATGGAAATTGCTGAAGACCTTTCACTGGTACAGTGGGGAAAAGAGAGAGATTTCACATGAGCCTCCCACAACTGAGCTGCTGAGGGGATTCATACTGATGTAACAGCCAAATACTCTGTTAGAGACCATTTGTACTCTGCTGTACTCCAGGGGCTGTTGCTCCTGGGATGTGACCTGGAGCAGAGCTCATCAGATACTGCTTGGGAGAAAGTGCATTTGTGTTATTCCTTAAATATCTAGGTGTATCCAGGGCCCCCTTTGCCAAAGCCTGGAGCTCTTCCTTGGCATTCCTCCTTTAGGGGAGCCACTGCTCATGCATGGGGTGTTTCTGGATGTGGGGTTGGAGGGAGAAATCCCCTCATGCTGTGGGATGCAGGGGATACTCCACTCACCAGGAATGACAGAGAGCTTCTACGTGAGCAAAATAGTTACTGAAATTATCTGCTGTGCCAATCAACAAGGCCAGGGCTGCTTCTTGCAGAAGAGAGTCAAGGAACCTTTAGTGCATCTTGCCTGGAAGAGTGCATGTGCATCAAGCCTTGGATGTGCCACCTCAGTGCATTGGTCCAGTACTAATACACCTGATGTGCTCAAGAGGATTTCCTTCATGTGCTTGGTTTTCAGATGGGTTATTTGGGTTGATGAAGAGCCCAGATCTGACTTTATACCAGCAGGGTTTTAGTTTAGGAGTCCAGGGGAAAGGAACAGCCTCTTTAAGGACATGAAATTGATAGAGGGCAAGTTCACATTAGATATTAGGAAGGAATTAAAAATTCCTCACAGCTGTGAGGGTGGGGAGGCCCTGGCACAGGGTGCCCAGAGCAGCTGTGGCTGCCCCTGGATCCCTGGAAGTGTTCCATGCCAGGTTGGACAGGGCTTGGAGCAACCTGGGACAGTGGAAGGTGTCCCTGCCCATGGCAGGGGGTGGAACTGGATGAGCTTTAAGGTCCCTTCCAACTGGAATCATTTTAGGATTCCCAGAAGCCCAGTATTTTTCATAAGATTGCTTTTTAATTTTTTTTGTAGTTCAGCAGATGAAGAGCCAACTTCATTTAATAAGGGATATTGGCTGAGCTTCAGGGCATGGATTAAATACAGCAGTGTGTGGGGAATGGAGAAAAGGCTGAATGTGAAGAGGCTGGTCCTTCTGTCCCTAACCTCAAAAAAAGCAAGAGGTAAAGGGATCCAGAGAAAGGACAACAGGGGAGAAAAGCAAAATATAGATCTTCTTTCTCTTTATTTTCTTTTTTTCCTTTTTTTTCCCCTCTACTGCATTAGTTCTTTTTTCTGCAGGTGTCTCACAAAAGCAGTGTTTTGTCATCTTCTGTATTTCATACCTCCTGTGTCCGTGCCAGGATACCTGCTTTTATATGGTGGACAATGGGAGTGCAGCTGGCACTGAGCTGAAGCCTGAGCTGTTCTGTACCTCATGTGGATTTGAGTTCAAATAAATAGTTTAACTCACTCAAGGAGTGAATCAGAAGAAGGAGCTCGAGCCTCTAGCCTACAAGCACCGTGCTGTGCAAGCAAGGTGTATAAACATGTAAGTTTTTCTTAAGTGTGCAGTTTGATGTGAAGCTTGTGCTGGAGCAGAGCTGGTCTTTCAGACCCACCACAGCCCCTGCTCAGGAGAGTGCAAGGATATTTTGGTTTAGCCCTGATACTACAGACATCCAGGAGAGTAGAAGTTTGTTGTCTGTCCTGTTCTCAGCTCTGTCTTTGGTGCTCAGTGCTTTCAATATGAGTAAACTGCAGTGTTAAAAAGTAAAAACAGGGAAAGCATCCCCCTGGAGCCTCCACAGCAAAGTGGGGATAAGATGCTGGTCCTGTGTTCAGATTTTTTGCTGTTGGAAAAAGTTGGTGCCTTCCTGGTGGTGGTTGGGGACAGGTTCTCCTGGCCTGGACTGGCTTTGGTCCCTCAGTCACCCAGTGAGGTCACACCAGCCTGGTGATGGGTTTAAGCTTAGTGGTGCAAGTTTCCCTTAGCCATTGTCTATCCAAGCTGGATTGGAACCACTGAGTGTGACCTGGGGGAGTGGTTTGAGTTTTCAGCTAAAAGAGGAGAGATTTAGAGTAAACTTTGGGAAGGAATTCTTGGCTGTCAGGGTGGTGAGGCCCTGTCACAGGTTTCCCAGAGAAGTTGTGGCTGCCCCATCTCTGGAAGTGTCCAAGTATGGATGAGGCCTGGAGCAACCTGACCTGCTGGATATCATTCTCATAGTGGTTGGCATTGGAACAAACTGATCTTTAAAGACCCTTCCAACCCAAACCCTTCTGTCATTCTGTGTGACATCTAGAAATACAGGACAGCTCCACCAGGTTGGACAGCCCAGGTTCCTGGTGAGCTCTGCAGCTGCTCTGGCCTCTCTGCTGAGACCCACCAGCAACATCTTGGAAAGCCAGAAGGGGTGTGACCACTGTGTCCCCAGAAGTCTTCACCAAGGCCTCAGGCTGATGGATGTGCCTGTCTGGATGAGTATTACTCATCTGAGGAGGGGCTGTGAGATGATACCCTTGGTTGTCATTGCTGGCTGGTTTTGTCATGCCTCCAAAGCCTTGCAAATCACTCAAGGCGTGACATGGTCGTCTGTGTATGAGGTGAGATCTACTCAGAAATTGTTTTTATTATGTGTTGGTGATAGCAGATAAATAATGTTCCCTCTGGCTTGTGCACGGGGAGACGGTTTTCTCCTGTGCCTTCAAATGAGGTGATTAATAACAACCATTAATCCCCATGAGTGACAGCAGTATATTAGGAGCAAAACACATGTTAAAATAATTTGAGAGGCTGTTGTTGGGTCATAGGCTAACTCATTCTCTTCATATATAATATTTTCATAAGGTGTAAATATTTCTAGGCTTGAGATGTTGGCTGGAGATCAAGTTTTGGGTATCAGCGTCACTGTCTGGACCAAAACTGAACTGAACTTCCAGTGTAAGTTAATTAAAGTAGATTTAGATTGGATATTAAGAAGAAATTTCATAATGTGAGTGTGGTGAGGCCCTGGCAGAGGTTTTCCAGAGCAGCTGTGGCTGCCCCTAGATCCTGGAAAGGTCAGGTTGGACAGGGCTGGGAGCAACCTGGGATAGTGGAAGGATTCCCTGCCCATGGCAGGGGGTGGAAGGAGATGAGCTTTAAGGCTTATTCCAATCTAAACCATTCTGGGATTCTGTGGATTCAAAAGTTGGATTTCAGAAAGCCTGGACTATTCATAAGCTTAAATTGAATTTGGCAACTGGGTATGTTGAAAATCCCCAGGGGGAGCTAATTTATTTTTAATGTCCAGGCATTTCAAGTGAAATGTCAGAATGAAATGTGTCATTTTGGAAATGCCAAAACATTTTCTTTTTGACAGCTTCTCAATGAAGCTTTTCAACTTTTTGTTTGGGAATTACAATTAACAGTTAAAAGGAGGAAAGATTAAACAAGACTCGGTAGTAGCGGACTAAGACATTTAGTTTTTGATTTAAACAAAACATGGAGGGGTGGCAAGCTTTTATTTTTTTTTTTTTGTTTGCTGTGTTGCTGAACCTCTTTCACTTCCCCCCAGATCTATTTCTCATTGACTCAAGACATTTTCCTCCTACTTTTAATACAAGTAGGACATGTCATTAGATTAAAAAAAAAAAAAATTATTCACCTCTTCTAGCTCCTGGAACGTCCTGGTTTGGAATTTGTGAAAATGACTGATGGAAAACTCGTGCAGGAACATGTAAAACAGCCCATGATTTGTGGTGATCCTGAATTCAAAATTTCATGGCAGGGCTGTAGGGCTGCCCACGGTGCCCAGGGCAGCATCCCAGCCCTTGCTGGCCATCCTGGACTCCACAGTAAATCAGATGAGGCCCTGATGAATCCCCTGGCAGGAGTTATTGAGGCATCATTCCAGGGCTGGGGGAAGTGATGAGACACTTTGGGGTGCTGGCACCACAGCTTGGGGATCATTGTCCTGACTGAGCCCACCAAGCACACTGAGGTGGTGGATTCCCCATCTCTGAAAGCATCCAAGGCCAGGCTGGACAGGGCTTGGAGCAGCCTGGGAAAGAGGAAGGTGTCTCTGCCTGTGGCAGGGGGTGGAACAGGGTGGTGGTCCCTTCCAACCCAAACTGTTCTATGATTTTACAACCCTGAGCTGCTGCGCTGCCCCTTCTCCCTCAGCGCCATCTTCCCACCCTCCCAAAAGCAAAGCCTGTGATTTTTTTTTCAGCTCAATGCCCCCTTTTTTTTTTTTTTTTTTAATTTATTTTGGAGGGGTAAGCTCAGCAGACATCTCGGAGATGCAAGATGTTTTCCTTTGTGGGGCTGGTTGCCACGCGTCTGGTCGTGGAGTGACATCATTCCCACGTCGGGGTCTGCAGCGAGCCATTGATCTTGATGTACCCTCTTTGCAGGCAGTAATGTGTGTTCTTCCCTTAGCATTTTGGGCAGGAGATGCATCATGCTGCCTGCTGGAGCTTGGGGAGGAGCATCGTCAGAATGAGGGATGCCAGAGGCTTAATTGGTCTTTGAGGATCAGCCCCCAGCTCGTTTCTGTCTTCGGCTCCTTTTCCACTCTAGTTGTTCCCCCGGGTCTGAAGAATTGGTATGAAAAAAGAGTTTTCCATCGCAGTGAGTCTCAACTAATTTTATTCTGTGTTCTGGAGGAAACTCTGCGATATTCAGTAGGCAGGAAAGAGATCAAATTGGGAAGGAAAGAAAAAGAAATCACACGGTCGTCCAGAAATTACTCTGAAAAAGCTGCTGATTTTTGAGATCAGAACATGAAATCCTTTGCACCTTGCTCCCCTATTTGAACCATGCCTCAGCAGTCTGGGGGCTGTAATTCTCTGCTGTGTTACCATTTGCTCCCACGAGGCAGAGAGCAGCCCTCTCCTGCCAAAACACTGGCAAGCTTTTTGCAAGGGCAACTCCACCAAACAGAGGAGCTGAATGCACTGCAGGTCAGGGCTGGACACGTTGACTTCCTTTACCCTAAATTAACAGGCTGAGCTTCCAAATGCAGCCCCAAAGCAAGTGTGTGGTGGAGGGGAGGGAGACAGAGAGATTTGGGACACACGGAGGGGTGAGTGATCCCTCTGGAATTGCTGGAGAATTCCCATGCCCACTGGCGACTGGGAGCTGTCAGCGCCGGGCGGGGTGGAGGTCTCCCAAACCTCTGGAGGAATGTTTTGCCCAGCGTGGATCCAGTAGCTGTCACCCACATCCGAGGTTTGGGAAGGGTTGTGTGCAGGGGGACGGCAGCAGCCTCGCAGCTTTTGTTTCTTTAATTGCTGACAGCAAGGCACTGCTGTTCTCTGAAGGAGAAGGGAGATGCTCAGGTTTATATTTGCTCTTCTCCCTTTACTCTTACCTGGCTTGCTTCAATCTCTGCTGCTGAGCTCTGGAGGATTTTCGTGCCGTTAAAATAGAATTAGCCAGCACCAAAGCAAGGGATCTTTTTTTTTTTTTTTTTTTTTTTTTTTAGAGCTTATTTAACTGCGAGACAGCAATAGGGAAATGTCACCAAACATTTGCTTGGTTCTGCCGTCAGGTTGGTGTAGCAGGGCTTTCAGATGGTTGCCCATATGTGGGGAAAACACATTTTCTGTTACTCATACTGCAAGCAGCTGTGTCTGGAAAAGGCAACCTGCAGCTCTCTTTGCTACAGGGTGCAAGGCAAAATTCATTTTCTGTGGCAGTGGCAAACTTTGGATGGGGTCTGGAAGTTTTTTGGGTAGCTGATGGTGTACAAGTATTCCTGCTCTGCGTGGTGGCTGTTGTTTTGCTTTAGCTACTGTGGCCCTAATGCTAAAACAAGGCTGAATTGTCATCCTTGGGCTATTTTGTGCAGGTCCTTCCTGCATCAGGGTTTGCAACTGATTGTTGGTGGAGATGTTTCCACTTTGCACAGTGGGGAAGGATATCAGAAACCTAGAATGATTTAGGTTGGAAGGGATCCAAAGATCAACTTAAAGCTCATCTTGTCCCGTCTCCTACCATGAACAGGGACACCTTCCACTGTCCCAGGTTGCTCCAGGTCCCATCCAGCCTGGCCTTGGACACTGCCAGGGATCCAGGGGCAGCCACAGCTGCTCTGGGCACCCTGTGCCAGGGCCTCCCCACCCTCCCAGCCACCAATTCCTTCCCCAGATCCCAGCTGGCCCTGCCCTCTGGCACTGGCACAGCCATTGCCTGTGTGCTGTCCCTGCAGGCCTTGTCCCCAGTCCCTGTGCAGCTCTCCTGGAGCCCCTGGAGGCCCTGGCAGGGGCTGGGAGCTCTCCCTGGAGCCTTGTCTTGTGCAGGTGAAGAGCCCCAGGTGTGCCAGGCTGGCTCCAGAGCAGAGGGGCTCCAGCCCTGGCAGCATCTCCGTGGCCTCCTCTGGACTCATTCCAGCAGGTCCATGTCTTTCCTGTGCTGAGGACTCCAGAGCTGGATGTGGGACTCCAGATGGGGTTGTACCAGAGCAGAGGGACAGAGTCCTCTCCCTTGACCTGCTGGCAGTATCTCTTCTGATGTTCTCTGGTGTAGTGGGTTCACCCTGGCTGGATTTCAGGCACCCATCAAAACATTTCTTTCACTCCCCTCTGCAGCTGGACTGGGAGAGAAAATATAATGAAGAGTTCATGAGTTGAGATAAGAACCATGAGAGATCCCTCACCAAATACCATTGTGGGCAAAACAGGTTCAGCTTTAATATTATTCATCAGAATATTACTTCAATTGTTTAACAACAAAATCAGAGCAGGATAATAAGAAGTAAAAAAAGACCTTAAAACACTTTCCCTCCACCCCTCCCTCCTCCCCCAATGGCACAGGGAGACAGGGAATGAGGGTTATGGTCAGTTCATCACATGATGGTCCTGCCACTGCTCAGGGAGAGGAGTTGGAGTCCTTGCCTGCCCCAGCAGGTGCTTCCCTCTCTGCAGGCTTTCACTGGGGTCACAGCCTCCTCTCAGGCATCCCCCTGCTCTGGTGTGGGCTCCTCCAGGGGCTGCAGGTGGATCTCTGTATCCCTGTGCCCTCCACAGGCTGCAGGGGAATCTCAGCTCTGGCACCTGGAGCTGCTCCTGCCCCTCCTTCCCCACCACCCTTGGTGTCTGCAGAATTGTTCCTCTCACATGTTCTACCTCTGCTCTTCTCTGGCCACAATGAAAACTGGGCAACAGCTTTTTTCTTCTTAAATCTGTTGTCACAGAGGCATTACCATCATTCCTGATGGGCTTGGCCTTGGGGGTCTGTCCTGGAGCTGGCTGTCCTGGTGTTGGCTCTGCTGGATGTGGGGGAAGCTCCTGGCAGCTTCTCACAGAAGCCACCCCTTCAACCACCAAAGCCTGGCCATGCAAACCAAATAAATCTGAGTAAGAGCATTTTCCACCCACACACCCACAGGCAGGTGTGAAGCCCTCATGGACACTGGGATCTCCCATCCATCAGCCTGTGCACCAAGTTGGTGTCTTCAGGGTGGTCAGGGCTTGCTCTTGCTACCTGTGCCATGGTATTCTTCTCCTAACCCAGCAGGATCTGTGCCCAAGGAGCACATGCTTGTCTGGCTGAAAAAAAAACCCCAACCAACCCACCCTTGAGCCTATTTAGGGTGCCTGTGATTTATTTTTTTCTTTATACAGTGCTAATGGTGAGTGCCTGTGTGGCAATACAAAGCAGGAAGAGAAATGCTGCTAAGTGCTGATTACTTCTTCATGTGGGCACAGCAAGGGTTCATTCAGAGGTCTGGGGAGAATGGTGTTTTTGTGATTCTGTAAATGGCTGCACTCAAAGGTGGTAATTTGAATTTCTCTAGTCCCTAATATATATATTACATATATGTTTTTTATATATATATATGTATTTATTAGCCTGGATTAATCCAGTGGTGAGGCTTTGGCTCATGCACCCTCTGTCCCTTGTTAGCAGGATGCTTCTCTTACCTTTTGAGATGAAAGGTGCCCCAGAAATGTAAACCACCGATGAACTGCGCTCCTTTTAAAGTAAAATAGTAATAATAAATACTGTCCTGCTGTTCCCCTCATCCCTTGTCGTCACAAAGCACTCCATAAATTGCACTCCAGCCCCTTGCATTCCAGCTGCTGTGCTGGAGGAGGCACAGCCCTGCGTGGGAATAAAAGAAATACTACCTTTGGGGTCACTGCTGATGTTACCCACAGGTTAATGCGAGTGGTTTTTATTTCCCTTCACTCCCCCTTAATCCAGTCTCTGATCCATGTTGATCTGGAGGCTGAGTTCAGCCTGCAGCAGTTTATGCCTTTATCTCAGTTGAGTCCTGATACCAACTGGCACAGTGGCTGTCTCTCATCCCTCTGGCCTGGGCAGGGTCAGTGGCCTGGTCTCTGCTCACCAGGCAGTAGACTGAGCTCAGTGGGATCCTGGGTGTTCACCTGTCCTAAAAATGGGACAGGGTTGTGTTTTTGACAGCCTTGCTTTGCTGTCTTTTCCCAGGGATTTAAAACTGCTGCCTGGCACGATGAGATGCTCGAGTTTCCCTTTGGCAGGCACTGTTCCTCTCCTGCTAGGATTAGGTCTTTGCTCATGGAGGAGAGTCTCAGCCATCCCTGTATCATGTTTTCCTTCTGTCAGCCTCACCTCCTTCCCATCCAGCATCCACTCAGAGGGGTGAGTGCTTTGGAAGGAGAGATGAGTGTGCCTGAGCTCTGCAATGTCTCCATGGGGAGCTCCTGGCTCCTCTGAACATCCTCCAGCTCCCTGATTGTCCTTCCTTCCTCATCCTCATGCTTTTTGGCCTGGGAGAGAACATCAGCCAGCAAGTCAGATGCTGTCCTGGCCCACGCACAGCAGTTGAAATTCCCCAAGTTGAAATTCATTTTTTAATTTCGTTAGACATCCAAAACTCTTTCCTAGCACTGAACCAAATTTACATTTTGGAATCATAAAATGGTTTGGTTTGTGAAGGCCATCAAGTCTGCTTGTGACGGGCAGGGACATCTTCCATTAGACCAAGGATGCTCAGAGCCCCATCCCACCAGGACTTGAATGTTTCCAGGGATAGCACAGCCACCTTCTTTGGGGTCTTCTTTGTCCTCCAAAACTGGAAGGCTAAAGATTTAGTTGATGCTCAGCTGCAGGCTGGCCTCCACACTCATTTGCTGGGGCTCAGGCATATACAGATTATCCAAATTCAGACTGGGTTCCCGTGATCTGGTCGCAGCCTGGGGGATGATAACCCCCATCACAAAGGTCCAATCCAGCAGCCTGGGTTATTTTAAAGCAGGTAAGTGGAAGAGCCCACTGAGATAAATGCTCAGGTAATCACACAGGTCCAAACTGTGAAACCACCTTATGTCATCAAAGCAATTTGAAAATCAATTTGATGTCTGGCAGGGAGGCAGACACGTCGGGTCCCTTCGGCGTTCATTAGCATTCAGGTGGCAGCACTCTGCCAAAGCTGCTTTTTCTGGGAAAAGCTATTGAAAAAAAAAATTAAAGGAGGGGGAAAGAATTAAAATTAGGCATTAACCATAATTTCCTCTCATTAAAGGTAACAACAGCCCCAGCACCAGTCTGGAATGGGGCTGGTTGATGGGTTTTCAAGACGGGGAAACAGAGTGCACACCACAGAAGTGAAGTGATGATCAAATAAGAAAGCAAATGAGGCTCCCCCCTCGTTTTTAACAAAGGCAGGAGCGGGGCCAGTGGCGGAGTGGTTTAACTGAGCAGTTAGAAAATTGGAGGTCAAAGCCTGACATGGCTATTGATGAATTGAGGGTGTTGGAAGAAGAGTAGCAGACATCACGAGTGGGCTGTAGGGACTGAAACATGAAGCAAGATTAAAAGAAGTTAAGTACCTGGAGGTGGTGTGGCTGTGCAGCAGTGAGGTGAACCATAATTACAGTCACCACATGCTGCAGACTGGAGAGAGACCAAGGGAGAGAGGATCAGAGTGGGGTAAGGCAGAGGAAGGGGGGGAAAGATTCAGGGTTTTGAATCTGTTTGTTCCAGATGTGTTTGGGCAGGCTGTGGGGTGCAACACCTGCTGGTCACCAATATATTTTTCCCATCTCCTCCTGAGTTTATTTTAGTTCATACCCTGACGTTTCCCATGCAGCCTCAGGTCATTAATGAAGGGCTGGATTGTGCTCTGCTGGCTGAGGATGAGACTAAGGCAACCTCCTGTAAAGCATCCTCTTGGTTATGGGGCTCAGTGCTTGCAGGAGCAAATCCTTTGAAGCTCTGGCCTGGTGATTCATACCATGTGGGACATACTGGGCAGGATATGTTGAGATGGAGCTGGCTTGGGGCTGGTAGCAGCTCTCAGGAGGGGCGTTCCTGCCTGGTATTGTCGAGTGTCAGGCTCCCATTGCAGCTTTTCTTGCAGTGGTGTCACTTAGTAGCTCTCACTTGATGAGGTCTCTTGTTTTCATGAAGACTTTATGAGCTTCATATATTCCTATCATCATGCCTCCCTTTGAAACTAGAGTGGAGATGATGCCCTGGGCAGGTGATGTACTGGAAATTGTAGGTGCAGAGACGTGCATGTATTTTTTTTATTAAGCTCTCTGGTTTACAAAGGCAGGCTCTAAATGAATCTCTAACGACTGCGACTGCAAAATTATCTCCATGAATCCAAGCATAGCAGCACCTCCCTGAGTCTGCAGGTAGCCTGAGACAGTAAAATAATGAGTGAGCACTTCTGCCTCTTGCCAGATGCTTCGGGGAGCTCATCTTGGCGACTTTGCCTTGATTGGTCTTGACTGACTTTTCCCCTGATGATTATTTTGGTGTCTTAAGTGACGAAGGGGATGGACTAAGGGGTGGCACAGGGGCTGTGACTAGGTGAGCTTTAAGGTTTCTTCCAACCCAGACAATTCTCTGATTCTGTGGTTCTAAATCTCCCAGAGTCTGCTAGCACCATACTTTTCCATGTTTGCACTGATTGCATGATCAATTAATTGACTGAAGCCATGTTTGCATGTAACATTTTTCATCTGGCTTCTCAGCAAATCTGAGATCTGGCTCTTTCTCTGTCCCATCAGTAATTCTTGAACCACAAAGTGGGTAAGGGTCAGATTTGTTGGAGGACTAGGAATCATTTGAAGTGCCTGGATTTCTTCAGAATAAATATCATGCCAGTGATCCTAATGACCTGAGTGAGGAAAAATTTTCAGTGATATTTCAGAGACACACCAGTGATGGTAGAGCCACGCCATGTGGTTGCCACCCAACTGCAGATGGGTGGATGCTTTTAAACAAATTAATCCTGAGGGTGCCTGCAATCTCTATGCAGCCAGACACTCCTGGGATAAATCCTGGACCTAATTCTGGGCTGTCTGGCATCTCGTGTAGTCATCCAGCTTTGGCAGAGCAGGGACAGGGAGCAGCCTCACTGGTGTTTGACTGCAAGGCACTGAGGGACTGGACCTTTTGCATGTGTCTGAGCCAGGCAGACAAGAGTCTTGAATCAAGTTAAAACACACAGCAACTTGTGAGTTTGTTAGACATGACTAAGGGCTGCTTGGGTTAATGGAAAGTTGAGCAGAGCTTAATTGTTCCTGCCTAAAGAGCACATGGAGGAGCTGTGGAGGAGATCAGAGGGGATGTGTGTAAGGTGTCACTTGGGCGCCTGTAGGGTGGGAGGGAGCAGATAAGCAAGCATCACTTTAGGAAAAATATAAAACTGAGGCTCAGAAGATTTTATTGTGAGGGTTGTTGGTGCTGGAGCAGCTGTGGCAGGGAGCTGGCCTGGGATGCTGTGGTTCAAATATTTTTTTTAAACACATTTGTTTTATATGGGGGGGGATTTTGTGCCAAATGAGATACCATGTGCTGGTGGCAACCTTGCTGAGTGCCACGTGGCTGGCATGGAGCCCATGTGTAAGTGCTGATGGGTGGGAGGTTGTCTGTGTCAGCTGAATGCTGCTGGACACATGGACTGAGCCACAGGTCTGCCATGGAGGCTGGGCAGTGACACAGAGAGGGTCAAGAACTTCCTTCCTACAGTGGTTTCCCAATGTCCTCTCCAGACATCCTAGAATCCTATAACAGTTTATGTTGAGAGGGATTTTAAGGATCACCTGGTTCCATACCCCTGCCTTACGTAGGGACACCTTCTACCAGACCAGGCTGCAGTGGCAGAGCCCAAGGGTGGAAGGTGAGGGGTGGGAAGCCTTCAAATCTTTTAACAAAGCCTCTTCCCTCCTCCCCAGCCACTCCATCCCATGAAGAGAGATGTTTGTGCCTCCCACTGTTCTATTACTTAAATTAACTTACTCTCCATGACCAGCCTCACCTCTTTGCTTGCACGTCACTTGCTGATTTGTTTTGCAGCTATTTGGGAAGGTGGGAGAAGAGGCAAAGAAGAGAGAAGGGGTTGGGAAAGGCATCACAGTTGTTGGAGTGAGTGGTCAGATCCCTGCTGTTACCCCCAGGGGAGACAGGGGACATCAGGCTGAGTGTGGGGGGCCCCAGCCATCATCCACACCCCTCCACCACAGCTGTGAGGACACAAGGAGAGTTTAGTAAGTGTTCCATCAGCACAGGAAAACACACTTGATGCAGAAACATCAGGAGGTGAAATAGAAATTCTATACATCTTCTCTTTTCCTTTCTCCCTCTTTTACGCCTCGGTAGCACACGCTGAAGTCGTCTGGGTGGATCTGATCTCAGCACTTGGGTCATTTTTTGACTCTTCCTGCTGTTTTTTTTTCATGGGAGTCAAGTGATTTATGTGCATCTTTGCAGATCTGGGCCTTCAGCTAATATCGAAGTGCACGCCCACGCATGCCACTATGGCAACATCTAATAACCCCAGTGTAGAAAAATATTTCCTTTTCATTGTAGCAGTTAAGCTGGAATTTCTGAGAGGACTGATGGCATGAAGTGCCAAACTCCCACCCAGGTAAATAAGAGTTGAGCTTGTTATTCTTTCCAGTTCCCTTTCTGAAGAACTCCTTGGAGCGTATCTCTGCTGATGGTGGATTGTGTGGGGAGAGGAGGCAGCTGGAGCCTGGGTGGCTTCCTCACAGCCATTCTTGCTGGTACTTGGGAGCATTTAGGCATCACCCCAGAGCTTATGTGCTGGGAAAATCCATCTTGCCAGTGGTGTGCAGAGCAAGGTGGTGCTGGATGATGAGGAGGATGCTGAGATGCTGAGATTCCACTTATCAAGGAATGCTGTCCCCAGCTTTCCTTGATAAGTGGCTCGTAGCCCTCCATAAACTGACTGCAGGACTTGATCTGGCACTTTCAAGGGCTGCTTTCAACCCTGCTGCTTTCAAGGGCTGTGTCTTGCCCTAGAAGAGGTTTGCACTGTGGTGATGATGGTGAGATCCCTTCTGGTCCTAGGCTGGGCTCCTAGTCCTCAGCAAGGTGCCAGATGCTCAGTGTTCTTCAATGGTGCTGGTTTGGTAGCAGGATTTAAGATCTAGCAGAGGCATTTGGCCCCCAGAATGTTGTCTTTCCCTGGGTCACACTGAGGGATGTTATGTGTGGATACCTGGGGGAGATCCCTGAAGGTGTTTTGAAGCAGGGGGGAGAGAGGGGAGGAATTAAATAAAAATAAGAGAATGTTTGTCCCCCCTGGCCAGCAAAGCAGGATTAATGAAATTCTGCAGAGAGTAGAGGGAGGGCAGAGGGAGGGCAAGGACACAGTCAGCAAAAAATGGATCTGGATGGCTGTAACATAAATATGGAGGGGATGGAGGGAGCTGGGGACACTGCCCTGCAGAATTAGCTCGACACTGACAATATTTGAAGCCCCTGCCTGCCTCAAAGGCCCTCATTCAGTACCCACTTTGTTTCAACAATTAGAAAGGCAAAAGAGCATCTGTCGTGCAAATTGTATGGTAGGACAGATGCCCAGTGTGAGGTCCTGCACTGGCAACCAGTGGTTCACAACAAACAAACAAAAAATGTCCCTTTCAGTCAAGAGATCTGCTGTTGGGTTGTCTCCAAATGCCTGTACATTGACAGAGTAAGGTTTTTTTCCTCAGGGTGTCCCTCCAGAGCTGGGCTGTGCAGCAAGAAAAGCTGCTCTGCTGTGTGTATCATGAGTTAATTACCAACTTCTAATCACATCTGGTGTGGCTGTCCAGGCCATGTCCTGTCTGTCACTGTGACGAGGTGAAACCTGGTGAAAAAGCTGAACCTGCTCATCATTCTGGGTTTTCCAGAGCAGCTGTGGCTGCCCCTGGATCCCTGGAAGTGTCCCAGGCCAGGCTGGACAGGGCTTGGAGCAACCTGGGATAGTGGGAGGTGTCCCTGCCCGTGGGCAGGATGTTGGACTGGATCATCCTTAAGGTCTCTCCCACCCCAAACCATTCCATGATCTTCTGTTAAGGAACTCCTGCAAACAGCTCTGAAGTGCTTTGGAGGGGAGTCATGGAACAGTTTGGGTTGGAGGGAAATCTTCAAGACAATCTAGTTTCAATCCCCCTGTAATGGGCAGGGACACCTTCAACAACATTAGGTTGCTCAAATGCCCATCCAGCCTGGCTTTGCATGTTTCCAGGGTGGGATGTGAACCATTTCTCCAGGCAGCTTGTTTCTGAGCATGGATTGGGCATCAGAATTCCAAAGGCTGATCTGATGCCCTTAAGTCCATGATGATGCTTCTTCTTTGCCACTGGATAAATGTCAGCTCCTCTTACAGAGTGCAGGAGAAGAAAAGATCCCAGATGGCCTCTGAGTTTGGAATTTAAGATGGAGAGGAAAAACAGCTTTTCACTCCTACCTACTCACCTCATGTAGGGGGTTGATGCAGTTGTGGGAACAGCCCCACGACAGCATCTCACCTTTATTCAGGGCACCTCCCTGTCCCCCAGTGACAGGGGTGGGAAGGATGGCAGTTCCTGCTCACAGAGTGCCTGAGGAGAAATATTTTCTGAATTTTCTTAAAATACATGATAAAAACGGGCTTTGGGGTCAATACTGCTGAAGAATCAGTGACAGGGAGCACTGCTGGAAGTGGAGGTAGGATTTCATGGGAGAGTGTGGGCTTGGTGGATGCTTTCATGCTTTTAGTCCAAGGCAGGGTAGACCCAGTGGTGGCTCCCATTTGGAGCACGTGGATCCTCATGGAGGGGGTTGTGGGTTGTCCTCTCAGAGGTCAGGACTGCTGGGGGAGTAACCCTTCTGATGGAATAAAGAGAAAATGAGCAGTTGACTCTCCAAACAAGTTCTGTAGGCGCTTGCCTGGAAAACAGATGATTGATTTCTCCTCTTGAGGGCTTTCAGATGCTCCTCTGCGCGTAGCAGCTTAAAGGAAAACGCTGAGAAAGATGAAATTTCCCATTCAGTCCTGTCACTTCACTCCCTGAAGCTTGAGGAAGGCTCCCTGGAAGGTCAGCAGCAGCTCCTGCAGTGGCATGATGGACTTGCTTCCCTTTCCCCCAGCCCAGACAGCCCCGTCTGCAGGCCCTGCTGTCACGGTACAGCTGTGCCGAGTGGCAAAGTGCAGATGCTCATTTTTTTATTTTTTTTTATTTTATTTTTTTACGAGCTGGCCGAGCCTTCTGCCGTCCCCCAGCTTTGGCAGGGGAGGCTGCAGCTCCGTGCACGGCATCTGCTGGAGTGCCCGGGGGGCTGGCAGGGCATGAAAGGGAAGCTGCCAGGCCGGGCGGGAGGCGCTGGGGTGGCTCGGGAGGGATGTGGACTCGGGAGGAGCTGGGAGCAGATCCCGGGTTTTATTTTGGGTTTTTTTTGGGTTTTTTTTTTTTTTCCCTCTTCTTCCCCCCCTCCCCTGTGTGTCTGTTTGTGTTGGATGTCCCAGCAAATCGTGCCCTCTGCAGATGGGCTTTGACCTTGGCTACCACCCAGGCTGGCTCTGCTGGGGCAGGTAGGGATGGGATGGATTCAGATTTGGGACCAGCACTCGGCCCGTGGAGCATTTTCTAAATATGAGGTCCGATTTGTGCCTGGTAACTACCTTTTTCCACTGTAAGGGAAAAAAGAAAAAAAAAAAAAAAAGGTAATTTATTTTCCCAGGGTTGTGGGAAACTGCACTTACTTGAGCTTGAGGTAACTTCAGCTGAGCTTGTTGAAATCTCTGATCCATCCCAAGGCTCCTGAGTTCAGAAAATAAAAATAAAACAGTCATAACAGTCCCAGTGTGCCCTATGAAAGACAGAACGGGGCAAATAGCAGGAGTTTGGGGAGTTTTTAATCTGGTACATGGATGTGCTTGATGGAAAATAAATGCACTACAACTTTAAGACTTTGCCTGCAGCTAAATATAAGGATGTGCTGGCTCCACCCTGCTGCTCTGTTAGGGATACAGGCATTTATTTTTCTGGGGTGGGTTTTTGCTTTATTTTTTTTCCCTTCTCTTTTATTTTTTATTTTTTTTGAGTGAATCTCCACCTTGAAATAACCGACAGTTTAAGAGAGTTGTCCTGGAGTGTGCAGGGGAGGTACCTCCTAACATTCTCCCCATGGAAAGTTAAAGGATTGGAACTTGACCAAATTTCAACTTTCATGTAAGTGCTGTGCTCTGTTGTCCAACGGGGAGATGAGGATGGCAGGGATGAAGTCTTAAGACAGCAGGTCTGTTTTAACCTGATTTTTCTGAACCCACAGCCTGCTTGGTGTTAAGCCAACAGCCAGGTTAGCCTGGGGAAGCTGAGCTTTGTGGCTTGGGGATGGTCAGCCCTGAAGGGATGATTATTCTTTTCCTAATTTTTTTTTTTTTAATTTTAGCTGAATACTCTGTTGGTGTTGTTAAAACTCAGAGAGAGGTGGTGGCAGGGTGTGTTTTCAGTCAGCATTTGCTCGGTATAAACTTATTTTTCTCTGACTTTCTGTTTTTGAAAGAGAAGCCAGTTTCATCTCCATTTTCTATAATCATCTGCTTATTTTATTAGCTTTTTTCAAAAGGCTGTATTTCCCCCGATGCCTGGCCACCTGTTTTCTATGAGCTGCTGAAGGTCTGAGCTCTTGCTCCGCGTGTGCAGAGCAGATTTCTTTCAACAAGCCAAAAGAAACGACACAGCTATAGACTAAAAAGGGCAAAAAAACCCCACATGCTGTGCTATTTTGGTAGTAGCAAATTATGCGTCCTACAAATTACCATTGGTTATGAACATTGTCCGTCTGTCTGGATGACAATGTCCTGCTTTCAGGCCACTGCTAATACGTTTAGAATTAGGATAATACTCATTGAACTCCAAAGCGGCTCCTCTTTTCTTTGCCCTGATTTATTCCTACCAGCAAATGTCACATGCAAGTGGAAGTTTTATGGCTGGATAATTCACAGCCTGTTGGGCATCTTATTAGGCAGGGCTTGGACCTTTAAAAAAAGTGACTCGAGGTTGTTCTTTTAGTGTTGGGAAAGTATCAATTCCCTAGGTTTTCTTGCTTGCTGACTTTGTCTTTTAATTTTTTTTTCTTTTCTTAACCTCACCGTTTTTTGTTTACTTTTTGTTCTCCCTTTCTCTTTCCCTCTTTGTTTTCTCACCTCCCTTTTCTTTTCCTGCCTTTTCTTTCCCCCTTTTCTTTCACTCAATTTCTT
This sequence comes from Trochalopteron elliotii, assembly GCA_024734555.1. Taxonomy (NCBI): domain Eukaryota; kingdom Metazoa; phylum Chordata; class Aves; order Passeriformes; family Leiothrichidae; genus Trochalopteron; species Trochalopteron elliotii. The sequence goes on from JANPWX010019018.1 coordinate 69,957, forward strand.
TCACCCATTTTATTTTCCTCCTTTCTTTCCCTCTTTTCTTCCCCTTTTTCATCCCACTTTTTATTTTCTTTTTCTTTCTTTCTTTCTTTCTTTCTTTCTTTCTTTCTTTCTTTCTTTCTTTCTTTCTTTCTTTCTTTCTTTCTTTCTTTCTTTCTTTCTTTCTTTCTTTCTTTCTTTCTTTCTTTCTTTCTTTCTTTCTTTCTTTCTTTCTTTCTTTCTTTCTCTCTTTCTTTCTTTCTTTCTCTCTCTCTCTTTCTCTCTCTTTCTCTCTTTCTCTCTTTCTCTCTTTCTTTCTCTCTTTCTCTCTTTCTCTCTCTCTCTCTCTCTTTCTCTCTCTCTCTTTCTCTTTCTCTCTTTCTCTTTCTCTCTTTCTTCCTCTCTTTCTCTCTTTCTTTCTCTCTTTCTCTCTTTCTCTCTTGTCTTTCTTTCTCTTTCTTTCTCTCTTCTTTCTCTCTTGTTTTACTCTCTTTCTCTCTCTCTCTTTCTTTCTATCTTTCTTTCTTTCTGTTTTCTTTCATTCTCTCTTTCACTCCCTCTTTCCATCCCTCTTCCCCTCCTTCTCTCTGGCTCTCTCTGTCTCTTTCTGATTTTTTCCTGTTTTTTCAATTTTCCCTTTATTTTGCTTTCTATATTATTTTTATTTATTTTTCTCTTATATTTTCTTTTCTTTCCCTTTCATTCTTTCCAGTGAAGCACAAATTGAATTGAGGCCTTGCTCACCTTTCCATCTGAGCTTCATGAACATCAGCTCTGCAGTACAACTCCAAATCCACAGTGAGGACTGTGGTACTGTAACCCTGTAAGAAATAGATGAGGATTGTAAATAAGGATTTCCCCACGACATAAGCATATTCACCATTTGATATGCCTTGCAGAGGTAGTTCATGCCCACATCTTGACCTGTGGCTGGTCTTTTTAGGCAGTGTAGAGTGAATACCCTAAGCAGGTATTTCCAGACGTGACATTGCATGGGGGATCATGGGCAGGGGTGGGAGCAGAGTGAAGCCTCTGGTGCTCCATCTCAGTGATGGGGTGTCTGTGTGTGCTGGGTGAATCCCAGCACAGGAAACCCAGCAGGCAGCTTTGTCCTCTCCTACAAGTCTTCTCTGGACCAGAGTGTCCCCTGCAGCCATGCCAAGGGCAGGTTGTGCCCTTTCCAGCTGCGAGGCTTGAGAACAGATGGCGCCTTGTTCCACTTTCACACCACCCCTGCCTTCCTTTCCAATTTTCCTGAGTCACCTTTTTCACAAAAGGGATTGAAAGGGAGAGACTGGCAGGTCCATGGGGGCAGGTAGGTTTTTCCCTGCCGTGCTGCTTGGCTCATTTGCTGTTGGAGAGTGTCTGGTCGGCGTTTCTGCAGCATCTCTCTGCTGTAACGTGTCTGTGCTTCTCCTCTCTGGGGTTTTCCATGCTGGGTCTCTGTGCCAAGCAGGAGACAGGAGGTGAGCTGCTTTACTGACTGTCTGGGGGGGGGAAAACAGTGCTGTGGCCTCATTTTGTGTCAGATGGATTCAGGCATTCCTCCATGATGAATTCAAAGACCGCTTTCTTCCCTCTCTTCCTCCCCTTTCTTCTTCCTCTCCTTCTCCTTGTCCCCCTCTGCTTCTTCTCCTTCAGTGCTTCCTTTCCTTCTCCTCCTCTCCTCTTTTTGCTTCTCATCTTCTGCATTCTGCCTTCTCCACCCCTTCCTTCCTCTCCACCTTTTCCTACTTTCCCCTCCTTTCTTCCCCTCTTTCCTTTCCCTCCTTCCTCTCCTTCTCCTGTCTTTCTCTCATCCTTTTCTCTCCTTCTATCCTCTCCTTCCTCCTACTCCACCTCTGTCACAACCATTACTGCATGCTGATGCTGCACAAGTCCAGATGCTGCACAAATCCAGAGCAACATTCCCAGCTCTGACTGCCATGTCCAGGACCCTTATTATCCCATGCCAGAGCTCTCTGTCCCTTGCACTGCAGAGGCATCTTCTGCAGAAGGGGGACCCCAGAGTGTCCCAGGAGAGGGTTGATGGTGTGGGACTCCTGGGAGCACTGTTGAAGCCTCCTCCCTTCAGGTCACAGAAGTTTTTTTTTGCCAGGATCAGTCCCCACTGTCACCCTCCAGTTGCTGCTGGGGTGTCTCAGGGCTTTGGGTGGCCAGACAGGACAGCAGCCTTGAATCTCCTGGTTTATACCCACGGGTACAAGAAAGGTGTGAAACTCCATCATTGTAAAGGTGTTTTCAGAGGGCTCCATGCACAGGGACCCATTTTCAACAGGCTTTTATCCACTGCAGGGTGAGTGCAGGGTTGGCTGGGCTGCATCCTCAGAGGTTCAGGAGCTGCTTTGGGTGGTGTTTCAGGTCATAAAACGTGAGTGTTATGCCTGGAAAGACAGACTGCTGCCACAGCATAAACAAATCTATTGAGCCCAGGCAGCCAGCAAATTCACTGTGTGCAGCGTGTGTGTCTTTCCACCCCTCTTGTGCTTTCCTCTCCAGCCTGAGAATGGCTTGGGCATTGAGGGAAAGTCCTGTGAGGAGTGGCTGAAGGAGAAAAGGAGGCTCAGGGGGGACCTTCTGGCTCTGCACAACTCCCTGACAGGAGGGGGCAGCCAGGTAGGGGTCAGGCTTTGCTCCCAGGGAACAGGGACAGGAGGAGGGGACATAGATTGCACCAGGAAAGGTTGGGCATGAGGAATTTTTTCACACAAGGGGTGGTTAAAACCTGGAATGGGCTGCCCAGGGAGGTGTTGGAGTCCCCATCCCTGGAGGTATCCAAGGAAGGCCTGGATGTGGCATTCAGTGCTCTGGGCTGGTAACAAGGTGGGGATCAGGTACAGTTTGGACTCGATCTTGGCGCTCTTTTTCAACTGAGATGATTCTGTGATTCTCTGCTGCCCTCTCAAGAGGAAGAGAAGTGATGTGTATAGGTGGCAGGTGCCTTTTACTTAAAATAAGGGTCCCACAGAGCTGGGACTGGCATGAGATGCCACTAAAGCTTTGTCAGAGCCTTTGTCATTCCATTGGCTTCATACCCCTGGAGAAGGAATAAATCCCCTGTCCTCCAGGTGGTTTTGGAGGAGCTGTGTAACAGTTGCTGGAACGTGGGTGTGTAAATCCCTTCCCTACAGGTCCCTGAACTTGTGGCAGTAGATAGGAATTTAAGGCTGTTTTTGTTGAAGGATTGATGGGCTGTGGCTGATGCTGCTATTTTGTGCACCTTTTCCATCCCCTAATGGGAAGGGTGCAGTGGTCACCAGCAAACTGAGCAAAAGCTCTGCAGAGCACCTAAAAAGGGCTGTGTGGGGGGGCTGCAGAGGGGGGAATGGGCACCCACTTGGGGGTTAGCAGTGCTTAGAAATGGAAGCTCTCCTTTGGAAGCCTGTATGAGCACCATTTCCCGGGAGTTGCCTAATTCAAATCATCTTTGCTCTGTTTTGTCCCATCCATTATTTTCAGCTGTCAACATTAAGTGCCACAAAGACCCTGTAATAGGCTTCTTTCTGCTTCCCTCTAATAATCCCAGAAACAGTCACTGGTCCCTTTGTCTGGGGCTCTGTGATGGCTCTCACTGTTCAATTTGCTGGAGAAGAACCACTTTGTGGAACAGTAGGACAATCAGTGAGGCAGTGGCTGAAGTGCTGCCATCCCCCCTTTGAAGAGGCCGGAGAGGAGCGAGATGGAATTGTGTTTTGCTCATCATGGTTAATCACTTCTAAGAAGAGCTTTGGTGACAGCTCAGCAAAAGTGATCCTTTCTTACAGATACAGATGCATTTAATTTGCCCCAGAATTTGTTGGGATTCAGAACGATCCTTGGGGCTGAATGGGAACAGTGAGATCTGGTGTTCAGGTCTGGGTTAGGACTTGGAGTCTGTGTCCAACAGGAGGGTCCAAGCCTTGTGTGTCAAGGCCAGGATGAAATCCAGGAGGAGGTGAGTGTTGCCAGATTTTCTTGGCTTTTTTAGGTGTTGGTAGGATCCAGTGAAGGGTCTTTACACCGATTCCAGGTCCACTAAAGAAAAGGTGAAAGGTGAAACAGCAGGGTCCTGTCAATGCTGTGGATCCATCTTTGGCAGTCCTGAAATAAACAGACATTTCTTGTATGTCCTCAGGGAAGCCTGCTTTGGGCTGGGAGTGAACCAGAAGGCTTCTTGAGGGCTCTTTCAGTACTTAGATGCTACAGTTTTTATGTCTTTCTTGGGGCTGTGTAAGGCATCCCATGCCTAACTCAGCATAGATTGGGGAAACTTTACCCTGGTTTCTTACTCCTCATCTTCTACTGAAGTGGAGGAACAGCAAGTGCCTCCCTTGCATGAAATATCTCAAAACATCCAGCATTCCATGTGATTCCATACTGATTTTGTGCTGAGCTTCCCTCATCTTACTTGTGCTGCTGCCCTCAGCCTTGCCCATCTCCTGCCCCTTCTGCCATCAGTTCTTGCTCCAGGTCTGTGCTCCCAGTCAGACACTGCTTCAGAAATTCCCCTTGTCAAGGGATCAGCTCAAGGCAGCTAAAAGTATCCTGATTACAACTAAAAGTAACCCTAAAAGTGCTGCACTGGGGGTTAGAAGACTGTCTTTATTGGTGAAGAATGGCTCTGTGACAACCTCCTTCTAGAGATTTTAGGGAGAGTAAAGGTGGAGCTTGATGTGTTTTTGAGGAGCTCCTCCACACACTGCCTGTGATTCCTTTCTTGTTCAGCCCCCTGGTCTTGGATGTGAAAGGTGCCAAGATGGAGGGAGTCAGGAATGGATCAGAAACCAGGTGAAGAAGACTAATAATTCAGCTTTTCTGTAAGTGCATAAACAAATAAACTATTACTGTGGGAACATAAATAATGAGGAGAAAAATGACTTTCCAAGTTAGTGTTGAAAGGAGAAGTAACTTTTAATTTTTAAATTTGAGCTGTGCATGCAGAAGCACAGGATGATTGCTTCTGAGTCTATTTATCCTGGAACTTAATTCTTACAGGGACCATTGTCAGGGGTTTCTTTTTGCATTGGTTTTATGTTGGCTGGAGCTACATTTAATCTGCCACCACTCTGCACAGCCCCTTTGCCTGCTGCTTGGTTTTCTTGAGTCCTGCTGGAGTGTCTGATGGGTTTTTGTGGCCTTGAAGCCTTATTCCACTCCATGCTAAGACAGCAGCTTTAGGGATGAAAAACGAGTTTAAAAATGCTATTAAAGAAAAGCTGTTGGTTTAACATGATTTTTGCTCAGTTCTGTATGGCTTGGGGGGTCTTAGGCTCATTAAAAAAAAACACTTAAAGTGTGCTCTGCCTCACAAATGTCCCACAAATATCCCCTTGATGTTAACATGGCCCACAGCTACACCTGGGTGCTTTCCATGAAGTCCCAGGTCTGTGATTGTGTGGAAAGCTAAAAATCTAAGGAAAACTGTCATGACAAAATCCAGGCTTGTTTTAGCCCATTTGATTGTGGAAAGAGAATTTGCAAACCGGACCTCTAAGCAATCCCAAAAGAAAAGAAGAACACTCAGTGTGTTAGAAGAAGAAAAAATAGAAATAAAAAAGACACAGCTGGAAGTGTTGAAGGCAGTCTCTTGGGTTTGGGATGGCGTGAGCACTCAGCTCTGGCCAGGGCTGGCAGTAGAGCTGAAGCTGTGGTCGAGGAGAGAACTCGCCCTTGGGCTCTTCCTCAGAATCAAGGAAGGTGGATTGTTTTCTGGCGATGAAATTTCCTATTGAAAAATTGAATGCTTCCTTCTCTCCCTTGTGAATGGGATGCGCAGGAAGCGAAGCATGCTGGTTCCAATTACCAGCACAGCCAGCCCAGGTGCTGCAGTCAGTCAGGAATTTATACCTTTTTGTATGCTCTAGAAAAGATAAAAACTTCATTTTTAATTTTTTTTTTTAATTCTTTTTTCTTTTTCAATCTATGTAATGAATTCAAAGCAGAAGCCCATCCAGACTGCTTTTGATTTGTTCTCATATTAATGTTTTATGTCTGAATATGTGCCTGATCACTCAAATTAGTTGACCTCGCTACTGCAGTTGTGCCCAAAAAAATGATCCCAAGCAATGCAGGCTCATTGATGAGGCTGGAGCACCTCTTCCATGCAGACAGTCTGGGAGAGCTGGGATTGTTCAGCCTGGAGAAGAGAAGGCTCTGGAGAGACCTTATTGTGTCTTTTCAGTACTTGAAGGGGGCTTATGAGGAAAACAAAGGACAGAGTTTTCAGTAGGGCCTGTTGTGATGGAACAAAGGATGGTGGTTTTAAACTGAAGAGGGGAGATTCAGACTAGATGTAAGGAAGAAATTTTTTACGGTGAGGGTGGGGAGGCCCTGGCACAGAGTGCCCAGAGGAGCTGTGGCTTCCCCATCCCTGGAAATGTCCAGGGTTAGGCTGGACTAGGCTTGGAGCAGCCTGGGATAGTGGAAGGTGTCTGGAATCCCTTCTCCCCAGACCTTTCCCTGTCTGTGTGGGGAGGGTGGATGGCCTAATTTACAGCAGTGCTGGCTGGACCTGGTGTGAGCTGTGACTGCAGATGGGCCCGTAGGCTCCAGCTTTGCATGATGCCTTCTGCAGATACCTGCCAGGGCACAAAGACCTTGTTGAGGCAGCCAGTTTGACTACAAGTGCACACCCCTTCCAGGGCACAATTAACTAAGTGGTGCTGCTCCTGGACCAGGCTATTGCACCCCCACGCTCCTGTTGATATTTAAAATAAGAGCACAGATCTCTGTTATTGTTTCCATCCAGAGCTGCCTACAGCTCTTCAGGCAGGATCCCCACTTTCCTACAGGGTTACACAAAGCCTCAACTGAGGCAAAACTTGCCCTGCAGCCTGAGACAAGGGGCAGCAGGCAGATCATGGAATCACAGAATCATTTACAAGGCAAAAGACCTCTAAGAGTCCAACCATTCCCCCAGCCCTGCCAAGGCCACCACTGACCCTTGTCTCAACATGGCTTTCAAATCCTTCCGGGGATGGGGACTCCACCACTGCCATGGGCATCCTGTGTCAGGGCTGGGCTACATTTTCCATTAAGAAATTTTCCCCAGTATCCCATCTAAACCTACCTTGGTGGAATTTGAGGCCTTTCCCCTCTCGTCCTGTCCCTTGTTCTCTGGGAGCTGGGCCCGACCTCCCCATGGCTGCACCCTCCTGTCAGGGAGTTGTGGGGGAGGAAAAAGGTCTGTCTCCTCTCAGACTTCTTTTCTCCAGGAGTAACTAGCTGGAGGAAGACTGAAAAAATACACAAAGCAGCTTACAATGTATGGAAATGTTGCAAATATGCGTGTGTGTGATTGCAGAAGATTCCCGTTGTACAGTTGTGTTACTGGGAGTACACGGTCATTAGGAGTGAACTGCAGTGGGAACACCTGGAGGGCCAGAGTTAAGGCTGATTATGCAGCCCAGCCCTGGCTTTTCTTCACTTTGGAGAGCTGCACAACGTAATTTCATCATAGATTTATATACAGCTAATTGGAATATAGTTTGATATGCAAATAAAACCATATAAATATCAAGAGGAAGACTTAAAGCTGTGCTTTCCACTGTCATGCTACAATCCTTGCTTTTCTGGTCAGTCTCATCTACTTGATTTCTCCTTTCATCATCTTGTGTTTTGAAGACCTGATATCTCTTTCAAAGAACATCTGTCAGACGTATATTAATTAGTTAATTTTTCTGCATGGAATGTAAACACGAGGGTGGAGAACCCAAAGCCCTGAGGACCCAATGAGGTGTGTGGCCAAGTAATTATTCTTGGGTAATGCAGAGATGTGGCCTGTGCTTATTCTATTAAGGCAAGAAACAGGTTTCCTACCAGAGATAGTCAGTTTATGCTAAAGACTAAAGTGAAATTTTCTTGATGTGGGCACTAGAGCTTGTGTCATAGACACCATAGTGATGGCATTTCCAAACTGAGCTTTCTAAGCCAAAGATGCTACTGGCAGTGGTGCTGAAGTATGTTTAAATTCAGTTTTTAATTAAGAATATTAAGTTTAAGTAGTTCTAGAAAGGCAGAAAGTATGGAGAGAGTCAATATGTTTTGTGTTGAAGGTGTAAATTTGTTGGCTGGTAGCACCAAGTTTCACTCCCTCACTTGGGGCTGCCTGGGAGATTCTCATGTGGTTCACACTGAGAACCAGATTTACTGGGTTTTTTGTGTTGTGATCTTTGGTGAATGTCTTCTTCTACCACTGTGAGTCTCGAATCAGATACATTTTGTGTGATAACAAGAAATAACAAGGTTTTCATGCGAGAGAACTGTGACGTGGTGTACATGCACAGCAGCTGGGCTGGAGAAGAGCTTGGTGTGCAGTTTTGGGGTCAAATCCAGTGCTGGCAGTAGTGCAGTGCAGAGGGGTGAATTGAAGGAGGATCATGCACATGTAGGTTCAGTACAGGAATTCCCAGAGGGTTCCCCAATCCTGGAGCACATCACTGGCACTGGAGCATGTCTTGCCATTGGGAACACTCAGAAATCCTGCTAAGGCAGGGTCCTCTCTGTCAAATCCCTCCTTGGCCCCTCTGGTTCTCTGGGCTGAGGTCTCCCCAGGCTCACTGAGCTAGGTTCCCATTTCTGACCCCTGTGGGACAGCTGCCCCTCTGTCCTTGACAAAAAGGCTCTTCCCTTTGGCAAGAAACAAAATACAGTGTCCTTTCAGCAGAATGGGTTTTGGATTTCTGCAGGTTGCACCAAAGCCAAGTTTAACTTCCACCTTCTCTTTACCACTTCTGCCTTTTCTTATGTATGCTTTTTAATTTTTTTTAATTTTATTTTATTTTTTTGCTTCCTGGCTTCCAGTCCTCTTGGTAATGTGTTCAGCATCGACTATTAATATATCCCAACAGTAGCAGCCCTACTTATGTTTTCCTTTTGGATAAGGATTAGGGAATATCCCTTATGCCTTCTTGTCCTTCCCCCCCCCCCCCACTTTTTTTGGTTTTTTCTTTTTTCCATCCTTCTCCTTCAGAGCTGAACACCACTGATTCATGAGGGGGGTTTTTTGTTTGCTTTTTTTTTAAGTTTATTAAGGTTTTTTTTGTTTTGGTTGGTGGATGCTTCATGGCCTACATCCAGCTCTGGGGTTCTCAGCACAGGAAAGACAAGGAGCTGCTGCAGCCAGGCCAGAGGAGGCCACGGAGATGCTGCCAGGGCTGGAGCCCCTCTGCTCTGGAGCCAGCCTGGCACACCTGGGGCTCTTCACCTGCACAAGACAAGGCTCCAGGGAGAGCTCCCAGCCCCTGCCAGGGCCTCCAGGGGCTCCAGGAGAGCTGCACAGGGACTGGGGACAAGGCCTGCAGGGACAGCACACAGGCAATGGCTGTGCCAGTGCCAGAGGGCAGGGCCAGCTGGGATCTGGGGAAGGAATTGGTGGCTGTGAGGGTGGGGAGGCCCTGGCACAGGGTGCCCAGAGCAGCTGTGGCTGCCCCTGGATCCCTGGCAGTGTCCAAGGCCAGGTTGGACAGGGCTTGGAGCAACCTGGGACAGTGGAAGGTGTCCCTGCCTGTGGCCCTTCCAAACCACACCATTCTGTGATTCTGTGTGCTGTATAATTATGCAGTAGAGTGCAGATCAGAACTAAGGGCTTTTTTCTTTTTTTTTTTTTTTTTTTTTTTAAATAAGCATTGTTTTGCCATACCTGTCCAGCCAGATAATCACAGAAATGCCTCAAGGAGGAAGAGAGACGGCATTCACCATCAGCTGGGGATCTGTAAAACGTCGTGTATCACGAGATTGTCAGTGACACAACAATGAAGAAGAAAAATAAATTTTTTTTTTCGTACCAGCCATGACACTGGCAAAGCTGGGCAGAGGATTTTTTTGCCCCAGCCCGTGGTTTCCTTGCCTTGCTGGATAAAATAAAACCTGCCAAAGCAGCGGCAGTGAGCTCCCATCTATCTGTTCTCATACTCCCAGCCGCTCCTGCCTGAATTATTCATGCCCCGTAAGTGATCTGCAAACAGCTCCTGTGATCTCCCTGTGATCTGCGGGTATGCCAGACTCACCCCTCCTTAGGTCAGGGCATTTTCTTGTTTCCTTCCCTGCGGCAGGGAGTCTGTGGGAATCTCCAGATTCCTCACCGCCTCTTTCTGATTAACCCAGACGTGTATTTATTATTTACGTGGCAGGAGTTGTTCAGCTGTCCCAGGCACACGGTATTATCAGTGGATAAGCAGGAAGGCTCGCTGCAAACATCTGTAGTTGTTGCTTGACAAATCCTGTTTGTATAAATAATATTAAGGAGCTGCAGAGGCTGTTGTAGTGTAAATACCCTCGTAACTGAAGGCAGCACTGCCAGCTTTTCACCTGCATGTGCATCTCAATAGAAATTTACTGGGCCGTTTTACACACGTATATATATATACATATATATATACATATAAAATACTTCAGTTTATTTTTTTTTTTATTTAAAAAGTCCCTTCCAACCCAAATTATTCTGCTATTCCAATATATATGTATATATGTTTCATGTATTTACCTTTTTTTCACGAGCTCTTCTCCTGTATTTATTTCAGCTTTTAATTTTTTTTTTTTTTGCCTACTGATTTGGTCCTGGAAATAGGTTGGCAAAACCAGTGAACAGGGCAGTTTATGGGCAGGTGATTGGCAGGGATTCTGTGTGCTCTGCTGTCCATATCATTAATGAAATGGGCTGTAGGCCCACCTTTTCCACCATACCCACCCCAGGTACATCTTGGATCTGCCTCTCCAGTGTCATCTACTTCAACCACTCTTCATTTTGGGATGAGGACTGGGATGCTTCAGGAACCCATTGCCAGTGGAGCAGCAGCTAATGCTCTGAGCAAGGGACATGGCACCCCCTGGTCCCCTTCTGCAGCTGAGGGTGTAATTTGGGATGAAAAAAAGCTCCATTTAGGCTACCTGATTTTTACACTAACCCATAGGAGGATCTGTGCTTTGCTTAGGATATCCCTCACCTACGACATAACCGGGGTAACAGTGAGTTTGTTAAAATGTCCTGTCTCTCTGCATTCTGGAAAGAGGATTTTCTATTAAACCTTAGGGAAATTACTGGCCTTGTTAACTAGTGTGGAAGTAATGAACCACAGCAGGGTGACTCGGGAGATTTGGGCCCTCGCTTCGTAAGACTGCATTGTTTCTTCAAATGAGAGAAATAATTTAAGCAAACAAACGAACAAAGAATTTCTGGAAATTAAAGTACGGTACAAATGGGACGATTTGCTCATCCTCTGTTTAATAGGAGCGGTGCAGTGAACAATTGTGTGGTCGACCTCAGAAATCTATCCATGGTAACTAGTCACAGGAGAGAAAAATAGACAGCCTGCCACCAACTTGGTATTAAAGTTCTATTTTCCGTTTTTTCCACAGTTGTGGGCCAGTCAGGGACTTTCCATGAGCAATCAGCACAGCAGAAATCCCCTTCTGCTCCCTAGCAGCCATCTCAGCTCAACAATCAAAGGTGCTTTTTGTACTGGCTTTGGCTTCAGTGGGGTTTTAAACCAGTTTTCAGTGGAATCAGGCTGGGGCAGACCCTTCCTGCCAAATGCATCCTGCTAGAACAGAGCTGTCGTAGAATCACAGAATGGTTTGGGTTGAAAGAGACCTTTCTCAACCATTCAGTTCCACCTCCTGCCAGGAGCAGGGACACTTTCCACCTGACTGGTTGTTCCAACCTGGTCTTGCCCCTTCTACCCCATGGCCAAAGTGTGTTTGTCGTGGGATTTGGTGAAGGAACCTTCCCGTTGGTTTTGTCAACTCTACCAGGTGCTGAGTGTTGAATTCCTGATGGGGTCTGAGGTCTGTGCAAGCCCTGCACGACCCCTGTGGCTTTGGGCAGGTCCTTCAAGAGCCCAGAGGAAGGACAGAAAGATACCAGGCCAGAGTTCAAAAATAAACACAGCAGAAATACTGAGCCTTCAGGCTTGATGGTCTGTTCCTCAAAAGACAATTTTGGAAGGGATCGCTGTGTGCTTTTGTTCTTCCATTAGGCAGCTGAGGAGAGAGCATTGTTTTCCTCCCCTCATCTGTTCCCCTTGTAGGGGAAGAAGGAGGACTTGGCCACCCCGAGCCAAACATCCCAGGGGACCTCCCCAAACAAAGGGCTGCGTGGAGGAGGATTCTGTCATCCTGTCCCCGATGTCCCCTTCCCACCCCTCACCCTGCCCTTGGCACACCGTGCCCGCCCTGGGGAGCACAGGGAGGGGAATTTTCCTAATTTTCCTCCCTGGAAACCCAGATAACTTCTCTTACCTCCAGGTTTTCTGCTGCTTGTAGGCTTGGCGAGGCAGCCCTGGGGTTTGTCCTCTGCCAGGATGGTGTGTGAGCCCTGGGATGGTGTGGGAATGTGACGTGTCCAGGTGTTTGGGAAATATGGCACTCCTGAGGAATGCCCTTAGGTGTTCCTGGATGTGGATTGAAGCTCTCTGGACACATCCCAGTGTAATTCCTCTCCTTCATGCTGGTGGCATCCATCCTGATCTGCAGAGAAGGCCTGTGGGGTGGAGAACATCCCCTCAGACACACTCTGTGTGACCCTTGAGTTAATTCCCCATACAGGAAAATGTGGCTGGCACACGGAGCAGGAATGGTTTTGGGTTTATTTTTTTAAATATACCAAAATTTGTACCAAATTTATTTTTATAGGTTGTGTAGGTTTATTTACAAATAACTGAACTAAAACCAACCTATCTTGTTTTGCCTAGGCTCCAAGACTGACCCTGCTGAGACCCCCTGAGATACTGAACTCTATGAGTGGAGACCACTTGACTGCACTCAGCACCTTTCGGCATCAGGCTCCAGGTAATTATTCTAATTCTCTGGCTGGATCATGGAGGAAATTTGCTGTTCTGGGCTATACACACCATCTGTAATGACATTGCTAGTTGTTTGTCCCAGGAACCTGTGGATATTTTTCCCTGCTGAAGATTGTCACTCTAAATCAGTGGCTTGGCACTACAATAAAACCACGGATCCCTCAGACATAAAGCAAAATACCAGTCTTGCTTCCAGAGGGGGAATTATAGAATGGTTTGTGTTGGAGGAGTCCTGAAGACCATCTAATCCAACCCCCTTGTAATGGGACATATTCAACTAGACCAGGTTCCTCAGAGTCCCATCCAACTTAACTTGAGTATTTCCAGGGGTGAGGGACCCTGGAATTGCTGGATCACCATTCTGGTAATGGTCACCAGCTCTTGTGCTTGGAAAGTTCTCCTGAAGTTAACTCACTGAAAGCTGTAAAAACAAGCAATCAATATAAAAAAAAGATATCCACTCCCACCAAAAGCAGTCAGAGGCTTAAAATACCAGTATTTGTTGGCAAGGATGCTTGTTCAGATGAGGCTTTTAAGAGCTGTTTGAAAACTACAGCTGCAGGAGCTGTAGTTTTAAAATAAACCCAGCATCTTATTTGTCTGGGTTTACAGTAGCATCATCCTCTCCTCCAGACCTGGCCTCACTGTTGTGCCTTTGAGGAACTTTAAATCCTTGCTCCAAGGTGGATAGATGGAAATCAAAGGGCCTGGGGCCCTGGCATTGTCCTGCTCTGCATCTTCATGGAGATATGTCAGCTTGGTGCCTTGCCTGGGGGGTTGTGGGCAGGATTAGACCCATGATTTGTGGTTTTATCCCAGCAAGGCCAGCTCAAACACAGAGTATGAGCTCAAGAGGTGAGAATCTCAGGGGTGGGTTTTAAGAGGAGTAAGAAGGAAGCCAGCAGGATGCTGTGGATGTTACTCCAAAGCACTAAGGATGGAGGATTTCTTGTAGGATTGACTTCCTGAGTGGGATGACATGCCATACAAAATTCTCCATGCTGATAGAAGTATCAGTCAATAGAGGGTTATTATTTTTAAACCTGATTTGCTGAGTTTTTCCCCCAAGTCAATAAAAACCAGCACCACACTGGTGTCAGCAGGGGTTAAAGCCCAGCTCCCAGATCAGAGTGGCATGAGGGCAGGGGGTATCACTGCCCACTCTCCCAGGGCATCCTCTGTGGGATTCCATGCAGGAACAGAGGGCTTTTCTCCATCCTGTGCAGCTCTGTGTGGTGACATTTTGAGGGCCCAGGCAGGAGGACATTGACTGGCTTGTTTTCCTGTTTTGACAATCTCCATTTCAAATCCTCTGTGACACAGCTTTGTGCAGGGAATTAGAACACCACAATCCCATGCCCTCCTCCCTTGAATACTGCACTGGGAGCTAAGCTCATGTTTCCAGTGGGGAGGGAGAATGCACAGGTCATAAAACAGCCTCAGAAAGTGAAAGAGAGGAAAATGAAGAATGAGAAAGGAGAAATATGTTCACCATCAGGGCTGCAGTGTGATGTTTTTCTATATCCACTCAGAATTTGTGGGAATGGGGTGCTCCCTCAGTGTCAAAAGTCGTGTGCTTTGTGTTTAAACTGCTGCTGTCAAAGCTTGGAGAATAACTAAAACAAAAAGGTCGCAGGTCAAGTGGATGTTTTCCAATTGACCAGAGCTCAGTATAAATCCTGGGGAAGGAAATAACCCAACGAACATCCACCAGCCCTGTGTCTGTGTCCCCTCCTCTGGTGCTGGCTGCTGGTGGCAGCTCCTACTGGGACATGCCACTGGCAGGCAGCTGCCTCAGCATCCTGAAACAGTCCTCAGGCAGCATCCCCTGCACAATAAATTTTTTGGTGCAAATTTCAAATTCAGCAGAGTTGGATCCAGATTTGATCCAGGTCAGCAATTGGGAGGGTCAAGAGGTTGCTTCAGGTGAGCACGGAAGGTGAGAAAACATGAGGAACCTGGGCTGGAGGCTCAACCTAAGCCCCTGCAACACATCTTCAGCCAAGGGCTGGTGTTTGCTGCTCTGAATTCAGCAGTTTTGGGTAGGCAAAGCTCCAGGGGAACTTTGAGGCAAACATGTCTCTGCCACTGCCTTGCATCTCTCTTTGTAAAGTCCCCCCTGAGGTTTTGATGTGGCCAATTGCTCTTCCCTGAGCTGTAACCTGAAAATAGGGATAGATAAAGGCAAAGTGTTCTGGGAGCCACGCCAAGCCAAAGGCACCAGGTTGTTATACGAGATCCGTATCTCGATAACAGATTTTTTGCTCTTTATCAGCTTTTAAGGGAAAATATGGTTTTTGCAGGAGCAGATTGGGATCATCCTGACGAATGGAGCTCTCCTTTTAAAATTGTATTGCTTTTATTGCTATTATTTTAATAATAATAATAATAATATTTCCACAGTGAAGCCATATAGGAGAGTGTTATTTGTGTAGGAACTGGAAATGAACCTGAAATGATCAGCGTATTTTTTAAAGGCACTTTACAAGTCATTTGGCATTGGAAAAGGTACAACTATCCATCAAAGCAGAGCTTGGGGATAAAATAATTAGAAATCACACAACCATAGCAAAGGAAGATTAGTGCTAAAATTAGAAGCCATAAAGTTGTTTTTAGATTAGGCTGGAATCTGGGAAGGCTGCTTTATTGTAGCCTGTTACTTTAAGAAATACTTTGCTCACTTTAAAAGGTGAGAGGTGTGAATTGTCTGCATTTGGTCATGTCCCAGTGGAAATGCTGTTGAGAATGTTAGGTGGGATGATCTATGAGATGAATTTCAGGGAAATCCTTAGGGGATGGAAATACAGTCCTATGTGAAAGGTGACCAGCTGCTAAAGGAGCTGGGTTCAGTGCTGAGCTCTTCTCTACAAGGGTGTCCCTGTAGGTTTGGTTTGCCCCTAGTTTTATTTCAGGGTTGTAGTGGCCAAATACCCACATTGCATCCCGAAAAAGTGATGGGATGGCTGGAACTGGGAATTTAAATTGGAATTTACACCCACAGGTGTGGTGGGTGCGAGTTGGAGCTGCTGTGGTTCCCCAAACCTGAGCTCTGCCCTTGGGGCCAGACAGTGACATCAGATGGGCACAGCCCATGGAGCTTCATCACTTGTTTTTTCTTCTGGACCTCCTCAAGCATGAGTAGGAACAAATCCTCTGTCAGAGACAAACAAAATTGATCAGAGGGAAGACCAGGAGAGCTTGGGGTGTTCATCCTTGAGAAGAGAAGGCTCCAGGGAAACCTCAGACCCTCTCCCAGTGTCTAAAGGGTCTCCAGGAGAGCTGGAGAGGGACTTGGGACAAGGCAGGGAGGGACAGGACAAAAGGGAGTAGTTTTACAGCAGAAGGGAAGATCCACACTAGGTAGAAGGAAGAAGTTGTTTGTGATAAGGGTGATGAGGCACTGGCACAGGTTGCCCAGGGGAGTGGATGCTCCATGTATAAATCCCTTCAGGAAAAAGGGTCTTGATACTAAGGCCCTTCTTGTACAGCTGGAAGGGTATAACATGAGCAAGAGCTTGGAGGACAAGGTCAGACACATCCAGGTGTTTTCAGTGAGGAAGATGCCAAGTAGAGATTCCTTCACCCAGAGAAAGGTGACTTCTTCAGGGCTGATGCCTTTAGATCTGGAGTGAGGGATTTCTGGGATAGAAACCTGAATTTTGTGGGATGTGCTGCCTAAATATGGACACAATTAAGTGTCCCTCTTCCCCTGGTCCCAGCAGAGTGCCAAGGGAGAGGGTCTCAGGTTCTCTGCTGGCTGAGAAGCAGCAGCCCTTTTGTGACCACCCACAGCATCTTTCCTGCCACGTGCATTTCCCGGTGCCTGCAGGGGAAAAGTGGAGTTGAGCAGACTGCCTGCTCCCCCCAGAACGCTCCCCGCTGTGCCTCCAGCTCAGTGAAAGCAGGACAACTCCTCATCGACTCTTTGTAGCCCGAGAACAGAGCCTTGGAAAAGTCCTGCAGCGGGAACTTTACTAATTCCAGCTAATGACTCCGAAACACTGACTGAGGGGAACAATTGCCCATCATCAAAAGTGGCAGACAAAAGAAATGCACTGCATTGTAATAGCAAACGAAGCTGAATTTGATCTGATGGGGCACCTTTCATATTCCAAGCATTTCAAAGCCCTTGGCAGAGTAATGAGCTGCGTGCTGACGGCGGGGCTGCTGGACTGGGCTTTATGTGACCAACAATAGCCAGCACAGTTGCTGGCAGAGGACTGCTCGTGGTGGGAGAGGGGATGGATGGTGGCTGGCATCTTGGGCTTATTTTGTGCTTTCCTGGTTTTTTTAGTGCTGTTAGATCTTTGGGTAGCATTTGGTCACTGGAGGTGACCAGGCAGAGTATGTTGGTCTTAAAGGAGGCTTAGAAGAAAGATATTTTTAGTAGGGCCTATCGTGAGAGGAAAAGGGTTGATGGTTTTCAATTAGAAGCAGGGAGATTCAGACAAGGAGTGATGAAGAAGGTCTCCATGGTGTGGGTGGGGAGGCCCTGTCAGAGGGTGCCCAGAGCAGTTGTGGCTGCCCCTGGATCCCTGACAGTGTCCAAGGCCAGGTTGGATGGGGCTTGGAGCCACCCGAGATAGTGGAAGGTGTTCCTGGTGCTGGCAGGGGGTTAGAACTGGATATCAAGGTCTCCTCAATCCAAACCATTTCAGGATTCTTATTGAAGAAGGGTAGAGAAACATGCTGGGACAGACAAGGATTCCTTGAGCAGCTGAGAATAGACCTCAGCCTCCCAGGTCACCATCCGGCCCTCTAATCTTGTGGTCCCTGTGACAGTTTCATGAAGGCCCACATACAACTTCAGCTCTTTAATTTTAGTTAAGCCAGAATAGCACTGGTGCAGCTGTGGGAACAGATATCTTAGTCCTCAAACTGTTTCTGTGGCAGGGAAGTTTCTTGCCTGTTGCGAGGAGAGGAAAAGGTTAATTGCGTATTTTTTTCCCTTTTTTCTTTCTTTTTTTTTTTTTTCCAAAGAGGAAATAAATGTACCTACCCCACCCTAAGGGGACAGCACAAATCTGTCAGCCCTTGTCGGGTGGGGGCAGGCAGCTGGGCTGTGTTGAGGAAGTCACCCTGGGGAGGGAAGGGGTTCAGGGCATGGGTGGGGGGCCTTGGCTGCCTGCCCAGAGCTGCAGGCAGAGAGGGGGCTGTGGTCCTGGGCTGCAATTCAACAAGGCTCTAATGCTGTCTGCAGAGCCCCAGAATTGCAGAATGGTTTGTGTTGAAGGGACCTCAAAGCCCATCCAGTTCCGCCCCCTGCCATGGGCAGGGACACCTTCCACTATCCCAGGGTGCTCCAAGCCCTGTCCAGCCTGGCCTTGGACACTGCCAGGGATCCAGGGACAGCCACAGCTGCTCTGGGCACCCTGTGCCAGGGCCTCCCCACCCTCCCATCCACCAATTCCTTCCCCAGATCCCAGCTGGCCCTGCCCTCTGGCACTGGCACAGCCATTGCCTGTGTGCTGTCCCTGCAGGCCTTGTCCCCAGTCCCTGTGCAGCTCTCCTGGAGCCCCTGGAGGCCCTGGCAGGGGCTGGGAGCTCTCCCTGGAGCCATGGGACTTGTGAAGAGTTAATCTCACCCAGGGCTGGAGTAGAAGGTCTATACATAAACCTGGTTTTGAGATAGAAAATATTGCTTAGGGGTGAAGGAGATCGCAGGCCTTATCCTGTGTGACCCAGGTCCTTCACTAACTCCTTCCTTCAGCTCCCTGCTAACCAAGACAACCAGATTCCAGCAGCTTTAGGGCTTTCCTGGAGGAGCACACTGGGTTGGTGCTGAGTTTTCTGCATCACCCCCATCCCAGCAGTTAAGGGAGGGTAGGAAGCTGAGCTGTTTTGGAAGCCTGGATCCTCCTCACTCCATCTGTGTTTCCGTGCACTCCAACTGGGTCGGGCTGATGCCATGGCAAGACTTCCTCTTGCAGACAGCAGTCTTGCATGCTGTCATCCTGCAGCAGGGGCTTGATGGTGTGCAGATGGATTTGCTTTCCTGTTTCCCTTCCTGCCAGCCTTGCACTGAGGCTGGCCAGCCCTGCTTCCCAAGCAGGAATATCTCAAGATACCCCTGCTCAGCATCTCTGTCATGACCCAGCCTCGTGTAGGTGTTCTGTTTCCACTTCTGAATCAATGCTCGAAGGGTTATATAAAGAACCAACATTTGAAGTTTCTCTGGGAGCTGATTGCAATAAAAAGAAAAGCACACAGAGCCTATCCAAATCTTTCTTCTTGTGGATTTATATCGGCAGGGCTGGTGTGAACAACCTGTGCTCCTCATCTTCTGAGCATAGTGGGAGGCAGATCAGCTCTGGGGGCTCAGGGGAGCTGTGCTCAGAGGAGGAGCAAGGGAAGGTGGAGTTGATGTTGATGATGAAGGTGTGTTTGAGGTGGATTTACATCCTTACACTTTGCCAGAAGAGTGCTTTGCTCATGGTTCTCATTTCAGCTGAATGCTGTGGTAGGGACAGGAGGGAAGATGTTAGGAAGGGAAGTGTTGGATTTATAATTCCAAGCTGGCACTGTTTGGTCCAGGAGAGCATCAGTGGAGCCTGGGTGCTGTTTCCCAGAGTTGGGGTGGATCTGCAGAGCCTGTGCATCCCTGTGGGGCTGTGGGACAGTGCTGTGCCCAAAAGTGACAAAAAAGCCACAGCCCTGGGTCAGAGGGGGCTCTCACCCCCACCTCTGGCACAGCTCATCTGGATTCTGCCAAATAGGTTTCCTTGCCTCCTGTCTGGGATTCACCATGTGTCTGAGGTTTTAATATCACTTCACTCTCCCTCCCTACATCCCCTGCCCCTGTCCCAGATGTATTTGTTTAAGTGGCTTTAATTAACTTACATTTTCCTGTGCGTGACAGCTCCTTGAGGCTTTGGTAGCTGTTTTCTGCCCTTCCACAGTTGTCACTGACATGTAGCACTTTCCCTGCAGACCAGATTTCAAGCCTACCGTGTTTTTCCCCCTGCTCTGCAGAATTATTTTAACATGCTGAAGGAAATGGTTTCCATGTGAGCATAGTTGCACACTCTCAATTGATTATTAGGTGTGATTTTCCTGATCCCTGCTGGTATCTGCGAGGATTTTGAGCAAGGAAGCCAGAGTGGTGTAGGATGATGGCTTAGGTCAGATAGATTTATCTTCACGAGTGACAAGACTGATAACTCTGGAGTGGCGTGGCTACAGGTGTTATCATTTGGGTGTCTCCTCAAGAGTGAAGGTTAATGTCTTGCCACTACTGATCCATCACAGTGTTATCTGCAGGATTTACAGGTCTTCTCGTGCCTTTCCAGCAGCAGCAGGTCCAGTTTTCTGGAGCTCTGAGCTGCTCCCTGCTTGCAGCAGCCACAGAGATCATATTGGCAAGCCTTTGCTCTCATGGATTTGTCTGGGCTCAAAGTCAGGGATAATTCCTGCTTGTCACTGCATAGTTTTATGCTTCCCCAGTGGGATGGACTGGGACAAGCCCAGAGGGTGAGTTCTCTGCCAAGGGAAGGCATCACATGTTGGTTTGGGTTGGAAGGGACCTCAGAGTTCATCTGGTTCCTCCCCCTGCCATGGGCAGAGACTCCTTCCACTCTCCCAGGTTGCTTAAAGGCATCAGGCAGGTGAAGGCAAGACAAACCTTGATGCTGCCTTCCTGAGGATCACCCAAGAAATCTGACGAGGAGGATGAAAAAGAGCAAGGAGGGACTCGGATCTGAAGTAAAATCTCTCGGGGAAAAGAAAAAATAATAAAAAAAGAGCAATAAATCCAGCAAATTAAAATGAAAAGGCAGCTAACATGAGTGACAATTGTACAGCATCAGATAACGCTGCATCCTGAATTCCAGTGGGATAGGAAATATGAAGCAAAAATCACTCAGGTGCTTCTAGATAGCGATAAGGAAAGCAATTCCCATTTACCGGTAGAAATAAAATAAGAGGTCGTGATAAACCCTCCATGACTAGACTGGATTAGGGCTCTGGCTGTGAAAATTCATTACAGGCATGCAAAAGAATGTGTATCGTGCCAGCTAAACTGACTACAAACACCATTTATTTGGAGAAGAGACGATTCAGTCAGAATAAATAGATTTCTTTCAAAGGGAAGGGGGGGTGATCTGACACAAATCTATATTCCTGCCTTGTCATTTATTATGCAAATAAGTCTCACACCTCTCCAAGACATGAGGGATGAGTTTATGTTAGAGTTTTATCTTGGAAGAATGATTTTAAGCTGTTCCAAGGACTCCAGGGCCAGACTGGGGTTTCTTGCACACAGTGGCAGGACATGCTGATTTCAGGGGGGGTTCTGATGGCAGTGAAGGTCATGCAACTTGGTCAGATGTTTTCAGATTTCCCGTAAACAAACTCATTTCTTCACATTTTTTCCTACTATTTGTGATGTTTTACTTAGGATTTTTTTTTCTTTGTTCTGTTCTGTTCTATTCACAGAATAGTTTGAGTAGGGAGAGACCTTAAAGGTCTTCTAATTTCACCCCCCTGCCATGGGCAGGGACACCTTCCACTATCCCAGGATGGCCTTGGACACTTTCAGGGATGGGGCAGCCACAGCTTGTGTGGGAAATATATTTTCTTGTATTTTTTAGTATTTTATTTTACTTTATTGGCCCATTCTCTGTAGGAATGACTATATATGGGGGTCATGTGCAGAAGGGAGCCTGTGGTGTATTATCTCTCCTTGTATTCAGTTCTCTTTCTTTTTGGCATCAGCACCCATTAAAGCTGCATCACTCTGTTGGGCTCAGTGGAGCAGGGCACGTTTGAGGTTCAGACTGAGGTGGTTGTAGGTGGCTGCAGAAGCACTCAGCCTGATGTTCAGGGACTGAAACGTGACCTAACACCTCCTGTTCTAGCAATTACATCCCTCAGGATGCTAATTTTAGAAGGAGAATTGAGCTGGCAGGGGCCACAAATAGTGGATGAAACCCTGATGTTCCTTTTGGTGAAGTGAGGGCTGAGCCAGTGTCAAAAGAACGAAAAACAGCAACAGCAAAAACGAAACAGAAAAGTACCTCTAGAAGGGTTTATTTCCCTGACAAGGAGGTTGTAATTTCTGTAGTTGTGTTTTGGAAAGACTCCTGATGAATTGTGTGGTCCCGAATTACATATGTGTGAACAAAGCTCCAGGAGGGGAATCCTGACCCACAAATCCACCAAGCTCCCATCTCCAAGATGAGCTCTGAGCATGACTCAAGACAAGTGAGTCTCCTCTCTAAGGCAGCATGGAAGTCAGGGGGATGCTTGGGGATTAGAGGGATCCAGGTGGGACCTTGTACAGTTGCAGGACACACAGAGAATCTGGGTCGTAGCAAAAACACACCTGAAGGACTTCCCTAAATGCTTGATCCCAGATCCTTCTCCATCACAGCCAGTCAAGGTATTCACATGGATTTCTGTTTCTGGTGATCTTAGGAGACTGGGACAATAGATGGCCTCTGATGGGAGTAAAGGGACAGGTGACAGGTCCTTGGATGAGCAGGAAAGACTGACCACCCAGCCTCTGCTGCAGCCAAGGGGGGTGGCAGTGCACATTGATGTCTTACTTTTCCAGGGATATTTTACACTTGTGTTTTGCCCTCAGCATTTTCTCTGGTGGTGGGCTGGCCGGGCTCTTGCAGTGCTCTGGAGAGATTCAGCTAATGGGATCTGACCTGATGGCTTTGCATGCTTTAAGTAAATTAAACACAGCTGCTAGGAAAATCCAGTAACCTTAACAGCACCACGGCTCCGTTGTCTGCATTGTAATTACAGCGGCAACCACTGGGAACTTCTACTTTCTGGTTTACTTTTAAATAGCTTCTGAGCCACCCTTTGATCCACTACTTCATCCCCAAGTCCTGCCTGTCCTCTCCCAAGGTTTAACCCTTGCTGTATCTTTAAGCATCTGTCTGACCACACTTTCAGTCAGTCACAAAGGCAAGCAGCTGATTGCAAAAATTACTTTTCTCCCCAAATATATCCTGTAATTTTCAGCTGAGGGAGAATTTTAAGCCCGAGTTTACAGGGTGCATGCAGACTTCAGACACTGAGTGGAGTTTTATGGCTCCTGGGGAATGGCAACTTGAAATATGCATATTTTTGTTATGCTTTAGCCAAAACCCTTTGTAACCCTGCAGAGAAATGGGTTTTCTGTCATACCAACAGCAGTGAAAGGACTTAGATTTATGTAGAAAGTAAAATTAGGAGCCTAATTAGTTTTTCCCTTGTCAACCCTTGAGTGCAACCCATGCCTGCAAAAACAAGTGGTCAGCTCATGGCACAGGCCTAGCTGCATGCTCCTTCCCTGCATTAAAAACTCACACAGTCCTCTCTGTAGGAGCTGCATGGGCTCAAATTTCTGAAGGTTACCCAGGATTGGGGAGATGACTTGGGGTATTCCATCAGAGCCTGCAAAAGGGCACAAACCAGCTGTGTTTGAAGCATGTCCCAGTGCAAGGAGGTTGGCTCAGCACCATGGGATGCTGGTGCATGTCCGGGGCACCAGAGCTGCTGCACCTGAGGTAGTGGTGCAGCACTGATCTGCATATATCTGATTATATAATAATTGTATCTGATTATATAATCACAGAATGGTTTGGGCTGGAAGGGACCTTTAAAGACCATTTGGTTCCATCCCTCTGCCATGGGCAGGGTTATCTTCCACTATCCCAGGTTGCTCCAAACCCCATCCAACCTGGCCTTGAGCACTCCCAGGGATCCAGGGCAGCTACAGCTTCTCTGGGCAACCAGTGCCAAGGCCTCAGCACCTTCATCATAAATCATGGTTCTGGCTACCCTTCATCCTGCTGGACATGGGATGAACTGTCTCACAGAGATCTGAGGGTACATTTTCCAGCCTGTTTTCCAACCTGATTCCTTCTCTTTTCATCCAGGCTACCTGGGATGGGCAGATCCCAGCTGTGGTGCCCTGCTCTGCTCTCCCATTTGCTGTCAGCACCACATTGTTGTGTGTCTGCCTTGGAGAGCAAAGTGGGTGCCTGTGCATATGATTTGGGTGAAAACACTGACTGAGTGTGATTGAGGCTGTAAAGTTTATGAGAGTCTGCGTTTTATGGTAAATTTTAAATTGACACTGCAATCAGGAGCATTAGGGTCTGTAAAGGAAAGTTGGTGTGATGTATTGCAGAGCACAAGGTGGTAATTTCCTCTCTTATATTGATCCTATCAGCAGCAAAGAATGAAGCACCTGCTTCTTGGAGGACTGTTTTTTTAATGCATTCATTTCATGTAATTTGTGGAGTATTATTTATTATGTGGGGTTTTGCTCCACTTTGCTGCCTTTCCCTCTCCCCCCATTTCTTGAAGGGTGCAATGCTGTCTTACCTACACTTCTCACCTGCAGATTTCAAAGCTCTTTCCAGCCACAGCTGACACTGTTGTTTCCATTTTCACACAGGAAGGGGAAAACTGAGCATTGGGGATTGGACAGGATGTCAGCCCAAAGATGCAGCCAGGTCACTCCTTCTGAGCATGATCCACACACTCAGTTCTTTCCAACTTAGGCAGGATGATCTTGTCTCAGAAAGCAAGTTTTTTTTTTTTTTTTTTGCTGGAAGAAACAGTCCCTGGCAATAAAAAAAAAAAACCCAGCAGTAATCATCCCAAACACTCTCCTAGGCAATGAAACATCCATGTGTGCCAGGGCATGGTAGAAATGCCTTTTCAGAGTATGTTTTCCATGTGGGATCGGCTGCAGGGGTGTGGGTGACTTGGCTTCTGTGATTCTAGAGGGCATCTCCAGGGCACTGCCCTGTTTGAAGCAACACAGTCTTTCAGTGAAGCTCAGAAAGAGTCTGGGGAAGTCAAAGTCTCTTTAGAGCATATGAAGGAAGTGGGCAGAGGCCTCTGGGAGGAATTTGGAGGTCACCTGGGTATGGAAGGAGATGTGAGATGAGCTCTTCCCCAGGCTTAGACCCATTACAGCTGAATCACAACAAAGGGGTTTTTGTGATGTTTGGTTTCAGATATGCCAAGAAGATTTAGAAAGAGCTGATTGCAAAAGTCATGGGCATTTTAAAGTAACATGTGATGGGGATTTCTTGAAGATCCTGTAATACTGCCTGCTGTAGCAGCATCTGCTTCCCAGATTAACAGTGGGTTTGCAAACAGCACTTGGGAAGCAACCTCCGAGATTATTTCAAAACTGCAGAACAGATTTGGTGAATGATTTATGACATGGATTTGCATATCAGTTGCTCTTTCTCCTTTCTTTGTCAAATTTATTTGTTTCGGTCCTATTATGCAGAAGGCACACAAGCACTGGAGCCATCCTGGAAGTGTGGATGTGCCACAAGTTGTGCTGCTCATCACAGCAGGGGCCTGAGAGTGCAGAGCTGCAGGGCATCCCCATCCCATGCAAATGGGTTTTAATTTGGAGCTGTTGAAACTTAGACCAAGAAGAGGTGGAGGTAGGCTGCAGTGGCAGATAAAAATGCTGACTTGGTGCCCAGTCTCCTTTTAGAGTCTCCTTTTAATGTTTGGCCAGTGGAGTGTTTCACACCCCAAAAGAGGTATTGATGTTTGATAACTGAAGGCTCACCAAACACCCAGAATCATGCCAACTGCATCCCCATGGACTGCAGTAGGAGCTGGGGCAGCCACCACACATGTAGTCACAATTCAGCTGTTGTCCATTTTTACCCTAGGACACGTTGCTTAGTCTCCATCTGTCAGTCAGGAGGAATGCAGGTCCAGGGTTTTGTCTGGCAAGGCCAGGCATGGGGCTAGGATAGCTCAGGGAGTCCAGTGTAGCAATGAGAATCTGCATCAAGGCAACTAAAACCAGGATCTGTGTGGGCCCCCCAGCTGAGATGCCTTAATTGGAGCTGAATCCTACCTAGTGTGCCAGGGACTGCTGCAGGTTTGTCATGCTGTCCTTGGGGGTCACCCCCTGGCCTGGACACAGGGAGGGCATGCCCCTGGTCTGTACTGGCTGTCAGTCCAGGGAAATCCTGTGCTTCAGGTGGGCTAAATTCCAGCTGGTGGCTGGTCAGGGCTAGAGCATGGATGGCAGCCTTGGAAGCCCACTGGAAATATGTGACTGTTTGTTCTGTTGAGGGCAGGGCTGTTCCCAGTGTAGACACCCTGGAGAAATCTCTGGTGTCCTCAGCATGGACATGGACCTGTTGGGATATCCAGAGATGCTCCCAGGGCTGGAGCCCCTCTGCATGAGGGGGAGAGCTGGTTGTGTTCACCTGGAGAAGAGAAGGCTCCAGGGAGAGCTCAGAGCCTAAAGAAGGCTTAGAAGAAAGATGGGGACAAACTTAACAGGGTGTGTTGCAATAGGACAAGGGGTGATGGTTTTAAACTGAAGGGGAATCAATTTAGATCAGCTGTTAGGAAGAAAGTTTTTTTTACATTGAGTGTGGTAAAACACTGGCACAGGTTGTCCAGAGAAGCTGTGGATGCCCCAATCCTGGAAACATTCAAGGTCAGGCTGGACAGGGCTCTGAGCCAGCTGGTCTAGTTGAAGATGTCCCTGCTCATGGCAGGGGGGTTGAGCCAGATGGCCTTGAAAAGGTCCCTCCCAACCCAAACTGCCCTGTGATTCTGTGCTAAAGGCTGTTTCTTCAATGGGCTTGGCCTCAAGGGCAGGATGAGCATTCCACATCACCAGTGAGTTTGGGAATCATCTTTCCCAGCCCAGCAGCTCAGCCCAGCCAGGTGATGGGGAGGTCATTGTGCTGAAGAGGGGCAGAAGCTCCACTGCTGGGGCACGTGGAGAGAGGAGCAGCCCTGAGGGTGAGCTGATGTGGCAGGTCAGTGATGTATCCAGGGAGGGTAATTAGAAACCTGAGTGTCATCTGCAGGAGGGCGTGTTCCAGTCATTCTGGAAGCTAAAAGGGACCTTGTGGCTGAAGGGGAAGCCACAGGCAAGCCTGGTTGATTTGTAGCTTCTCATGGCACGTGTGTTTTGGGAACGGGAGGGTGAAGCCTAGGCTGCCCTCTGCAGTGCCCATCCTATTTTGGAAACTGCTACAAGAGCACCAGGGCATCTTCTGGTTCAGAGGGTGGATCATGAGTGTGTTTATTCACAGACACTCTTCTTGGAGGATTAATGGAACTGTGATTCAGGTGCAGCCTTTCCTTAGCCCAGGAACTCCCATTTATTGCCCCATGAGAATTTTTCTGTGCCTCAAACAGCAACTTGAATGGTTTTAGGTGGAATCATGGAATCACAGAAGCATTTAGGTTGGAAAAATCCCCCAAGACCATTGAGTCCAACCATTCCCCCAGCTCTGCCAAGGCCATACTGAACCCTGTCCCCAGGTGCCACATGCGCATGGCTTTTAAAATCCCTCCAGGGGTGGGGACTCCCTGGGAGACCTGTGCCATGGCTGGACAACCCATTCTGTGAAGAAATCTCTCCTCATATCCCATCTCAACCTGCCCTGGCTCACCTTGAGGTCGTTCCCTCTTGTCCTATTGCTTGTGAGAAGACACCAAGCCCACCTGCCTACAACAAGGTGTTGCACTGCCAGCTGAGCTCCCCTTGCTCTGGGGAGCAGCTGCAGTGAGGGAATCGTGGAGAGAAGAAGACTTTAGGTAGAATTTAGAGCTGAAGCTCAACACTTTTCAAGGAAAACATGGTGCCAGTCCCTGCCGTGGTGCTGGGGGGAGGTTGTGCATTGACCCAAGCACAACTCCTGAGCTCTGCCATGAAGGCAGGATCCATGGCAGGATTTTTGCAACCTCTCCTGTGAATTTTGCCCTAAACAAAGACTTGGTGCTGGCCCAGCGTGGGCGTGTTGACAGTGGCCTGCATTAAGCTCTTTGCCCCCTTGCTGATTGCTGTTGAGTGGCAAACAAGGCATTAGTCCTTAACAGTGGTGGCTCCTTGTGAGTTAATAATCTGAACAGGGCTCTGGCTAAGGAAGGAGATCCTGCTGGAGGGTCACAGCAGCTGGATCCTCTTGAAATCACATGGACTCCTTGGCTGCAGGGAAGTCCTGTTCTCAGGGCTGATCATGGCCCTGGGGCTGGTCTGCAGCCACTCCCTGTGCTCCATGCATTGCCTGTTGCCTGAATGTCCTCAGACTGCCTAAATGTCCTCAGGCTGGTGGTTGTAGACACAGGAGAAGGAGCATCAGAGGCCATCACAAAGGTTACCCTTCATGGTTTTGCTCTGTTCCTTGACTGTGTGTGCTGAGCAGTAATTTACCAGGGTAATAGATTGGGTAGGGTGATCAAAGCTTGCTGGTTTCTCCATCCTGGGATAGTCATCCAGGTGTCAGCCTGACTTGGAAAATGCTGTTGACACTTTCCCATGAAAATAATGAGAATGAGAATTTCATAAAGGCTGAGTCAAGATCAGTGGCTCTGTCTAAAAGCTGGGAGAGGGATCCCAGTTTCTTCCCTGTGTCATGAATAGTAGGAAATAGTGCTGGGGGACTCTGCACTAGTAAACCCACTCAAGGGCTGCCTGGAGAAGAAAAAGAGATGCCTAGAGGATTGATTCAGTCAGGAACCTCATGGGGAACCTGGGAAGAGAAGGCAGTGTCTCCATCTCCAGCTGCCCCATGATAACAAATGTCTCCTTGCCTTGGTTTCAAGCTTCTCATGTAAAATGGAGAGACTGCACAACATGAGTGACTGTTCCTTGCTTTGCACACCACTAAGCCTTGGCAGAGAGATCCTGTTTCCTTTGCAGCTTCCATGAGTAGGAGGGAACCTTTTGACCCTGGCCAGGACTCAGGTACAAAGGCAGGTTCAAGGGACAGGTGTGAGCTGGTGGTGCCATTTTAGGGAAAATGCCCCAGATTACCCCAGGCTTCTTTGGCATGCAAACAGTGCATTTCCATCTGACTGCTGAGCCAGAGGAGCATCTTCCAGCTGAGCACTGCTGCATTGTATGTTCCCAGTGTTGTAATAGCCACAATAGTCTTCTTCTCTGTCCTCACCCAGGAGAAGGCCTGGGCCAGCCCCCCAAA
This sequence comes from Trochalopteron elliotii, assembly GCA_024734555.1. Taxonomy (NCBI): domain Eukaryota; kingdom Metazoa; phylum Chordata; class Aves; order Passeriformes; family Leiothrichidae; genus Trochalopteron; species Trochalopteron elliotii. The sequence continues at coordinate 98,644 of JANPWX010019018.1, forward strand.
TTGTCCTGGGGCACTCTCTTGATATGGTGGCTGCCTGCTGGTGAAGGTCTCACACCTTGACATTGTTCTGAAGTGGAGTAAAGAACCCCAAAACATCCTTCTGCCTGTCTCCTTCATCAGCTGGGCCTCCCACATGGAGATGTCAGCTTCTGGAAATACAAGCCCCCCGTCTCCATCATTTGAAAGTGCACGTGGTGGCCAGGAGCCTCTGTAGAGCTCCATTTCTCCAAAAGGTTTTCCCAAGCTAAAAGAGACTTTTATGGGCAGAGTTGGGAGGATTCTGGGCATATACCTTCTGTCTCTGCACCCCAGCACTTGTGGAATGTGGGTTTGCTGTGGATTTATACTGCAGGTGGCACTGATAACTTAACTGTGGGTGTAGGAAGCCCCTGGGAAGCTGATAACCCCGAGGGAGCAACATGCAATGTTTATCTGGGGGGTGGGATGGGTGAAGCAGCCCAGAGCTGATCCCTTCCCGGGGTGCTCATCTCCCAGCTGTCACTGGAGATGTGATACAGTGGGAGGGTGGGGTGGGCTTGCCCCTGGGTGGCACAGTGTTGCTAGGTGATGTTGTGATACAGGTAAGGGTGATGAGCAGGGGGGCTGACCGTGGGGACACGTGTGGTGGGAGAGCAGGAGCAGGCCTGGCTCTGCATTTTTCTCACCATCCCACCAGAGGCTTCTTCACAGCTGGCCCCTCTTAACCACACAATCACTCCTGGATCTGATGAGGGGTTTTGTTTTGTGTTTTTCCCTCTCTGTTTTTCCTTAGGAAATGGTCAGAGGAGCGAAAGGAGCATCACCATTTTGAAACAAAACCAAGGGTACTGGTGAGTACACACTGGGGTGAGCCCTGTGGGGAGAGCTGGCAAGCAGGATGCAGGCTGGGGAGAAGGATGTGGTTGTCCTGATACCTTTCTGGGGTCCTGGGGTTCTGATCTGCCCTTCAGTGATTGAGATTTCCTGTGAGAGAGGGAGGTAGTTTTGCTGTGTTAATGGATCAGCACAAATCATCTTTACCACCACCACCATGATCCTCTGCTGTCGTCAACGACCAAACCTCTAATTGCTCTTCCTGTAAATCCGTGGAAGATGCTCTCATCAATATGTGTGTTCTCAGTGCTGAGTGCTGGAAGGAGCAGGCAGCAGATAACACTGCCAGCTGCACAGGAGTGCACCAAGCAACAATATTTGTTAATGCTTGGAGTGCTTTTGGCTGTTGTTGTGCTTGGCCCCGTCCAGACCCAGTCACAGGGCTGCGATCTGGGTGGCATTTCAAGGTCCTCCCCAGACCTGTTTTCTGCAGCTGTCACACAGGAGGCTGTGACTTGGATGTTTGCCTAGAGGTCTTGAACAGGAAAAAAGGAGAATCCTTTTTTTTATCATCTGAGCTGGTTCAGATATGCCAGAGCCAGACCCTGAGCTGATGTTTTTGAACTGAGGTGTTTTGCATTGTGTCAGGTGGGAGGCTGGGGTTGTTTTCACCATCTTCTCATGAGCAGCTTCCTAGTTTACACTGCCAAACTCTCAGCAGAGCCGTGCTGTGAGCCCCTGCAGGTTCCCATCCCTCAGGGACCAAATTCCCAAATCTTTCCTCTGTGCATGTGTGATGGATGCTGAGGAGCATCTCGGTGCTGGGCTATCACAGAATTGTAGAACCATGGTTTGGGTTGGAAGGGGCCTTTAAAGCTCATTTCAACCCCCTGCCATGGGAAAGGACACCTTCCACTGTCCCAGGCTGCTCCAAGACCTCTCCAACCTGGCCTTCTACACTTCCAGGGTTCCAGGGGAAGCCAGAGCTTCTCTGGGCAACCTGTGCCAGGGCTTCACCATCCTCATCAAAAAAATTTCTTTCTTATACCAATTCTTGCATCTCTGCTGTAGCCTGGGCTACAGGAGCAGTGCTAGTGGAGGTTGGGTCATGGGGAGATGCAGATTTTTAAGGCACACCTCAGCTCCTGTAGTACAGTTTGAATGAGAATGAAGGGAGAAACTTACACAATATGCTTTCAGGAAGCAATCTTCAAGCATTTAAAAACATAGGGCCCCTTTATAGTTAGTGGAGATGTTTTCTATCCCATGTTACATCTGATCTAGTTTGGGCAGCACGTGAGGATGAGCAGAACTCTGTTGTTCTTCTCTGGCTGGAAGAGCAGCCCAGGTGAGGGGATGGTGTGTCTGCAGGGTCCCCTCCTGTCAAGGCAGCCAGGGAGGGTGCTGAGACCCTGTTTTCCCCCAACACCCCTGCCAACAGGAGAGCTTGAGAAGGAGTGCTTTGTTCATGGGAATCATCCCTGACTCCAAAACAAGTTCTAATCAGTGCCTGGAGCACAGACTAAACTCCTTTCTGTCTCCCCCACCTCCTACAGCTTCCCTGCTGCCTCTCTGCAATCAGCTAGAAAATAAACCCAGACTGTTCCTGAGAACAGCAGCCCCTTCTCCTGTAAACAGGGCAACCAGCAAGGCTACTACTGACTGCAGAGCTGAGTTCTGTCAGCCTGGGGTGGTGAATGTGCTTCCCCACCCCAGGGACCTCTTGCACCCATCTGCTCCAGCTGTGTTTCCCCTCCATGTCCCCCAGTCTCCTGGCAGAGATGGTGATGACTGGGAGGGCCAATGTGTGTCTGAAGCATTGGGTATTTCATCATGCTGGCTTTCCAGATTTACACCAGTGTGGGTTTGGCCCCTTGAGCTCCAACAGTCCTGAAGTGATCCAGCTTATTAAACATCCATTTGCACCATCTTTAGCATTAAATAATTGCTTCCCCAACATATTTGAGTTGGAGGGTATCTGATAATCCTGTGAACTATCCATCAGGCTCCGTTATCATCTCTGCACTCCTGTGCCAGCTGCCTTGTGTCAACTCTGCCTGGGGTTTACAAATAGGTTTCGTTTCTCCTGCAGTTTTGCTTCTTTTCTTCTGTCTCCCTCTCTCAAAGGAGCTGTTTCAGGCTCCTTAAAAATTTGTGCAGACACCCCCGTCAGCATCTTTCTGCTGACTGGTGAGTGATGGGTCCCATCCTTGTGCTGCCTCTGCTCCTGACGGGGTCCCCAAGCAAGAACACTTAATTTACCTCAAAAAGAATACAATTATTGTCTTGACTGAAAGGATTTCCACCTGCAAACTGATAAATCTTCACATTGTTTGAGTTTTCTTATCAGCTAAGAGGGTTTGTAGCATGTACTATGATGACTTGTCAGCTGCCCTCTGGCAGACCAGCACTGCACCACTCACATGTGGGGCACTAACCATATGTGTGTCTTGATGGTAATTTAGGGCCCTAAAAAAGCCTCCTAGCCAGGTGGGTAATGTGAGAGCTGAGAATAGAAGAATGGAATGGAATGGAATGGAATGGAATGGAATGGAATGGAATGGAATGGAATAGAATAGAATAGAATAGAATAGAATAGAATAGAATAGAATAGAATAGAATAGAATAGAATAGAATAGAATAGAATAGAATAGAATAGAATAGAATAGAATAGTTTGGGTTGGAAGAGACTTTTAACAGACATTTGTCCAACCCCTGTGCAATAAGCAGAGACATCTTCAGCTAGACCAGGTAGCTCAAAGCCCTGTCCAGTCTTTATCATATTATTCTTGGTACCTGTTGCTGCTACTGCCATGCCAGCTGTGAGAGAGATGCTCAGCATCCTTCAAAAATCAGACTTGTGGTCACCTCTCCAGGTCTGCAGCATCCTGGAGGAGACGGATGGGTTGGGAGATTATATACTTGTGGATCTGATTTGCTTTTAGAGCTAATCCTAAAATCACACACAGCAGGGTCAGGGCCTGCAGATGCATGTATTCCCATTTTACAGGAGGTGATGCTGGATGTTTTGCCAATATCAGGAAAGACATAGCTGGATTTTACTCATGCAAGATGAACTTCTTCCTTTTTATATAGCTTAAGGAATGTTTTTCCCAGTGAACTGTTTGGGGTTATCAAGGCAGGTCCCAGGATGACAGGATGGGATTGCAGGTCATACCAGGGTGTAGCACTGGGGCAGGCAAGAGGAGTCAGAAAAACAGGACCTGTGTCTTTTACAAATATCTTCCCATATAGTCTGAACACTTGTTTTCTGACTTGTTCCAGAGGCATCTTTTGCTCCTGGTGTATAAAACATGCAAGGCAAATTCCAGCAGCTTCAGCCCATTTAGGAACTCTCCAGCTCGTGAATTAAATTTTACCCCTGCATTTCCAGGTTGGCCTTTAATTTTTTTTTCCCAGTTCTAACCTGTCAAGAGGAGATTGATAAGAGGAGATTAATATCCTAAAATAGCCACCTGGTACTTCTGTAAAAACATGCAATTGTCTAGAGGACAGAAAACATGATATTTTGTATCAAAATATGTTTGCTTTTGCAATGATGGGTTTGATTTTGCATCTCTGCACTGGGTCTGGGGAGTTGTTGGACAGGAGCCATCTCTTAAGTGAGCTTGCAGTGTAAAAAGGAAAAAAATAGGGTGAAAAAAGTAAAAGCAGGGTAAATTATAATGGAACAAGAGGTGTTAATTCTGGTTAACACATGGAGGAGACTGATGCTGAATGGTGTAAAGTGACCCAGCAAAGTCCACATACCTTCAGCAGAGGCAGAGACCTGCTTTTCTAAGACATTTGCAATGTTTTAAAGCCTGCTACAAATTCTGCCTGTCCAAGAAGACGTGACAGCACCCCCAGTGTCACTGTAAGACAAAAACCTCCCTGATTCCTGCGCCTGTGCCCTAATGTCATTACTTTCCTTCTTTTTGCAGATCCGCATAATGACATTCATGGTCACACACGCACACAAAAAAAAAAAAAAAAACCAACCAAAAAAAAACTTTATATAAAGAAAATGAATCTGGCTTCAGCCGGCTCTCGCCTTCTGCTGCGTTTACCTCCAGACCCCGGCTCACCCAGGGTGAAATGAAAAGGGGAGTTAATGTGGTGGGGTCATTTCTCACTGCTGAATTGGTCAGCCGTCTGCGGAGCCAATTTCTGCAGCTTTTCAGTGGCGTGGCAGACCCCTGGGTAATATTTGCCTGAATAGAGCCCTGAGTGTTTAAGCTGCATTGCTAGGAATGGCTGTTTTATCCTATGCATCTGAGATTTCGACTCATCAGACATGAAGCAGGTCAAGACTCTCATGCCATTGTGTGCATTATAGAGAACAGAACAGAATATGCTTGATAAAAGAGAGGACTTAAAAGAAATGCTTCTTTAGACCTGAAACTTTCAAGTCCCACAATGCATCAAAGACCCCTCGTAAAGACTTTGAAAGGGGTGAAAGGCATTACCTAATATTTGGAGGAAATGAATAATAAAGCATCCCAAGTGCCTGGAAACTAATTTAGGAGTGCATGCTGCACTGCATCGCCTCTGCTGGATTTGCTCCCCAGAAGAGTTGCTAACAAAAGGTTTAAAAAATAAAATAAAATTACGTTTGGCGACCAACTTTTCTGCCTTGAAATGCCCCCTTTTTTGTAGTGTTTCCTGGTAAGAGTTACTTATGAAAAGATGAAATACAGCCTGTGCTGCAAACACCAGGTCTCAAATGAATCTCGGGAGCCCGCAAGGTTTCCCACCATTGTCCTCCCCACCACAGCCTTTTGTTCCTTCATGTTGAAAGCACTGCTTGCAGAATGCTTGCAGGATGCCCAGGCACTACCTGCTCATGGAGTTTAGTCATATCTTAGGAAAAAGAGGGGAAAAAAAAAATCAACCTATTTCTGTGGCCTTTGCTTTTGTTCCAGCAAAACCACCTTTGTGTAAAGCCGGGGCTGCTCTGTTTTGGTGACCTGTGGCTCCTTGCAGCTGGAACTGGGAGCTGGGTACCCTGCTGAAGGTACCACTTGTGTTTCTGGCATTCCCATGGTTGCTGGAGGTGCTGTTTGGAGCCTGAAGTATTTATTCCAGAGTCACAGAATGGCTTAGGTTGGGAAGGACCTTAAATCTCATTTGGTTCCAGATGCTCTGCCATAGGCAGGGACATCTTCCACTAGACCAGGTTGCTCCAAGTCTCCATCCAGCTTGGTCTTTCCAGAGGTTTTCTTCCATTGCTGCTTCTGAGATGCACTGACTCCTAATGCAGTGGTCTCCATGGCTCCCGTGGGATTTGGGAGCTGCAGAGCTTGTGTGGGCTCAGCCTCTGCCTTGTGTCATGAGATGGGAGTGGCTGGTGGGACAAATCCCATTGGGATTTGTGGGAGAGGCCTGATGGCTTTGGGATTCGCAAAGGGGAGGTTTTGTTTGCAAGGATAACCTGCTTCAGAACAGAGAATCAAACCTAATGGCATGCAAACTTTCTTAAATCCCATGAAGGGTTGGGAGATGAGGGCAGCTGGTCAAGGATGTTTGGGCAAGAGGGGCTCAGTTTGCCCTGCCCTTGCCCATCCCCATCCCCTCTGCCTGTGCTTGTCTCGTTGAGCTCTGTTTTCACCATCTGTGGAGATCAGTTAAATTTGAGTGCTTTCTTACCTGCTTCTCCCCCAGGCCATGATTAATTGAGGGCAGGAGGGCAGGTAGGAGTGCTCAGGCAGTACTTACAAAAAGAAGAGGATGTTAATGTGCCAGCAGGGCTGGACCAGTGGGGGATGGAGATGATGGGCGGTGGTGGTGGGGGCAGTGAGTTTCCTGCTTTTTTTTTCCCCCTCCAGTTACCAGAGATGATTAAAACCTCAACTTTGTGTCCAAAAGAATTAAATCTGGACTTCTACCCCCGTAAAACTTCTGCTGCTGGGACTGCTGTTTGAGTGGGACCTTTTGTAGTGGGAAAACAATGGGATATTGGGATGGGGGAGGATGCCTGTGAGTTACCACCCATTGCAAGATTGGGGGAAGGATAACTTTTAACAAAATAATGTTTTCTTTTATCAGAGCTCAACCCAGCAGCCTTGTTAGGCTGGGCCCAGTCATTTTAGTCATCAGTTATCAGAGAGGCAGTGGATGCCCCATCTGTGGCCATGCTGGAAGGGACTTGCAGCACCCTGGTCCAGTGAAAGGTGACCCTACCCGTGGGAAGGGGGCTGGACTTGGTGGCCTTTAATAGTTCCTTTCCAGCCCAAAACATTCCATGGCTCTGTGGATCTGTTTAGCATTTCTCCATAGCACACTTCCTGACCAGGGTGTGTGCAATTGATGGTTTTGGGCACTGATGGTCTCAGCCACAAAGCCCAGAGCGTGGGTGAGGCACAAGAAGTGGTGTACAGGGGCGACACACAAGTCCCAAGCCTTCCCACCACCTTTTTTCCTTAACACTGGAGAGCCAGGTGACAAAAGCTTGACCCATCTTTGACAAAACAGTAATCAGAAGCCAGGATAATTTCTCATGGAAAGGAAACCTGTCAGTGCTGCGAGGGGAGTTTCATGCCCTGTCTTAACGATACATCGGTGTCCGGGGACTTTTTAGTCTTGTGCTTGGGTTTTATGATCCATATTACTTCTCTTTTAATTTTTATTGCTTGGCTTTAGTTTTTGATACAGTGCTGGAAGCACCTTGGTGGGCAGGGATGGCTCCCTTAGCACTGGCTGTCACCTTGTGGCTTGACCCACATTTCAGGGAGGAGCAGAGGGGCTGGACATGGGCTCGACAGTCCTTTATGTGGTGACACCCCTGCCTGTGTCAGCCTCTGCCTTCCACTGCTGTGAGCTGAGCTTGGCCTTGCTGATCACCCCCTGGGCTGTGCTGCTGTCTCCTGGGCTTCAGCATGGCAGAACGTGATCTTTTCCCCTGCAGAACATCTCATTCAGGGGATCTGTGACCCATGATTGGGTTGCTAGGACATTGCTGAGCCAGGAAAACCAGGTGAGGCATTGCTGCTGGCTGGCCCTGGTTTCTTCCTCCCAGCAGATCAGGTAGGGTTTGCTTCCCTTCCCATGTGGGTCACCCTTGCTGTAGCTTTGCTTCTGGTTTGCTATGCATTGCAGAGAGAAATAAAATCTTCTCTAGGATCATTCTGTCAGATAAAAGTAAAAGTAAAGTGTGGAAATCTATGAGGTTCATCTGGGAAACTGTTAGACTTCAGGAGCACAGGGGGTCAGCCACGGGGTCAGCCATGGGGTCAGCCAGGCTCCCCTGAGCTGGACCCTCAAACACAACTCTCCCTGGTCTGCTGGTGACTCTTGTCTCAGAATAGCGCTGGATAAGAGCTGTCAGGGGAAGCAAAGGGAAGGGATTTATTTAGCCTGAGTGGGAAGCTAGCATTGCCCAAGCTTTATGGTTAATGGGGTGACTTATTTTAAGGAGATATTTGGGCTGCACTGGGTGGCACCTTGGTGTGAAGGAAAACCTGCCCTGGGTGTCCCCTCCATGCCAGCTGATAACCCATGCCATTTAGGAGAGGTTTTCACTTCTTCTGCTGGCTGCTCCAGGACAGATCCAAACCCCACTGACACCAGGAGACATTTTCTCTGACTTCAGCTGGCTCCGTCCTCCCGGGGAGGAGACGTGACACAACTTGTGCGTCGCAGTTTATTCCTGGTGACAAGTGCACCTTCCCCAGTGACCTCTCACACCCCTGAACACAGGGGATGGGTTGCTGGTCCCCTCCCAGGCAGCCCAAGAGCAGGGCTGTCAGAGCCAGGGAGCTTGCATGCTGTTGAGAGAAGCCCTCCCCTCAGTACCCAGGGGACCTGAGTGCTGGTTCAAAAGGTTGCAAAGCACTGTCAGCTCCTGTTTGGGGCTGCTGTGCTGAAGGGAGATCCTGCCAAGGGAGGTCACAGGCTGAATTTGAAGTGGTTGTGGTTTGAAATGGTCTTTCAGGTTTGTCAGAATTTAGCTCCTGTAGGAGCAGCCAGAAGTTTGGGGTGCATGGGGCTGGGTAACTACCCCAAGGAGAGGTATCCTTGCAGGTGACACAGCTGGGCCCTGGGTGTTCCCCAGCAAGGCAGTGCCCCAGTTCATCTGGTGATGAAATGCAGGTGGCCACAGGAAAGGAAGGAACAATGACATCAACTTCAGCATTGAGTCTGCCGCAGTGCTGAAGTCCTGACAGCATCAGTGTGGTCAGGATCCATCCATCCATCCATCCATCCATCCATCCATCCATCCATCCATCCATCCATCCATCCATCCATCCATCCATCCCATCACATAGTTTTCAGACTATGGGTGTCCTTCCCCATGTATGTGGCTACATCCCTTTCCCCCTCTTCCCTTGATCAGATCTGACATTTGCTCATGTCCACAGTGGAGACTCTGCTGACTTACACAGCTCAGGGTGAAGCTTGTTGTCTTGTCTTCCACCAGCATGTCATGTGAAATCCACCCTGCTCATGAATGCTCTCGCTCCAGGTTTCTTTATTGAAACACTTTGTAAATCAAATTAGAATACCAAAGCAGTAGAGCCTGGCAAAAAGTGAGGGGGAATGTTTTTTGGCATGGAAAAATATCCTCAGCCAAGCAAAAGCTTAATTTATTCTGGTGAAACAGAGAGAATCCAGCAACCTCCCTTTTCTTGTGCAGTTCACATGTACTGCTACATTCACACCTGAAATCTTTTGCTGAAAGTTTGGCATCATTTCGTCCCCTTTTGCTCAGAGAACTGCTGGATTCACAGTGGCTTCATCCTTTCTGGCTCTCTAAGAGCTGATTCCCACAGAACCCACAGCTACCACAGAGGTGGCATCGTTGGGCTGGGAGCTGCAGCCTGCATTTCATCACCTACCCAGGAGTCCCATCTGTCAGTGGGAGCTGCACAGTTCTCCCCTGCTAGCAAAATTATTTATTTTGTCCCATCATTAGGGATATTCATGCAGCAGAAATGGGAATGATCTCTGCTTTGTGAGTTTTAGAAGCCCATTTTGTATTTGTCTTGGTGGTAGAGGAGCAGTAAAGAGCTCTGTGATCTCGCCTGTTACGATAAGTGAGTTTTGGAAGAGGTTTTCTGTCTGATACTCTGTCTAAAAGCGTGGGGAAATGCCATTCTAAAGGCTGTTAAAACACAATTGCTCACTGATTTACACCGTCAAGGAGTGCCTCTTTACTAGGAGATGTACACTGAATAAAAGCAGTTCAAGTGGTGCTTTTAATAAATAGATAATGGAACAGCATTTTATCTTCTGCTTTAATCCGTTGTGTTAGCATAGGGTAGTGTATGCCTCTGATAGATTTTGAGATAGCAGAAACTGTGAGTCAAACCACTTTTCTTCTGAGTCTTTGAAGAGAAATTGCACACTGGTGGAAGGTACTGGGTTCTCAGTGGACTGGGATCTTTTTCCCATGGATAGGTTCATTTGGGTCCCAGTGGGTTGGTGTTCAGGATCTTAGAATCATGAGTTTCATAGAATATCTTGGATGTCCACGAAAGGGAATGGATCTGGGGAAGGGTCTGGAGCATCAGGAGCAGCAGAGGGAGCTGGGGGGGCTCATCCTGGAGGAAAGGAGGCTCAGAGGGGACCTTCTGGCTCTGCACAACTCCCTGACAGGAGGGGACATCTGGGTGAGGTTTAGATTGCATATTAGGGAAAATTCCTTATGGAAAGAGCTGTCCAGCCCTGGCACAGCTGCCCAGGGCAGTGGTGCAGTCCCCATCCCTGGAGAGGTTTCAAAGCCATGTGAATGTGGCACTTGGGGACAGGGGTGAGTAGTGGCCTTGGCAGTGCTGGGGGAATGGCTGGACTCCATGGTCTTAAAGGGCTTTTCCAATCTAAACAATTCTGTGATTCTCAATTGGAAGGAACCCATAAGGATCATTGAATCCAACTTCCCCACTCCTTGCAGGACTGTCTAAACCTAAGAGCATCATCCAAATGCTCCTTGAACTCTGTCAGGCTTGGGGCTCCAGTGCCTGACCACCCTCTGGGTGAAGAGCCTGTTCCTGATTTCCAGCCTGAAATTTCTGTGATGAAGCTTCATTCCATGGTGCCTTGGCTTTGGCCATGGGGCTGCTGCCTTGCTGGGTGGCAACATCCATGCTTCACGTCCCAAATGCCATCTGGAGTCCTCTGCAGCCCCCAGCTCCCATGGTTTTGGATGGGAAGAGTGTGGAGCCACAGGGAAGGAGGTTCCTCTGTGGAAAGCTCCTCTCTAAGCCCTTGGACTTCTAGAGGCACCAGGTCGCTGGGGCTGAGTGCCTCGAGGTTAAATGAGCTGTTGGCTGCTGGGTTAGGAAAGAAACAGGACACTTTGGGAGGCAGGAAAAAGGTCATTTATCCTGTTGCTGCTCATCCTTGTTAATTCATTGTTTCCGTTGAGAACCCTGCACTTAGCTGCTTCATGAATGAACCCAGTGTCTGTGCCTCCAAAAACAACTTGGCCTGGGGAAAAATAAGACCTCCTTTCACCTCCTCTCTGCTCTGCCCTGTTTTTTCCCCCACCTTGTTTTCTTTCACTCACATCCCTCCTGCCTGGGTGGCAGTCCCAGTTTGTCCCCGTGGAGCAGGGCTGGAGCTCAGGGGCTGGATTTATGGAATGGTTTGGGTTGGAAGGGACATCAAAGCTCATCTCATTCCACCCCCTGCTATGGGCAAGGACACCTTCCATTATCTCAGGTTTCTCCAAGCCCCATCCAGCCTGGCCTTGGACACTGCCAGAGATCCAGAGGCAGCCACAGCTGCTCTGGGAAACCTGTGCTGGTGTTTTTTTTTTTTTACCCTCAGCATAAAGGATTTATTTCATCCGAGGGGCTGCTCCCCTCTGTGGGAGAGGTTTGCTGGGACTGGGGCTGCAGGGCTGCTCCCAAGCCAAAGGGGATGGGAAAGCTTGAAGGAAAGGTCTGGAGGAGGGGAAGTGACTCAGCTGCATGGCAGGAGAGACTGTCAAGGAGGAAGGGTGGGTAGGGAGATTGGGATAGAATGGGGAGGCTTAGTGTGGGGGGCAGAGGGACAGGAGGGTGACCTGGATGCTGGGGTGGGGCTGAGGTGTGGCCCAGCTGTGGCAGCTCTGGTGAGCAAAGCCTTTTGCAGGGATTTTGCCAGGGTGTGGAAGGGCACAGGCAGCAGAGGAAAGGTCTCTGTGCAGTGGTAGCTGGTCTCCTAATGCCCTTTAGCAGCTGGAATGGAGCAGAGCTGGCACCACATCAGCAGTGAGCTCTCCAAGGACCATCTGTGAGCCAAGGGCAGTGAGAACAATTACCAGCCAGAGGAAAAAATCACCCAGAGAGAGGCTGGAAAAAGCTGTGGGGGAGGCTTAGAGCCAAGCAGAGGCAGACAAAAGGGGATCTCTAAGCTAATGAGTGGCCAGAGAAAGTACACTGTCTGAGGTCCCTATCTCATAACACAGGGTCTGTTTGAGGAAACAGCTGTGTCCATGAGAAAATGTTTTCCCCTTGGGTTGAGTCTGTGAAAGTGGCTGCCAGGGGATGCCTCCAAAGCTGGGAATTTAACACTCAGATAAGGTTTGGATGTTGTTTGGGAATGGTAACGAAAGCAAGAGCTGTAAGTGAAACTTGGAAGAGTGATTATTTTTTATTCAGGGGTTTAAAACAATCTTGAGGTTGTTGGAGTTGAGAGAGCACCTTCTTGGAAGCACAGCTGGGGTTTGGTGTATCAGCCTGTGGGTGCTGGGCTGTTCAGGGCAATTGGTGAAGCCTGGATGGGACCTAAAGCTGCTTGGACACAGGGAGTTGGAGACTTCAGCCTGGGGAAGACTCCAGGGAGACCTTGGACCCCCTTCCAGTGTCTAAAGGGGCTCCAGGAGAGCTGGAGAGGGACTGGGGACAAGGGATGGAAGGAACAGGACAAGAGGGAATGGTTTCCCACTGCCAGAGGGCAGGGTTAGTTTTGAAATTGAGAATAAATCCTTCCCTGTGAGAGTGGTGGAGCCCTGGCACAGGTTTCCCAGAGCAGCTGTGGCTGCCCCTGGATCCCTGGCAGTGTCCAAGGCCAGGTTGGATGGGGCTTGGAGCAACCTGGGACAGTGGAAGGTGTCCCTGCCCATGCCAGGAGGGTGGAACTGGATGAGCTTTAAGGTCTCTTCCAACCCAAACCATTCTGGGACTCTGGGTTTGCTGGCCTTGCCCACAGAGCTTTTCTCTGAGGAATCCTGCCAGCAGGGAGAGCAGCTTTGAAGCCTTTCCCAGGGTAGGGAAGAAACCAAGAAAAGAGTAGGTATTTCCTAAGAGTAATCTGGCTGGTCCATCTGGTGCTCCCAAAAAGGCTGGTGAGATGACACAGCACAGGGGAAGGCTGTGAAAGATTGGAGGCATCAAAGTAGAAGGTGATTAAAACCCAGGCAAAATAGCAGCAAGGATGGTCCCCAGGGAAGGAGAAAGCCTGGCAGGTTTCCATCAGGGAGGGTTAGCAAAGGGAGGCCAGAAATTAAAGCAGGGCAGTGATGAAGGTCAAGCATATCTCCAAGGCTTTGGGAAGTAGGAGTTTCACTGACTCTGAGCTGCAGAGCCTGCTGCTCCAGGAAAGGGGGATGGGAGGGACACATTAATTTTGTTAAATGGGTAGAAATAAATTAGTGTGTAAACCTGTAACGTTTGTTTCCCCAGTCTGAAGGGGAGAGCTGTGCTGAGCCTGGTTGGTCTGATGTTTTAACCAGGTTTGCTGGGGTTTTGCAGGTTTTTAAGCCAAACCTTCCTTTTGGATAGTCTTGATTATAAACTCTGCTACCTCCTGTCTCCCAGTGAAACTGTGTGGACTGGAGATGCTGCTTTTTTGACCTCTCTCTGAAGTGTTTGGTGGCTCTTTTCTCCCACAGCCCTGGAGTGCTGGGGAGGGTACCTGAAAGTGTTGAGTTAACCTTGTCCTAGATGTCATCCCAACCCTAATCTGGCTCTCCTGGTTTAGGGCTAATTTGGGAGGAAACTTCCAAAGGGGTCTCCCTAGAAAGCAGCCTATCACACTGGCTTAGGCTGCAAGCCCCTCCAGAGCCTGTTACCTTCCCAGGGCTCTTTCCTTGCCTGAAAGAGTCAGGATTCTGCATCCCCCACCCTCATCCCACCCAGCTGCAGAACAAAGTCCTCCCTGTTAATGAGACTCCCTAGGCTCACACGGGGGAGTGGATGTGTGGGGCCCCCACCATCTCTCATTCTTTCCTCCTGACTGTGCATCTCTCACTCCCTGCTCCTGACTGTTTCAGCCATCTCTGCTCCATGCTTCAGCTGGGACAGGGCCTGCTCTGGCACTTGGGCTGAGGGTGATCCCCAAACATTGCTCCTTGGTTGATAGACAGGTAGGGTTTCATTGCTGAAGGCAAACAAAACAAGATGTGAACATGATACCTGATTTTACTTTGTGCTTTTTCTTTGGTTCTTTTTTTGATTTAAGGCACTTCCTTTTTTACTCTTAATTTCCAAGCAAATCTTTTAGCACATTCTTTTTTTGTTTTTTTGGTTTTTTTTTTCCCAAATTTGTTCAAACATAAGGCACTAAATTGTTTTGTTTGCATTCAGCTCTGCAAACTTGAATCTCTTTCGATTCTCTCAAAATTTCTCTTTTGCATTCCTCCCTAAGAATAGGAAGATGGGGACTATTTTCTTCTTCATGGCCAGCTGCAACCAAAAATTCAATGGCTTTGTACTTTGTTTGGGCTTCTAAATCATAACATGAAGTGCCCCACACTTGTGCCAATAGAGCTCTGTGAAATCAACATGGTCAGCGTGTTGTTGAACTGAGGGGGTTGTCACTGTCCCCACCATGAGCCCATGGTGATATCAGGAGTTCAGAGGTGGGCAAGGGAAGATGCTGCCACAGTTTTTGGCTCTGTTTTGCTGAGCTTTGGAGAGGTTTTCACAGCACCCACTGCACACCTTCTAGCTCAAGGAGCCTCCAGCAGTAGGTGGTGTAAGCATGGCTTGGTGCTCGGATGGGTCAGAAGCTGTGTTGAAGTGGCCTGGATGTGCCCTGGATGTGGCTGATGGGGGACAATTCTGACCCACAGAGGTTTGCTATAGGGTCAGAGCCTCACTGCCCTTCCCCAGGGACCCACTAGAGACAGGCAGGACCACCACCCTGGCCTGGAGCAGCTGGAATTTGGGTACGAATCACTCCCAGCTAACCTGGCCCACCCCACCACCAGCACGGGGGTGCAAGGTCTGGGCTGCCACCACTTCCAGGGCAAGCTGAGCAAGACCCAAATGGAGGAGCCTTTAGCAAGACCAAGCTCTGTAAAATAACTTCCTGATGTAGAGCACATCTCTCATGATTGCACTCCCTGAAGCAACTTCTTCTCATTTACGGTATCTTGACCTAAAGACCTGCCCCAGCAGGAGGAGAACAGGTGGAAATCATGGTGCTCCCCTGCTTCTGTAAAGATCCTGATTGCCTTTTTTGTTTCTTTGCAGACTTTTCTCTCTGTTCCCATTATCTCATGATGGGGGAGTTTTTTTAAATAAGTAGGTTTAGGAACAGCAAGGCTGTGGAGATAAGAGCTGAGACAACTCCTGAGCTCAGAGATTCATTACCTGCTCCCCTGCAAGCCAGGAGGAAAGCAAGCCTGCTATCCTTTTTTCTTTTTGTTAATAAAAATATTACATTGGAAATTTTTAAAAATCAAATTAAAGCACAGAAGGACCCGGGAAAGTGTGGGGGCTACAAACTGCTGCTGGAGCAAAAGAGCTCATTAAAATAATAATTATTTAGGAGGACAAAACTGGAATGCCATTATACAAAGTGTCACTGGGTCCAGCCTAGTGTTTGGCTGCACTTGATAAATTAGTCCGTTCTCCTCTTCCTCTTTTT
The DNA here is from genome assembly GCA_024734555.1 of Trochalopteron elliotii. Taxonomy (NCBI): domain Eukaryota; kingdom Metazoa; phylum Chordata; class Aves; order Passeriformes; family Leiothrichidae; genus Trochalopteron; species Trochalopteron elliotii. The sequence goes on from JANPWX010019018.1 coordinate 114,256, forward strand.
TTTTTTTTTTTTTTAATATAGGGGAGAAAAATATGCAGTTACAAGTTCAACCTGTTGAAAAAAACCCACGTTTTGGGTCTTACGCATCTCCCTAAATGTGGAATCTTGGGTTCTACCCACCTGCTAAAATCTGCATGCCTGGGTGAGCCCTGGGGATCCCTGCTGCTGAATTTTGGGGAGGTTGCTGCAGTGGGGTTCCCAGAGCATCCCCAGCACAGCCCCTGCCCAGGCAGCATCACCTGAGCACGGTGCCAACCTGCCTGATGTGCTGGCTGAGTCAGGGTTTTGAGACAAGAAGCCTTTGTCTGCTGTGGTTATTTTACTTTTTTTCCCCCCCCTTCTCTTCTAAGTAATTTACTCAGGCTGCACCCTCCCTGGGGCTTAAGTGGAGCTGGAGCAGGGGGAGATGTTCTGCCTCATCGAGTGTTAGAGGAAAAATACTCTGTCCCAGGAAACTGAGTTGGAGGTGAGGAGGAAGGTGGGAGTGGAGGCAATACCTGTTTTGGAGGGATTGGAGCACTTGTGGCTGTGCTGTGCTCCTCAGCCTGGCTGCTCTTGGCTGCAGAGATGGGGAAAAAGGGAAGGTGGGAGGCAGGGAAGGGAGCAGGGCATTCCCTGGCAGGGCTCTCACCTGCTGGGGGCTTTGTGCCAAGCACAGATACTTGAAGGTGTGCTCAGGAGTGATGCTGTGGTGATCCCATCTCCCCCTGAGTGCACAGAATCACAGGATCTCAGAGTGGTTTGGGTTGGAAAAGGTCTTAAAGCTCATCTCATTCCAACACCTTGCCCTAGAACAGGTTGCTCCAGGGCAAATCAAACCTGACCTTGAGTGTTTCTGGAGATGAGGCAAATACATTCAGGTGGGACAGAAGAGGTGATCAAAATTAGTGACTCCTGGGGGAGATGAAGTTTCCTGGGAGCTGCTGATAGTTTGGGTAGTGGAAGCCATGACAAGGCAGATGATCCTGAGGTCTTTGATGGGTTCCTGCTTCATCTTCCCAGTGATATTTACAGGTGAGACCCCAGATGGTACTTTTTTTGATGGGCACTTACTTTTTACCTTGCATCTGGGCAACCCAACACGGTGGCTGCAGTGTTCTTGAAGAAGGCTTTGCCTTTGGTGTGGATCACCTCACCAAAACTCTGTTAGCTGGCATTCAGTGATTTTAAGACAAAATGGCTTTTTTTTCCTTTTTCTCTTTTTTTTTTCTTCTTTTTTTTTTTTTTTTTTTCTTCTTTTTGGCAAAGGTTGAAACATTTTGTGACGTGTAGCATTGGGTAAGACTTTTGATTTAACGCCTCATCCCTTCAATTCACCTTCAGCAATAACAATGTATTCTAATCCACTGCTCAGGTGTTGATGGATGGGGCCTGTTTGGGTTAAACATTCAGGGTTTGAATTGTTGACCTCATTCTGTCCCTGGAGCAGGAGCAGCCAGAGGAGCCCTTGAGGGACACTGTGAGCAGCAGGTTCTCCATCACTGGATACTGGCAGAGTCAAATGGAAGCATGTGGCCAGCCTGGCCCTCAGCCAGACTTCATCTCCAGTTCCCATGGGAAATTGAATCTTTAGGACAGGTGCTGTATTAAGAAGCCCTCTGCAAATCCTGACAAAAATTAGGTTGGAAGATAAATTTTTTCGTGAACTGGATTCAGGAGGATGGAAAGACATGAGATGAAAAAAAAAAAAAATCCCAGCTTTTCTGTGAGTCTCTTTCACAGGGAGCCTTGCCCACCTTTGCTACATTGGTGAGTGTGGGAGTGAGCAATCTTTGAGCTTAGTTCAGTCTGGGATCAGGGAACAAATATCCCACGTCACTCTGCAGGAGAAGCACCACAGTGCCAGTACAGTGTGAGACCCTTCTCCCCATCCTTCCTGCTCCAGAGACCTCCATGAGGTCCTGGTGAGGTGAGGGTGCCTAACCTTGATGTGGTCATGACCTTGGTCAGGGCTTTCTTGGCTCTTGAGGTGAAGAGGTTTCCTCTCATCTTTTGCATGACTGAGCAGGTCTGGTGCCTTTCAAGGAAACTGCAGAATCTGCAGGAGGAAGAGGAGGTACCAGACTGTCCATCCAGACCCAGAGGAAGACATAAGTGAAGGCAGGGCAAGAAACTGCTCCTGTGACCTGGCTTGGTGTGTCCAAATCCCTAAGGACCTCCTTGCTGCTGTGATACTCTGAGGACCAAAGATATGAACCTGCCCAAGGGCTGAGAGTGAGGGGCACACATGAGCTGGTGGGCATGCACCTTTCTCTCTCCAGGGTCCTCCTCTGCTCTGAACACAAGGAAATGAACTCTCACCTGAATTTTCTGAGCCCCACATCTCTCCAAAACCCACCCAAAGCAAGGGACAGATGTTGGCTGGCCATGGCCAGGACGAGTGAGCAGCTTTTCCTAAACACGATGTGCCACGTGTGAATATAAGTAACCTCTGGTTTTCTAGGATGGAAATAGTAGAAGTAAACCAAAATAAAATTGAATTGATGATGCTTCAGGAAAAAAAAGAGATGTTGCTGAAGCAGGTGCTAAAGGTAGTGTAAGGGATTGTGGTGTAACCATGGTGCAGAAAAGATGCTTCACGTAGGGTTGTTTGAGCATTTAGACTTGCTAAAGGTTTCTCAGAACCTTTTCTTTCAGCTGGAGTTAGGGGTCTGGAGCAGCAGACAAGACCTAAGTGTCCACGTGTTTGGGCTGCCCACAGGGATGTCACTCCATGCCTGGTGGTACCTCTGCACTTCGCTTTGGGGGGGGTCACTGAGGTGTCCCCTATGCATTGAGTGCTTTCCCAATGGACAGATAAAGCTCAGGGATGGGAAAGGCCAAATGGGATATTCATATTAGAAAAAGCTGGTTCAAGTTTTAGTTGGTTTCCTCAGGGTCACTAAGGTCAGTGTCAGAATAAAGTGTGGAAAGGGCTGGTCTGGGTCATGCATCCTTCCCTAAGCAATACCCAACCCCAGATGCAAAGCCCTGCAATGTGGAGTCATTCATCCCGACCTCCCTCATCCCAGGCTTTGATTTACTTCCTAAAATCCACTCCAGGAAGTTTTCCCTAGGGTTTATGTGTGACATCCAACGTTCTGCCCTCCTGCTGAGCCTGGGGTCTGCATCTCCCTGGCAGTATTTGGTTCCCACCACTGCCTGCTTTAGCATCACTGCCCAGGTTCTGAGCATCCTCCCTCTGCTTTCCCTTGACTGTCCCCTTCCTTCTTACCTTCTGAGGTGCAGTGATGACCCCAGACAGATGCTGAGCTGTCATCATCTCAGCTCTGCTCAGATGGCTTGGCCTCTCCTGTTTGTCTAGCACATAGATGATTTATCAGCAGTGATGCTGTATTTGCTTCCAGATAAGAAAACACAAAATATTAGAGCTGGGATTGAGCCTTGTGAAATCCCCCTGGAAACAGCCTGATTCCCCTCTGACAGCTGTTTGTTGGGATCCTCTCTGAATCCCGTGCAGATGTGCTTTATTCTCGTAGTGCAGTGCTGATTTTGTAATCAACCTGCCACGCCCTAGTAAATCAAATGCTGTACAAAAGCGTATGTATATTATATGCAAGCAATTATCTTTACTAACCAAACTTGTAATCTACTCAGAGGACGAAATCAGCTTTGTTTGACATGGTGTGTTGGCTGCAGAACCTCTCTGACAAACATGAGCTGTGTTTCCATCCTTTAATTCCTCTTCTGAGTGACTCTCGGGAGGGTTCCCATTATTTTACCCGTGACTGATGGCAGGCAAGCCAACCTGTTCATCAGGCCATCCCACTTGCCCCTTTAGCAGATCAGTGCAGTATTTGCATGCTTCCATCCATCTGGATCTTCCCTGGTATTCCAAGATTTATTAAAAATTAACATCAGCAGGCCAGAGAGCTTCTCAGCCAGCTGTTGGAGGGCCCTTGGGAGCAAGTTATCCAGGCCTGCTGATTCAAAATTGTTTATTGCTGGTAGATGCTGTTTAACAACCTCCTTGGTTACTAATGGGCTGGAAAGTACTTCATCCTCCTCGTGTGATACGAGCACCTCATCCTGCCTTCTTTCCAGATGCGGAGCAGAAATATTGATTGAAAACTCCTTGCCTTTTCTGCATCATTACTCCTCTCCCCATCTGAGGCTGCGCCGCTGATTTATACGAAGGCATTATAATATTGCCCGGATTGTTCTCCTTCCTTTTCCATATGCAGCTGAACATGTTGTGTGCCTTGCTCTATGGCTCTGCATGGTGCAGAAGTCTCTGCTGTTTTGTCTGCATTTCTGGGAGGGCCATTCCTTGGTTTGACACAGGGTAGGACTCTGGAAGAGGCTTGAGGACCAGAAAATTCCTCTCTCTGCCCTCCATCGCTTTGCATTCATTGAGGAGGAATTATGAACTTGCAGAGCCACCCCTGAGAGCTCCACAACCATCAGCCCTTGCAGAAAGGATGAGATTGGCCCCCAAAACTCTGGAGATTCTTTTAAGTTGTGACCATTCTACATGTCAACCTGTCAACCCCCATCTCCATGCTGCCATGCTGATTTTAGGTTAATCATCCGTGGATGTACAAGCCCTCATCTCTCCCAGCAATTTGTGGCTGCTTGGTCTCTCCCCTGGTGTATGACAGAGCTGCTGGGTTTTTTTTCCCATCTTACCTTTGCCATTTTCCATTCCTCCTGTTTCCCCAGATGTGGGCTGTTGCAGTGATAAATCCCACATCCTGTGGCAGAGTGGGGAGATGCACTCAGTGGTGGGGCAGAGATCATCCAGGGCTGCCTTCTACTTCACTCTGATGAGACCTCACCTGGGGTCCTGTGTCCAGCTCTGGGGCCCCCAGCTTAAATAGAATGTGGATCTGCTGGAATAAGCCTAGAGGAGGCTATGAAGCATCCAAGGGCTGGAGCCCCTCTGCTCTGGAGCCAGCCTGGCACACCTGGGGCTCTTCACCTGCACAAGAGAAGGCTCCAGGGAGAGCTCCCAGCCCCTGCCAGGGCCTCCAGGGGCTCCAGGAGAGCTGCACAGGGACTGGGGACAAGGCCTGCAGGGACAGCACACAGGCAATGGCTGTGCCAGTGCCAGAGGGCAGGGCCAGCTGGGATCTGGGGAAGGAATTGGTGGCTGTGAGGGTGGGGAGGCCCTGGCACAGGGTGGCCAGAGCAGCTGTGGCTGCCCCTGGATCCCTGGCAGTGTCCAAGGACAGGGCTTGGATCAGCCTGGGCTGATCCCTTCCCCTGGCAGGGGGTGGAATGAGTTGAGCTTTAAGGTCCCTTCCAATCCAAAACATTCTGGGATTCTGTTGTGAGATACTGTGGGAGATGCTCACAGTTCTCATACTTACTCATAGGATTGTAGACTTCAAATCTCCACTTTGGGAAGAGAGTCAAAATGTTTTATTTAGCAGAAAAAGGGTTGGTGTGATGAGATGCTCAGAAAAAAAAAAGAGCTAAACATGTCCAGGGGAAAAGAAAAAGGAAAGAAAATAAGTGCAAATTTTTTTATAATGAGACTAATAAACTTCTAGAAACAGTTGCCAAAGGATCAGGGCAAGCCCCCTTGATTTGAAATCTTCCAGCCAAGATTGCCTCTGCTTCTAAATGCTGGAGGGTAGGCAGGAATGAGAGCCTTGCTACAGAAATTACTGGATAAAGTATTTTATTTTGTATGAAGCTGGAGGGCAAAATACATGATCATAACAGTCCCTGTTGCTTGAAAATACTGATATGAAATAAACCTTTGTTTTGCAGCCTAAATTTCCTATGAAGTGTGGTCTGAAATCCATGAGTAGATTTAACATGGGTGTCAAAACCTTGAATAATGGAGTGATGGATGTTAAAATCTTGAATAGTTGAGTGAATGCTCTGAGGGGAGGAGGCAAAAAAAAAAAAAAAAAAAAAGAGTTCTGCTATATAGTTTGGGATGGCAAGGGATGAGGATGCTTGGGGAGCAAAGGTGGGAGCTGTGCAGGAAAATCCTCCTGCACCCACTGGAGGGGGATTGACCAGCCGTGTCCAATATTGTGTGCAGCTCAGGTCCTCCCTCCCGAGTACAGCCTGAAAGCAGTGGAAATAAAAGCTTGGCTTTTGCTAAGGAAAAGAATGACCCACAATGTCATTTTTTTTCTTTTTTTTTTTTTTTTTTTTTCCTGTGGGAAGAGGGGCTGAATTCAATGTTTTCCTTTCTCCCTCCATCCTGCTGCAACGCTTCGCTGTGCGGCCGGGCAGGCTGGCGAGCAGATAATGAATCTGCCGAAATGTGGTTATTGATATAGCTGAGATCATTATACCTGAGGGTCTTGTGAGCTTTCCCATCTAAAGGGGCATTTTTCAGAAGGTTGTGGTCATGACATAAACAGTCTCATTCTGCCTGAAATCTCAGCTGGCAAAGTCCTGAGCCCGGGAACGTGTTTTTTTTTTTTTTTTGTTAAATACATTATCTGAAAGGTAAATCAGGTCAGCTGCATTTTTATTTTTTCTTTCAGCTAGGAGAAGTAAAATGGTTCATTTGCCTCTCACTATTAATGTGATGCTCTGCAAGGAGCTGTGGCCTGATCCACAGCTTTTGAAAGCAAAAGAGATTTGTTTCCACCTACATCAGGGAGCTTCTGTGGAATTTCCTATTCTTGGGTAAGGATAACTTTCCAGTTTGGGAAGGAAAGCAAGTGATCTGTGCAGAGGGTTACCAGTGCTTGGAGGCTGAAATGCTGGCTATGATGAGCCATTGGCTTGGTTGTCCTTAGGCCATCCACGTGTGGGATGGTGTGAGTGGACCCAGCAAGGAACTGTGGCTCATTTTGTGTGAGAGCAAAGGAAAAAATAACCCGCCGAGAAATTACGAGGCAGAGAAAGCATTTCAAAATTGCAGCTGGGACTGTGAATTGCACAGGGAGGTTTAAAGTGATTGTGGTGGAGGTCAGGCTGCTCTCTGCAGCATCAGAAGCATCGGAGTCTTTGCAGATGCTCTCCAGCACCTCCCTTCCATCCCACAGCAGACTGTACTTGGGTTTTTGCCACCCATCTCAAATTTGGTCTGAGGTGCTGGGGAAATTTTTTGGTGTTGGGGATGATGACACGTGTGAAATGAATGTTCAGAAGCAGTAGAATGTTCAAATCATGTGATCTTTTGAAACTCCTTGGGGGCTTTCATCTCACCCAGAGCTTCAGCTGCCCTGGGGCCTGAGAGGTATCCCTGATAAAATTATGCACCAAGCCATCAAGCTCTGAAAAGAGGGTCTTTGATCCGTGTCATGCCTTTTATTGTTAACATCCGTTTGTGTTTAAATTTCATCTTATTGCCATTTATTCTTAGTTTCCCTCACCCAGTCCCAGTCCTGCACCAACACAAAATGAAGCAGACTCAAAAGTCTTTCTCAGTGAAGAGAAAGGGAGGACTGAAGCATTAAAAGCAAGTAAAGTGACCTGTTTTATTGGAAGGTGTCCCTACCAATGACAGGGGGCTTGGAAAGACATGGCCTTGCAAGTTCCTCCCAATCTAAGCATTCTGAGGTTTTTTTTGACCAGAGTGTTGCTTTCAGGCATGTGTTGTCTAGCCAAATACAGATTTAATTTAAAGCTTGTGCAGAAGTTTTGCCCTGTTCTTGCCAACATGAGATCTTCCTGATACCCTGAAGCTGCATGGGACCAAGAAAGACTGACAGCTGTGGATCATGAAAGATTTGGGAGCTCTGGCAGGCCAGAGGTGGCTGCATTTCCAGGTCAGGGGGACAGTCAGGGGGTGGTCAAGGGGACAGCTCTTTCAAGAGTTTCTCAATGAAGCCATATGAGATTGAAAAATCCTTCCAGGTAGTTGCACATATATTGTGTAAATACCTGTATACATACACCTGTTCAGTGTCACCTTGGCTCCATCCAGCCCTGTTTCTTGAAAGAAGTCCAACTGTGCTTCCATTCCTTGAGAGAGATTCTGGGTAGAACAATTGACTGAATTTCTGCTGGAGACAATGGAGCCTCATTGTCTTCTGCTTTCCATAAAAAGCACTGGGGATCCCTCAGGATCAATCTGGATAACAACCACTAAGGCTTCTAATATGAAATCACTGAGATTGTTTGAGGAAAGCACTTCATCAGCATTTGTTTTCACTGATTTCCTGTGGAGCTTTTTGGTGGCTTTTTTTTTTTTTTGTGTAAGGGTATTGTGGCAGCAGTAGCTTTGTATATGGGCACATCCTGGACCAGCAAATCTGCCCAGTCTGTGGCATGAGGTAACTGGTAATTCAGCCTCTGGCTGGAAACTGTTCCTTGTCTGCAGGGTGTGGGACTACTAGCAAGGAAATATCTACCCATGTATGCTTTCCTAAGGTCCACAGTTCTCTTTAAAGATGGAAAACCATCAGCCCATCTCTGCACCATGGGCAGAGAGACCTTAAATGGGGTGGTGTCCCCATCCTGCTCCCTTCTGCCCTGCTGGTGCCCCAGTGAGGGAGGTGTTTGCCAGAATTGTGGGCTCACATCTCTTCCTTCCCCACACTCTGTCACCTTTAAGACAAGGCCAGCATCTGGAAGCACTTAGGCCAGGTTTAACTTTATTGCCATGTTGGAGTTAATGGGGACACGTGAGGGTGTGTGGGATGGACACCTTGGAGGAAACCACCCCAGGCTTTTCCAAGTTTCCCATTCCCAAGCATCTTTGGTGAGATTTAGGTGGGGGGGAATATTTTTATGGGTTCCATTTCTTACCAAAATCAACCTGGGGAAAAAAAAAAAAAAAAGGTGTGGTGTTGTTTGTTTTTTTTTTTTTTCTTTTTTTTTTAACCACAGCAGTTTGGCAATGAAATAGGGATGTTTGAGGAAGAAAATTATTTTCCTTTGAAAAATGTGGCTGATGCAGCAAATCTCGTTGCAAAAAATATCTTCCTCTAGCTCTCAGAGAGCTGTATTCACTGAAGTTGATTACTGGGCTTCAACTAGAAAGTTTAAAATCAGCCTGAAAAACTAAAGTACGAAAGGAAAATATAGTATAAATTCACAAACCAAAAAAAACCCACCCAAAGTTCTGTCAAAATTTATTTTCCCCATGAAAATCTTTACATTTGATGATCGTTTATTCTTCTGATTAGACAAGCTTCCTTCAAGTACTCTTCTGGAAATTTTTTCATTCAATATACTTTTTTTAATTCAATATACTGGAAATTACAGTTTTCCTCACCCCGATAAGAAATCATTGCAACCTTTTCTATTATATTTTTATTATGTGTTTCCTGTTGTCCCTGTGAATCAAGGCGGGGTCTGGCACATCCCTTTCTTCTCTTTCTCCTGCTGTTCTTATTTCACACCTTCTTAGAAGTACTTTATTTTCTTCTCATTTATAGTGTTGGAGACCCGTTCAACCTTCCGTTAATGGTGATAAAAAAAAAGAAAAAAAGTGAGCTAATTTCATATGGAAAAGGGCAAATAATTTGCAGGGTTCAGTGGGGACTTAATTAGTCTGCAGTAGTTTTGGACTCAAAGTTATCACTGAGATGTTTCAATTGTCACAGTTCACACCCAGATATTTTTCTGTATGAAGGTACTGGGTTTGGCTTGCAAGAATTTGGGGTTGGAATAGTTTAGGTTGGAAAAGCCCTCAAGTCCAACCATATCCCCAGCACTGCCAAGGCCACCACTGACCCATGTCCTCAGGTGCCACATCCACACAGCTTTTAAACCCCTTCAGGGATGGGGGCTGCACCACTGCCCTGAGCAGCCTGTGCCAGGGTTGGACAATGCTTCCAATAAAAATATTATCCCTAATATCCAGTTTAAACCTCTCCTGGTGAAACTGCAAGACATTTCCTCTTGTCCTATTCCTTGTTCCCTGGGAGCAGAGCCCGACCCCCCCGGCTGTCCCCTCCTGTCAGGGACTTGTGCAGAGCCACAAGGTCCCCCCTGAGCCTCCTTTTCTCCACCTGAGCCCCTTTCCCAGCTCCCTCAGCCTCTCCTGGGGCTCCAGCCCCTTCCCCAGCTCCATTCCCTGCCCTGGACACGCTCTGATACCTCCACAGGACATTTTAATACACCCTGATTATAAACCATCTTGAGAAGCAGCACCATGAACAACGTGCCTTGCTGGCATGGGAGAGATGTAATTTTTTTCTTCAACACATGGGTGAATCGATGAAGGCAAATCCTTTTGATGGGGGTGGGGGGAAAGAGGCAGGTTTCGTGGGAAGTGAAGGGTTGCGTGGTTTTGTGCTTGAGGAACTTGGGTGGGTGGTTGCATGGGTGCTCCCATCCCACAGGGGAGTACCAGGAAAAGCAGTGGGTGGCAATTGGTGTTCCTCTCCCTGCCGACTTTGACAGTCACTGGATGCTGCCCAAGTTTTGCTCTGCCCTTATCTGGGGCCAGACACATTGTTCACTCCGACTTCATTTACTGATTTACCCAGACACTCCTTAGAAACCCAGCAGTCAGAGGAGCTGCAGATAGTGCTTTGGGCGTGGGGATGGAAACAGCATTAATGTTTTTTTTCCTACAGACTGTGAAAGCGTGTAATAAAAGTTTCAAAAGTAACCGTGTGCTGAGCACGGAGCTCTTCCAAGCCCTGTCTGGGAGTGCCAGGTTGCCCCAGGCTATCTTACACTTGATTTTGCCTTGTGCTTCAGAAAGATTTCCCTTGTATAAACAATTTTGGTTGCGATTTGGGTTTTTTTTTAAAAAAATGTGCCTCTTTGGAGGAAAACCATCAGAAAAGCATGTAACGTGGAGCTTGGTGTCCAGCTGCTCCCATCAAATTTATTGTATTAACAAAAAACGTGTATTTCCTTGTTACTATACCTGTGCCAGAAAGGAACTAGCGTTTTATGAAACTGAGTGTTTTATTCAGCGTGACTACTTGATTTGGGGCAGAATCTCAAGAACGAGCTATTCCCTGGGGCACCCAGCAAGGAGAGGAGATCAGAACCCAAATTATTTATCACTCAACACAATGGCCAACCCTCTGGGGTTGTGTGCACACTGGTGAGCTGGGCTTAGCCAGGCAAGGGCTGCTCATGGCTGCTGAGACACGCTCCCAAGGGGTGAGTCCTCCTCTGGGGACATCCTTGTGGCCAGGGGCCATGGGAGGTGCGTGCAGGATGGGATTGTTGGTGAAGCTGATGTGCCCAGGAGTTGGCTTCCAGACTTCAGTGCTGGGGATGGGGCTTGGAAGCCCCATACTGGGCATTTAAGAAGGTTTTTCAGTCACTCATTCCTTGGATTGGGCACCTGGGATGGGGTCTTGCCACCAGGACAACTCGATGACTGAGGACTGGAGTGACCAACCTCCCTGTCTGAAGATACTTTGCCTCCATCTTCTTGCTTGTTTGGGTCATTCATGTGACCTGATTTTTTTTAGTTAAATTACAGCCAGTTCCTTTTTCAAAAGATGTGTTTTTCACCCCCCTCCCCACATTTACCCGTCTCAGATGGGTGCACGGTTTGCAGGGGAAGTGGAGCAGATCATAGGAAAATCAACCACAGAGTGACCTCTGTGGGGGCAAATCGGGGGTCACCAGTTAGACCAGGGAGGAGCTTGTCTCGCTGAGCAGAGAACAAAAGGAATGAGATAAATCTGCTTTAAGAAAACTGAGATTTAAAAAAAAAAAAAAAATCTTAAAAAAGAAATTAAAAAAAAAAAATCAAAGCCACAACAAACCCCCAACTTTTTCTTTCTGAAGAACTTTGTGTGCCGGTTTTAAAAAAGGAAACTCCAACAGATCCGGTAAATATCAGTCCGTGTCCCACGTGTTGTTTAGACCTTAATAGTACAGGTGGACGAGGAGGGCTTGGTGCCAAATACTTTTGGTTTAGAGGGAGTGGTGGGAGTGAATTCTCCCAACCGCTCCTAGAAAGGCTTAACTTTCTGCACACAAATCAATGACAATCTCCGCTTGGCTGCAGACACCCGGGGAGCGACGCTGCCGGAGTCCCCGCGCAGCCACGGCAGCCGGCGGGAGGACGAGGGTCGGCACCTGGAGAGGGAAAGGTGGGTCAGATGCTGTATTTTTTTGCCTTCTGAAATATCTGATTTTTAGTTCTTTAAACACCTCCCCCCCACTCCTCCCCCCTCCCCAGCTTTTAGGGTTTTTTTGCGGGATATTGAGGGGAGGGGAAGGCACTTGAATTTATTGCTCGGAGGCTAATCGTGCTGGTGTTGGAAGTGTTTGGTGCGCCGTAGCGATCCTCTCTACTAATCTATCGCCATTTACATGCGTTCTTAATTGCTGTTTGAACTCAAACCTGTGAATCTCTGTCTGATTTCCTTCCTCGGTAACTTGAATCTTTACCAAGCTTGGAGATTTTGGCTGTACATCAACACCTGTATGATACAACCTCTCAATTCGCGGGGCTTGGGCTTTTTAAATTTTTTTTTTTTTTTGGAAGTCCAGCTTAGTTGTATGTTTATTTGCTTTAGATAGGAAATACCAGTGCAGAAACAGATCTGCCAGAATGTCCAGCTGGGTAGGCAGAAGAGATCTCGTGAGGCAGTTGATTAATATATAGAATAGAATAGAATAGAATAGAATAGAATAGAATAGAATAGAATAGAATAGAATAGAATAGAATAGAATAGAATAGAATAGAATAGAATAGAATAGAATAGGAGGATACATTAATAGAAATATTTCAGTAGGTGCAAATATATAAGAGATAGAAATATATGTCTATAATTATAGAAGATCATATATTTTGTATTCCATTATATATTTTTAGTACTTGTTTGTTAGTATCTGTGTTGAAGGAGTTTCTGTTTCAGTTGTTCTTTGCAGACAACTTGCGAGGAAAAAAATCCCATTCTCGTCTTGAATAGTTAAAATGTCTTGGAAGATTTAATGCTGGCAGAAAAATCGTGATTAAAGACATGCTGGGAAGCATGGTTGGGAGGAGGTTGGTGCTTGGTGCAGGGTTAAGCCCAGCTCAAACTGACCTGCTCTGTGCTGCGAGCAGGGCTTGCATGGGGAGGCCACAGCTCCCTTATCTGGAGACCCCATATCTGGAGCTTGAGTGTAAACCTCAGTCCATCTTGGGAACTTTTTCTTTCTTCAGCTGGCCAACGGGATGCAGCAGGACAGTGTGTTATACCCAGTGGAGCGCTTGTATTTTTAACAGCTCCTTCTGGAGACGAAACTCAGTTTCAGCAGCACAAATCCCCTCTCCGACTCCCCTGACCCTTGTAGGCAATTCCCAGATCCTCACTGCGGATAAAAACAACAGTGGTGGTTTTGTTTGAGGCTGGGCTGGATGAGAGCAGGAGGGGAGGAATGTGCTCAGTGGAGGAGGACCCGGCGCTCGGCCATCCCAGCACTGCTGCCCGGAGCGCCTTGGGACGGACAGGAACACTCAGAGCAGGGACCTGCAGCTCATTCTGCCCACAGAAAGGGGATGTGGAACCCCCTTCCAGTTCACTCACCTGCAATATTTGGGGGAATGAAGCTGGATAACTTCATTTCCTTCCCTCTGCTTGGTGGGAGTGGAATCAGAGAGAGGTTTCTCCTCCTGGGTCTATCCGAGAGCTGGTTGCAGGGAGTGATACCATGGGCATGGCCAACCCTTTGTGCCTTCAGCATCTCCAGCACCCCACACCACAGAAGAAACCTTTTACAGGCTTCTGGGCACATATCCTGGTGTATCCACACCAGGGCAGCCCAGAAAGTCTCCTGGGAAGGTAGGGGAGATGCTCTGTGGTCTCTCCCTGGTCTTCCAATGCCTTCCATCACTCCCACCACTGCAGCAAGGGCTTTCCAAGCCCCTGATCCAGAACAGGCAACGTTTAGCACTCACTTTTTGCCTCTGCTTGACGATGTTTACTTCAGGTGCCAGGCAGTGAGGAGTCAGACCTGGCGTGTTTGAGCACTGAGCAAGCATTAGCTGGAGAAACCTGGGATTTTCCAGCGAGCCCGGGGCTGTCCAGCACCCAGCTCCCGTAGCCTCCTTTGAAATTCCTCCTCTAATTAATAAATAAGTAGCAAGTTTCACTGACATAATTTCAGAGCTATTGCTCTTAATTAAATAACGAGTTATTAAAATGGTTTCAAAACTGGAGTCTTCCCTGCCCTGGTCTTTTTCCCATTAAGTCTCGCTGGTGGAATGCCTTTATACACTGGGAAGAAATTAGAAAAGGTGAAGGATCTCAGACCGCAGAGAAACATGATATTATTGAGTGTGTGTGGATGATCTTGGAAAAGCAGGCAGTGATGGGAGGGCTCATCCCTGCTCCTGCCAGTGCCCCTGCCTTCCTGGCAGGATGGAGATGGGAATACGGAACCAAGATGAGTCTCATCTGTGTGTTGTTATTCCCTTTAATATTTGTATTATTTTATATATATATATGTATATAAACACAATATATATTTATAAATATATACACCTGTATAATGTATTTTTTTGTATATAATACATATATAAATTCACATACAATATAAAAAATAATATAATGTACATATAAAATATGCAATTGCATTGTCATTTAATGTTGGAGAAGGGGCAGCCAGCACCCAGCTGCACCCTGCTGCAGGTTGGGTCAGTGAGGTAGCTGCACGGTTTATTTTCCTTTGCCTGAGAGAGCTTTAGTGATGAATAGAGGGAGGGGATCTGAGGCTGGGATGCTTCTGCCAAGAATGATTTGGAGGCCTCTTTATATTAGTCAGAGATTTTTTATTCCTTACTGGAAGCCTGAGAGGAGCTGCGTGCCTGATGGCAACGTTGCTCACAGGTCTGCATAATGCTCAAGTATCGCTCATGTGAGCAGCTTGCCTTAATTATAGATTTATCTCTCGCTACTCTTGGATTGCCTTCCTCCCTGTTCCTCAAAAATATGCCCTTGCACCTGAGGAATGGGTGTGTGGTGGTCCTGAGTGATTTCTTTGGAGGTGGGTGAAAGGCCGTCGTATCCCAGCTGTTGCTTTTGCAAGGGACTTGATGTTCTTGGCAGCTGCAGAAGAGGAGGAGGAGGAGGAGGAGAAGGAGGAAATGTCCACACCATGAAATCTCTGCACTGTCTCCATGTGGGTTCAGGCAGACGTTGGGACCATCAAATGACTTCCACCTGCCAGGGAGAGGCAGCAGCCCAGCACTGCTGTCCCCCACCCTGCCCTGCTGAGCAGGGAACCAGTTTGGGAAGTGCCTCCGTGTTCCCCGCGGATGAGCCAGCCCAGGAGGAGGAAGGAGACCACTTTGGATTGAGGTCCTGGCACTGCTGGGAGGAGGCAGGGTGGAGGGATGGAGACCAGCCAGCTTCCTAACTATGCAAACAACCCACGCCCATGCTCAGTGTTTATCCCTACCGAGCCCGTCACCATGGTATCTGGGCACCTTTTGCCAAGGTGAGTTGAAGCTGATGGAGCAGATCCTCAGCCAAACCCCAGGCTCTCTAGGCATGTGCCTGGGAGGTCTCCTAGATCAGCTGGATCTGCCAGAGCTACTGCTACTGGGATAATCCAAATCAGTTTGCTGCTGCCTCTGGACCCCCTGCTGTTGCCTGCCTGGTTCCTGGCTGGCTCCTGTTGCCAGGAGCTCCTCCAAGCAGGTGCATCCTCACCTCTGCCATGGAGTTTCTTTATGCTGTGTCACACCACGGTGCCAGGTGGGCAGCTGGAGAGGTGGATCCACAGGCCCCTATGCTGGCACTGCTGCTTTTGTGCAAAATTTGGGCCCCTTCTCCATTATGTGGCTCTGGGAGGGAAGAGGAAGAAAGAAGAGAGAAGAGAGAAGAGAGAAGAGAGAAGAGAGAAGAGAGAAGAGAGAAGAGAGAAGAGAGAAGAGAGAAGAGAGAAAGAGAAGAGAAGAGAAGAGAAGAGAAGAGAAGAGAAGAGAAGAGAAGAGAAGAGAAGAGAAGAGAAGAGAAGAGAGAAGAGAAAAAAGAAGAAATCAAAAAAGAAAACAGCAAAGAGGAAAGAAAAGCAAAAGCATATGTTTTTCTGCAAGTCTGTTTAGCTTAAAAAAAAACCAGCCCAGCAGATTCTGTTAGTGATGTTGAGCAATTTCAAAATGGGAGATGTCCCCTCTTGCCTTAGCAGCAAGTCACTGTCCTGGCCACTCACTGAGGGGTGAGAGAAGAGATGAGCCACATCAGCTCATCCCTGTCTCCAGCGTCCCTCCAGATCTTCTCCCCAGCCTTGCAGGGATGCAGACTCCTGGTGCAGCTGCCTTTCCTCTACAGAAATAATAGTTCAGGAGATGAGACTCAAGGCAGCTGTGGGTGGATTTGGTGCCTTCTCATTTCCAAGTGGCTGCCCAGCAATTACATTATGGCAGTTGCAGTCTGTGCTGAGGGACAGAGTGCTGGCTGAGAGGGGGCTCTGGAAGCCCACCTCAGCAGGGATTAGTACCTCCATGCCACAGCTGGATGCTAAAAAGGAATGGACTGTGAAAAATATGGATCAGATTTACTTTCCTTTGTAGTAAAATGATTTGGGGTGGAAATGACTTTAAAGATCATTTATTCCACACCTCTGAAATGGGCAGGGACACCTTCCACTACCCCAGGTTGCTCCAAGCCCTGTCCAACATGTCCTTGCACACTTCCAGGGATGGGACATCATCACTTCCAACTCTCACTGCTGTCTGGCTTTAGGGAGATCTTTTGCTTCATGTTGAATTTATGGATGAGGCAATCTTCTCTGTGGACAGGAGGCAGATCCCAGCCTCTTCAAGGTGCTGGGTGGCTTTGAGAGCTGCAAGGGAACATGAGAACCTCTGAGTGTTGCAGGGCTGTGATTTACAGCTGGGACAGGGCATGGTTTACTTCAGGCAATTTATACCCTCTTAGTCACGTCTGAAGAGAAATTAAAGAGATTAGCTCCTGTGAGCCCTAATTTCCCTGGATGTAAAGTAAGACAGTAGTTGCATTCCATGAGTCTTGGTCTGGCTTTGAGAGGTCTTGGATACAAGGTGGTAAAATGAATGCTAAGTGTCGTAGGGAAAGAGGATGACAGATTTTATGCTTGTGGCTGCAACAGAGGAGTCAAGTTGCAATATTCCAGCCTTTCCACTGTGCACATGCACTTTCCAAACAGTTTTGTTGCAATTAATTACAGTGCAATTAAAGCAGAACGACAGTGCTAACTAAGGGCAAAATCTTGTGAAACAAATGGTATTTGGGCTGATTTTGTAATTGCTCCAGGTTCCCCAGATACAAATTACAGTGTCAGGGCTCCTGATTTATGGCAGAGCAATATACATGTAGATAACTCAGGGCAAGAGCTTCCTGTGTGGGCTGCAGATGCAGAGGTCCATGTCCCATCAGTTCTCGTTGTTGTTGACCCGTGAAGGGTGGGTTCTCTTTGAACTGTCCCAGGACACAGGTGGCACCAGCTGTCCCTCTCTGCCTCATCCCCAAGGCTTCTCACGAGGTTTCCTCACCAGGAGGTGTGGGTGGTGTTCTGGGTGCAGCTCCATTCTGGGCAGAGGGGTACAGCCATGAGTGGGGATGTGGTGGGGAGAGGGATCCCATTCATCCGTGGCCCAGCTGTGGAGAACATGGCTGATGATGCAGGACCATGTCCTAGGAAGGGCAGTGGAGGTCAGACAGTGTCTGGAGCACAAATCTGGTGTGGAACAGCTGAGGAAGCTGGGAAAGGGGCTCAGCCTGGAGAAAAGGAGGCTCAGGGGGGACCCTGTGGCTCTGCACAAGTCCCTGACAGGAGGGAGGGGTCAGGCTCTGTCTGCTCTCAGGAGCAGGGACAGGAGGAGAGGAAACAGCCTCAAGCTGTACCAGGAAAAGTTCAGGTTGGATACTGGGAAATTTTCTTCACAGAATGGATGGTCAGGCATTGGCACAGGCTGCCCAAAGCAGTGGTGGCATCCCCAGCCCTGGAGAGGTTTAAAAGCTGTGTGGATCTGGCACCTGAGGACATGGGTTAGTGTTGGGCTGGGCAGTGCTGGGAGAATGAATGGTTGGGCTCAGCAGGATTTTCCAGCCTGAATGATTCTGTGATTCTGCTGAGTGGTTTAGCCCTTGGGTCCCAACCTTTAGGAGCCTGCAGAAGATCCCTGTGAGGGTGAGCAGGTGAGGCTTGGCACTGCTAAATCACAAAAGACAAACCCTGCTGCTCAATCCCTCTTGGTCTGTCTGGTGGGGCCTCAGTAAACCACAATGGATCACAGTGGCTCAGCTGGAGAGGGTGACCTGCAGAGGGAATACAAAGAGGTTGTACCCTTATCTGCTTGTCCTAGGGGTACCAGGCATTTTTATTTCATGGATTGGTTTCCTCTGCTCCTGTTTCCAGCTGTGCTGGGAATATCATGCTTTGTGTTCATGTGGGAAGTCCCTTTCCAGATTAAAGGACTGGAGTGGGTGTTTTCTCACCTGTAATTAAAAGGAGCCAACCTGTGACTTTTTAGCAAAGGAAGGCTGTGTTGTGAGTGTTTGGAGGTTATTAAAGTTAAAGCATTTCAAGAAACCCAAACAAAAAACCCCAGCTAATTCAGATATCACTATCTGGAGTTTAAAAATAAGTGAGGCAAATTTCTGAAAACATCACGAGATCAAGCAAAAAACGAGGTGAGCTTAAAGCACCACTTTCTATAATTAAGCCCTTCTGTGTTCATTTTTCACACATGGACAGTGGGGTTTGGGCTGTGAGTTGATGTTCCAGTGCTGCCATGAACCTACTTGGACACATCAAGGGCTCCCCACAGGATCATAAAATGAAAACATAGACACACAGATCAGGTTTTTAAAAGGCACATTCAAACTTACCTAGTTCCAACCTCCCCCAGGACAGGGGCACAGACATCTTCCACTGTCCCAGGTTGCTCCAAGCACTGTCCAGCATGGTCTGGAATACTTCCAGGGATCCTGGGGCAGCCACAGCTTCTTGGGGCAACCTGAGCCAGGGCCTCCCCACCCTCACAGCCACCAATTCCTTCCCCAGATCCCAGCTGGCCCTGCCCTCTGGCACTGGCACAGCCATTGCCTGTGTCCTGTCCCTGCAGGCCTTGTCCCCAGTCCCTGTGCAGCTCTCCTGGAGCCCCTGGAGGCCCTGGCAGAAGCTCTGGGGTCTGTCTGGAGCCTTCTCTTGTCCAGGCCAAACATCCC
Organism: Trochalopteron elliotii; assembly: GCA_024734555.1. Classification (NCBI taxonomy): domain Eukaryota; kingdom Metazoa; phylum Chordata; class Aves; order Passeriformes; family Leiothrichidae; genus Trochalopteron; species Trochalopteron elliotii. Next base: position 133,242 of record JANPWX010019018.1, read on the forward strand.
CAGCTCTGCCAGCCTTTCCTCTTAGGATAATATTCAGCCATGGAGTTCTAATCTGTTCACCAGCCACCACAGAATCCTGTGGTGCTCATGAACATCCTTTGCTGTGGGTCTCAGATGTACCTGGAAAACCAAGGTGGTTCTCAGCACCACCCCAGCTGCAGATTGGAGTTCCAGTCTTCCCCCAGCGAGCTCTGGTGTTGGGTACCAGTGCTCCCCACACACATCCCACCATCAGCTGGGCTCCTGCTCTGAATACTAAATCCTGAGACAGAGAGAAGAAGCTGGAACACTGATTAATTTGAGCCTGCGCTGCTCTTATCCTGGTTTCAAAGTAATTGTCTCTCTTGTCCACAATTTTCTCTCCTTACATTTCACTGCATATTTATTAGGTTTTTGTGAGGCTATCTGCAGCCACATTAAACCAATTTACTTCTTGAAATGTCTGACCTTTGATCTTCCAGCCACTGCCTTTCGGAGCCAGAAAAAGAGCCTTTAATAACGTGTCACATGAAAGGCTGGCTGCAGAGCCTGTCACTTGCACATCCCAACTCCAGTTAATAAACTATCGGATGAATCAATTATTGCCTCATAATTGTTACCTATATTTTTGTGCTAAACAGGAAGGGTATTTCTCCCCCTCTTCTCCCAGTCGCTTTGTAAGGCGAATGCGTGCAAACAGCTATAGATAATATTTCCCAGAAAAACACCCTCAATCTTTGTAGCCAGTTCTCATCTTGGCAGACGTGTGTTGGGGGCAGGGGGGGTTTGCAGAGGCATTAGACTATCTGTGTGCATCTTATTTTAGGAGTCCCTGCAGCATCTCTCTGTGCTGTGTCTCCTGAGCCCCTCCAGCTGGCCTCGGCAGTGGGCACAGTAGAGGTAGTAGGGTTGCAGAGTGTTTTGCTGGGGGTATTTTGGCTGTTTTTCAGGCAGCAGCAGTGAGGCAGGGGTGTGCCTAGACTTCTCCATCCCAGCAAGGTTGGAAGCTGCCACCCCAATGACTGCACTCCTCACCATCACTTCCCAGCAGCCCTGGTGTCCTTGTGCATCAGAGCTGGATGATTCTGTGTCATTGCTGAAGGACAGGCAGCCTGCTCCAGGGGTGATGCCTCACCTCCTAAACCATGGAAAGGACATGCTGGGGACAGGACCCCTTTCAGTAGGCTGCTGGCACAGCCAGCTTTCCATGTTATGAGTCAGGGCACCTCGCATCATGGCCTTGGCTGCATCCAGCCACACCACGTACCTTTTATTTTGCATTCCAGTTATGTAGCTGGAGTGTCAAATATGTTATCTCTTACTGCTACAGAGCCATAGAGCTCTTGGGGGGTTGCTGTGAAAAATAAAGGCAGATGTGGCCAAGCTGCTGTCTAAGTAAGGACTTGGGGATGGAGCTGGTGGATGCAGTGTAGCTCCCCTGGGGTCTCTGCAGCCTCTGCACACAGGACACTGCTGCCCTGAACCCCAAGAAGACACTGGGTCTAAGATCCCTTTTTTTTTCAGGCTGCTGGTTCTCTGCACCTGGTTTGGGCTGCTGTTGGGGAGGATGAAGAACACTGTTCAGGTCCTCACAGAAACCAGAGCATCCACGAGGCCCCAGGGGTACAAGGAGCCCTCTGCTCAGGCTGCAGGGCTTTGCTCAGGCTTTGGGGAGAGGTATCCCTACCAGCTGCCCTGGCAGGGGCATGTCCCTCCCTCTTGTGCTGAAATCAGCAGCAGAGCTGGGTTTCACAGGGGTGGAAGGGGCCAGTGAGGTTTAAGTGCAGCAATTACAGTTTCTGTCACCCACAAGGTTTTCTGATGCATCACTCTGGAACAATGTCTTGCCCAGGAGCTCCATTTCACTCCCAGTGACATCTCTCCAGGGCAGGAGCAGGCAGCTGTCCAGAGGGTACAGATCCATCCTGGAGGTGGCCTTGGCAACACACTTCAACATCTATGTATTATTTATTTCCCCTGACTCTTCTCATCTCTTACATAGTTGCTTAACAGCACCAGCCTTTCACAAAGGGATGGGGAAGAGCTGAAAAATGCAGGAGGCAACCCAGGTCTTCTCTCTCTGCTTTAATCTTCCCAGGGTGGCTTCTCGCTTGCCATATGGGGAAGGCTCCTGACATCCCCAGTCTGCAGAGCACCACAGCACTGAGCAGAAGCAAAGTCTCGAGTTTCAGGGGAGGGAAAAACCATCTGCATTGCTCTCTGGCACATCTGTGCTGATTTGGCTCTGTGAGGACACGGTTTCAAGCTTGTAGGATTCAGCCTCTTCAGAAAGGCTGGGATTAATTGCTGAAATGAGGAATGCTGAAAGCTGGGTGAAGAAGAGGTGGAGAGAAAGAGGGAAGCGTGGAAATACTTTGAGTTGATAATTCCTTGTGGCAGTCTTGAGTTTATTTACATTAGCATTAAGATTGTTCTGTAGGAGATCATCTGCTGGGCTTTGCCTGCCATGGATGCTGGGGGAGGTAGAAGTGAGCCTCAGTGGGGAATCACAGAAACATGGAGTTGTTAAAGTTGGAAAAGCTCTCCAAGACCATCAAGTCCAACCATGCCCCCAGCACAGCCAAGGCCACCACTGACCCATGTCCCCAAGTGCCACATCCACATGGTTTTGAAATCCCTCCATGGGTATTGGGTATGGGAACTCCATCACTGTCCTGGGCAGCCCATGTCATGACTGGACAACACTTTCCATGAAGAAATTCTCCCTAATTTCCAACCTAAACCACCCCCTTGCACAACTTGAGGCTGATTCTTCTCCTCCTGTCCCTGTTCCCTGGGAGCAGAGCCCGACCCCCCCGGCTGTCCCCTCCTGTCAGGGACTTGTGCAGAGCCACAAGGTCCCCCCTGAGCCTCCTTTTCTCCAGCCTGAGCCCCTTTCCCAGCTCCTCATCAGACTTGTGCTCCAAACCCTCCACTTTATAAGTTCCAGGGCAAATCTCAAATTTGAGATAAGATTCAGATGGTCCTGAAGACCTTAATAAACTTCCATGTAAAAAATAAATATGCCAAACCGGACCTTACTCTCTTCATTATTGATTGCATTTTGGATAGAGGCTCCTAATCTACTTTCCAGCTCTAATCCTGAGTCACACCTTGCTACCTGCTTTCTGAGGCAGGTAAAAAGTCATGATTGGGCACAGATTTTATTCAGGACTGTTTCCAAGTTGAGCTTCTGAGAGGAAGTTAGCCTGGAATAAGACAGGGATGGGGAGAAGTACCTGTGTTAGTCCTGGCCATGGAAAGCCACATTGCCACATTGCCATGGAAGTCCTGGAAGCCCCTGCAGAGACTTCCATCTTGTCCTTGGGTGTCTCAGAAACCAGCACTTTCCTTTCCTGTATTCCAGCAAAGAGAGCCCTGGCACTGTGGGCTGATTCTCCTTAAAAAGATGCTGTCACTTCTGCCTCTTTTACATTTAACATCCTGTGATGCCCTGGCAAGACCATCCCAGCTGAGGTGCTGTGCATTATTTTCCAGCCCTAAATCCATGAATGCTCGGCTCGTGGCCCCCAGCATACCCCATCCAGGTGGGCAGGGAGAAATTCAAACCATTTTTGACCTTCAGCTTTCCTCCTTGGGAGACAAAATTAATACTCCCTGCCATACCTTGGAGGGATGCTGCTGAGATTAATTAGTTAATAGAACAAATCCCGCTCTCCTGCCTCCGTGAGGGCAGCTGCTCTGTGGCTGAGGGTAACATTCACCTTTCCAGTGACCACAGGGGACCTTGGGCCTCTGTGGCTGGGATTTTGCCACGGCTTGGGCGGGAGCATCCTGTGGATCCCGCCAGGACCCACCCCTCGGGATGCCGCGGGTACCTCCCCCTGCCAGCCCCACACCGCATAATTCCAGGCTGGCAGTGCTGCCTCTGCAAAGGTAGATTTGGTTTCTATTAATAAGGGGATAATAGCACAGGGAAAACCTGGCTGCAGGATGGCCCGTGCCCAATTACTGCGGTCGTTGGGCTACAGCAGCCGCTTCCCTGCAATTATCCCTCCGAGCGCCAGCACAGCACAGCCCTCTCGGTGTTATTCTTAGCAACAGAGCCCCGGGCAAGGTCAGGGGGGTCCCTGCAGCGAAATTCTCTGGCTGGGGGGATGCTGGAGTTGAGGTGGGGGATGGCAGAGCCACCTCAGTGTCTCCTGCTGGAGACGAGGCCGGTGGGGATGGTCGGGATGCGCCCCCCTGCCCGGAAACGTGCAGTCATGAGGCTGGAAGCAAAGAAATGCCCTGTTTTTGTCCTTTTCCCAAGCCAGGCGGTGCCAAGGGAGTCCTGGTAACTCCCAAGGGGTGTATTGGCTGCTGTGGGGGTCGTATCATTCCTCCTCATTTTTTGGGGGAGGCACAAAATTCCCAATCCAGTCAAAATGCAGGGGTGGCCTTGGCCACGCTGGGTTAACACTGAGACTTGATGATGTTAGAGGGTTTTTCCAACCTAAACGATTCTGCAGTTCTGTGATTTAAGGCTGGATGTGATGCTTGGTCTTGGTCCCAGTGTAAAATGGGTTGTATGGAAGCTCTGCTGGTTTGCACCCACTTAGCAAGTCCACAGTGGAATCAGAGGTAGAAAGGGCAGGGGATAGTCTGGGGACTGAGATTTGGGAAACTAGGGTGAATTTCTTTTCCAGCACATTCCCTGTGCATCTCTGGGAAGTCACTTTCCTTCTTCATCCCTCAGGTGGGTATCCATAAACATGGTTAATGGCCTGGCAAGAGGGATACAGTGAGAAGAGGTGCATTCCAGACAGGGAGATGCTCAAAGCCAAGCCACCCAAATCACTCTGAAAACACAGAAGGCCCTTCTTAAACTTGTGTTGGCTGTGGGAAAAAGATGAATGAAAAATATGTGTCAAGGATAAAAAGTGATGCTTAAAGGGCAGGAGTAAAGCCTTTCTGTGAGAAAAGTCCGGCTCGAGCCTGTGCTGTTTCAAATTAAGTTTTTGGTTTCCTAGAGGCAGCAGACAATGGTTCACTCAATTCTCTCCCCACTGTCATTAAAACTCGAGTGTGTTGTCTGGATATAGTATTTTGCCCTACCTTAAGAGCTCTAATCTTTTTAGGACCATTTCTTGCCGCTATCTGCAGACACTCGAAAGCCTTCTCAACCGCGGAGTGAAATACAATCCCTGTCTTGGGGAGCTTTCCCTCCCCTTTGTCTTCTGCACAGACAGAGGGAAAATTACCACTTAACAAATCTGCCAGGTCTGAAATTTTCTCCCCCCCTTCCTTCACCCCTTTTGCAGCTATCATTTGTTGGGGGTTGCTTTCTCCCTGTGCCATCTGCCTTTTGCAGGGAGATGGCGAGCGGCGCTTTATTGTTTGCCGAACAATTCCCTGCAATTTGCTGTTCGCTATTTCTTTCGGACTCCTTTAATCCCCCTTTTTTTTTTTTTTTTTCACTTGCTGCTGCTTATTCTTAGCTTGCACACCATTTGTGTTTGTTCCCCAAAACTGTTTATATTTTTGAAAGCCTGGCTTCGTTGGTACTTCTTTTTTGAGTGTGCCTTCTTGCTTGCAAAACCCTCCCTTGCCCTGTCCTTTCCCCAGCACCCTGCCAGGCTGGGTGGTAGGTGGAACAAGCTGTCATTCCCAACTCCTCTGGCTATCCCTGTTTTTCTCTGGAATCCCTCTCTTCTGTCATGCCCACATAATTTTTGTTTTATCCAGTGAAAACCCCAGCTGGACTGTGGAGGTGCTGAGTGGTGCCACCAACACAAACCCTGCCACTCCCAGGTCCCTTTGGGTGATATACTCTGTCCTAGTGCACTTCAACATCCTCTGGCTTTGCCAATCCCAGCTCCCTTTGGGTGATTTACCCTGTCCTAGTGCACTTCAACATCCTCTGGCTTTGCCAGGTGCCAAAATACTGCCAGTGATGGGCTGAGCCACCCAGCTGCTGGGCTGAGCCACCAACTGTGGGGTGTGGGCTCAAGATTCAGCACATGGCAACCACCTGGCACAGGGGATTCACTCAAAGGTTTGGGTTGGAAGAACCTTGAGGGCCCTGCCACGGGCAGGGACACCTTCCACTAACCCAAGTTGCTCCAAGCCCCATCCAGCCTGGCTTTGAACACTTCCAGGGCTCCAGGGGCAGCCACAGCTGCTCTGGGCACCCTGTGCCAGGGTCTCACCATCCTCGTTATGAAAAACTTCCTCAAAACTTACCTAAATCTCCTCTTCTTTAGTAGAAAACCTTTATCTCTTGTCCTGTTGTAACACCCCTGCTAAGAAAAGTTTGTCCCCATCGGCACCCGTGGGGTGGCCCTGACCTGAAGCCCCTCTGAGCTTTAGGCTGCCTCTATCCTTGAGTAAAGCTGAGCCTTAGATGACAGCTAGTTCAGACTGATAGTCTAGACAGAAGGCTGAGTTGGGATTTGTAAAAGCTAACATCAAATTTTGGCTCTGCCAAGGGCTTCATCCATGGCCTTTGCAAATGGTCAAGTCTCTCTATTCCTCTTCTGCCCCAAAACAGAGGGCAATCTCTTTTTTTCTCCACTGTTTCTTTGGAGCACAAGCATTTAGGGATGGATTATCCCTTCCTTGGTCTCACTTATACAGTGCCTTTAAGGGAACGAGCATCCAACTTGTAGCTATAAGCCACTGGTGCAGTTTAAATGGTCACTACAATTAATAGCAATTGTAATAATAAGAGCAATTGTCATAGCAGTGGTAGTAGTAATAGTAATAATAATAATGGTAATAAAACCTTGCCCAGTAGAAACTTAGTCAGATCTGAATGTGCTCCGAGCCATCATCAGTAAACAATAATATTGGATATTTTTATTTCTTTGCTTGCATGTGCACTGGTGGGGCTATGCCTCACTCCTGTTATTCAGTGCTGCAGCTGGAGAATTAAAATCCATCTTTTCTCCAGCCCCCTCTCAGGATTCAGAAATTGAGGCAGGAGTTCAGCATGACCCCCTTGTTCCTGAGCTCCCCGAACTGTGTCCACTGTGCCAGCCAGGAATATATATTTCATCTGTCCCTGGTGGTGCTGTCTTCTCCCTCGTTAATATTGCAACAACCATTCCTCCCTGGGAGCACCACCTGGCCCCAGGAAGGCTTGGAGCCTCCCTGTTTTTTAGGCAGATAGACAGTAACTCTACTAGCAGCTCCATCCTGCCTACAGACTCAAAGCCACTGCTGTTTTCCTGGGATCACTCAGAAAGTAGATTTATCACAATCATCATATCTTCTTTTTTATTTTTTTTTAATGATCGGGTGAATTTATGTTGGAAAACATAACTTGAATTATGTTGGAAAAACAACTTGAATTTTCTGACCTCAGAAATTATTAGGAGTAGATCTGGAAACGCTTTCATTTTGCTGCCTGTTTTTTTTTTTTGCTTTTCCTGGAGGTGCAACCCCAGAGCTGCATCTTTAATTGCTGTTTTCATGAGCATCACAGCAAATGCACTGTGGTTTAGGGGGAAAAAAAAAAAGTGGGATCTTTGTTAATAACCAACACATCTCACTGCCGATATCTCAGACCAACAGAACAGTGTTATTTCTCCTGTCTCCTAATAACAAACTGATTTTCTCTGTTGTCTCTCAACATCTGATGAGTTCTTGCTCCCATTTCCCTTTAATAAGTGCTATTTTGTTTCCATTATTACTCAATAGTAAAATCTTTTCCCGGCGACTTTACCAGAAGTAGATTTACAGCTGTGAAAATAAGCCTGGGTGTGATGAGATCTTGTTGTTTTATTATCTATTAAGTGCCTCGCATGACTTTGTCGTTATCAAAATGTAATTATGCATTTAAATAATTCCATCATCTCTGTTTGTTTGTTGGTTGGTTTTTGGTTTGTTTTTTTTTTTTTTTCCCCTTTGGGAGGGAAATGATGGGAAAAAACCTCCAAAAATTGATGCTTAATACAACTCAAAATATACCACTGACTTTGCTGGCCTCTTCCAGGGGAAGGGCAGAAAATATCGCGTGCAGCGACGGCGCGGATCTGCCCGGGGTGATGTTCATGTTAAGACACATCTTTGGTTTGTTGGTTTTCTTTTTTTCTTTTTTTTTTTTTTTTTTTCCTTCTTCTCCATGCACATGGAAAAAGCTGGCGTTTCCTGGTTTGAGATAGGGCATTTACTGATCCCTGCGCCGAGCTGGATGTTAATTGTCGTCGGAGGCTCTGGGCGTGGGCGGATCATTGTATAATGCCCACACCCTTGGGGTGGCTTAGGGTGTGGCGTTGTCTTTGCCTCACCGTGCAGTTTTAAGATGTATTATTACCCAAAAGCAACACGCCCTTCCGTGCTTCTTTTGTTTTTATTAGGGATCTCTCTGAGCCAGCACTCCCAGCACCTGGCAGAGCCGCCGCTGGAGGTGCAGCTCGTAACTTAGGCTTGCCTGGGCTTCCCGCTGGGATTCCCTGCAGAGCAGCAGCTCTCAGGTGTTTTGGGGTGGGAGCTGGCCAACTGGGGCACCTCCATGGGCTTGATGGCTTCTAACCAAAGGCATCTGGTGTGGCTGAAGACCACCAGGGGCTTGGGCTGATCTTACCTGGGCTGAGCTCCCAGACAGCACTTGCCTAGACAAAGCTTTCCGTGATGAGTAGAAGTGGGAAAGTATTTCTATCAGAAGTGGACAAGGGCAGGAGAGGATTACCCCTTTTGCTGCCTGATCCCTGTTTTGGGCACTTTGGCTGGAGATGCCCCGTACGAGGGCTTTTGAATCAGTGATCTGCTCTGCCTGCCTCAGTTTCCCAACCTCCTGGCAGCCACTTCTCCCACATGGTGCAGGTCCTGCAGGTGGCCAACACAACCAGCTCTTTCTTCAAGTGGAGCCTTTTCTTTCAAACTGTTTAGGAAAGAAGTGCCAGCAGTTAAGAGCCCACTTCATACATCCCCATATGGCCTTTTGCAGAAACACACCCCACAGGTGGCACATCTTCTCCATCCTGGCACAGCCACTGTGGTGACATTCCCACCTGGACAGCCCTCAGGAGCATCCCTGGTGTCAGTGGTGATGCCCATCTCCTTTGCTCACCTTTAGGTTGCTGCCACCTTCTCCAACCACCCAGTTTTCCTTCTGTGAAGAGTTTTATTACTTTTTCTTGCCTGAAGCAGGGGGCCGTATTAAAGTGAAACACATCCAAGGCAAACTTGCAGAGAAGTCTCACCTTTCCTGTGCTGCATGATTGAATAGGGGGACAAAGATGCAACCCCCTTATTAGAGTAATATAATTTTCCATCTCGAATGGGAACCAGGGATGTTTTAATGATTGGGCTCATTAGGTGGACTTTCCACTTAAAGTGTCTGTCTGGCAATTAAGTCTGGAAAAAGCATGACTGATGACCACACCTTCTGTGACTTAATGGGGAGTCTGAAGGCTGATCTTATTATCACACTGATACAGTCTGTGATAAAAAAGAATTTAAGATACTCTCCAGAGATTTATTTGCCCATTAGGAAACTGCCAGGAGAAGGTTAAGGGAACTTGTAAGGTCAAAACTAAACAGAGGAAAGGACTAAACACTTGGGATACAGGTGGGCAAAAACAGGAGGACAAGGTTTCCACTCTTGGCTCCTCTACTGACCTGTTCCATGGCCTTCACCAAGTCACTTTCTTCCTATGTTTTTCCCAGTGTGAGGGGTTACCATCTTGTTGGGCCCTGTGGTGGCCCTGCAAGTATTTGATGTAGCAGCACCATGTCTGCCTCAGTGACACAAGTCCCTGCTGACATCCACTGCTGGGTGAGCATGTGGAAAAAGTGGTGTGGAGTGGCAGGAAGCACAGGCAGTCAGGAGGATAGTGGTGGTGATGAGGGCAGGGAGATGAAAAAGGCAGAATTCCTGTTCTCCTCCAAGAGAATCCTCATGAGTCCTCAGTGATTCCCTCACCTCTTCTGTCTGCTTCAAAACATGACCTGCTGTAATATTTTACTTAAGCCTGGTGTTTAAAGGACTGGAACTTATTGTAGAGCTCACTGTGCTGGCTTCAAACCTCCTTTTGGGTACCATTTCACTGACATTAGCTTGCCATAGCTTGTCAGTGATTTTAACTCTGCTGATGGGTTGAATGCCCCAGGATAGAGGAGCCGACTCTTCCGGCTTTGTACTTCACTTTGGCTTCCTTAAGTACAGTGGGGAGAGATAATTCAGCTAAATACATTTCAGTACAAAGTGAAGGTTCTGATGACAAAAGAACTGCTCTGGGTCTGGGTCAGTTTTGTCAGATTAATGGTGGAATTGTGAAAAAATGGAAGCGTTTCGTTTTAGCATCTGCAAAGTGAAAGTCTTGACTCTCACAGGCAGCATGATTTGTTTAACTCAACGTTTGCTGTGTTTTTGATTAAACAGATGCCTGGAATTTAGCAAAACATTTTGTTTCTGGCTGAGCAAGTCAATTTTCAACATTTTTCAGTTCCAGAAATGAGAAGTCCTGCTCACTCCCATCATTCTTCTCCTGAAAATCCTCCTCCGCTTCTCTCTGTATCCTTTGCAAGGGGGTCTTGCCAACTCCAGCCCTGTCTTGTCCACTAGAAAAACAAAGAGTCACAGACTTCTCTTATCATCCTTCCACTTTGTCTTCCCTCTGTGCCAAATAGAGTGTTGGGAGGCAATCCCCCCCGACTGCCCCTCCCTCCAATATACTTAGATTTGTGTGGAAACTAAATAATTGAATATGAAGGCATTTGCTCTGTGTCTTTAAGGAATCCTTTTGAAGTTGACTCTTTTGACCTTCAAGGCCCCGGATAATTTTTTTCCTTCTCCGTTTTCCTCCTCTTTGTTGTTCCTTGTGCTCCTGTAATCTTCTCTCCTGCCTGCTTCCTTCACCTCCTCCCACCCTGCTCCACGACTCCAGTTATCTGCTCCCTGTGTTTGAAGCACACACTGGCTGGTGCAGCATCCTTCTCTGCCCCACGAGCCTTGGTCTCACTCCTCTCTGTGAGGAGCCTCTCCTGCCCACCCTGTTCTCTCCAGATGATGTTTTACCTGCTCTCTTTCCCACCCCTCCAATTGCTTTTTTAATCTCCCTCCCATTGGGAAATGTTCAATTAGGGGACCTGCCTTAATCTTCTGGCTGGCCAAATGCAACATGTCCACCCACAGCTTTCAGCAGGGGATGGGCTCCCTTCCCTCTCTCTCTGGACAGAAGTAGGTCTCCACCCTCCTGTGTTTATGGCCTTGTGACTGTGTGAGCTTCCTGAGCTGAATCCAGTCATGTCCATCCCCACTGACTTCTCTGCTGGCCTCGTGGTCTCCCTGCAGGTGGTTGTTGGGGTTGTAGGTTCCCACACTGCCCAGCACGCAGTGGGGTCCTGCATCCCCTGACCAGACCCTGTGAGGGATTCAATTAAAGAGGTTTCAGACAGTTGGAAAAAAAAAAAAAAACAAACATTTAGGTAGTATGTGAGGATTGCTAGAGAGTCTCAGTTTTACAACTGGTTTTCTCTGTTTTGCCAAGAGTTGCAGCATTCCTGGGGTGAATAGGAGGGTTCAGCTGACTTATCACAGAATCAGAGATTGGTTTGGAAGGGACTTTTAAAGCTCATCTAGTCTAACCCCCTGCCATGGTCAAGGACTCCTTCTGCTATCCCAGGTTGCTTCAAGCCCTGGGATACCTAGGGCTCTTTTTCAAGCCCTGTCCTACCTAGCCTTAGTCATTTTCAGGGATGGGGCAGCTGCAGCTCCTCTTGGAAACCTGTGCCAGGGCCTCACCACCCTCAGTGTAAAGAATTTCTTCCTTCTTTCTGGCTTCAATGGGACAAGCAGTCTTCTTTCTAAAGAGTAAATACAGCTCTGAATAAAGGATGTGTACACATGCACACACACATATTTCATGGAGATATTTAGGCATGGGAGTGCTGGTATTGGAGGAGAAGCAAAGCTCTCACCCTGCATTTATCTGGGCAAGGTATTCCTGCTTATTCACCGAGAGGGAGGAACATGGATTTGCTCCTGGTGGAGGTAAATATTCCCAGTGATTTCACGAGGACCTGCACTCCTCCTGCAGCAAATGTGTGAGTTGGGAAAGGGCAGCAGTGGTTTAGCTTCATGAGGAGCTGCTCCCCCTCCTCCCCAGGGTGCAGAGTTCATTTTTCCACTGACGCATCCCTGACAAATGCCCGGCCAGAGCTGGCATGGGCAGCCAAGTGATTGTGTTGTCACGGCAAAGACCAGTGAAAGAAGAGCAAGATTTATATCCTGGCTGCTCAGAGGGTTGGAGAAGAATGGCCCAAAGCCAGGAGTCATGCAGGCATGGCTGATACTGTCTTCAGTCTTTTGCCAAGAGTGGGCTTGATGGTGGCTGATGTGAAATGGGCTGCATGGTCCTGGTCCAAATCTTGGTGGGCATGGTTCCACATCACAGGAACCAGCCATGCAGTTCACGCTTTCACTGACAGTCTTAGCAAAAACATGAGTTGCTGAATTGGCCCCAGAGTTGAAAAAAAAAAATTAAAAATCCAAAGAAGTTTGCAGCAGGAGGAGCTCAGCCTTCTACCAGGGAAGCAGATGACCTCAGAAAGCCCAGCACACACAGAGACAACTGTGGTGATGGGTTTAATATGCTCAAAAGCAGTGAGGGTAGGGCTTTAGGTTGCTCTCTGGAGATGTGGCCTCAGGTGCAGGTTGCCTGCATACTTGTGGTTGTGTTATTTCATCTGCTCTGTGCCTTGGCTCCCCATCTGCACAACTGGAGCATGGAGTCAGGGAATGGTTTTGGTGGAAAGAACCTTTGAAAACTCCTGATCTAACTTCCACCTATCAGTCAGGCTCATGCCTTTGTGTGGTTGAGTTTTGAGCATCTCTAGGGATACAAATCCCAGCATTTCCCTGGCTCCATGGTTCAAGGTCTGACCAGCCTCTTACTAACAAGTGTTTTCCTTATGTCTGATAAAAACTTGCTCTGCTGAAACTTCTCCCCATGGCTTCTCATGCTCTGAGAAGAGTCTGACTCCTTTTTCTCTATAGTTTTGCATTAGGTGGGTGGATGAAAAAATGAGATTTCACCCTTCATGCCCTCTTCTCTGGGCTGAACAAAAGTCTCATCTCTTGAGCTCCAGCTCAACTGACCATCTTGGTGCCTCCACAATGGAGTGGAGTCTCCACTCTGGAGACTCCAAACTGGACACGGTGCTCCAGCTGTGGTCTCACAAGTGATGAATGGAATGGAAGGTTCACTTCCCTCGACCTCTGGCACCACTTCTGTTCATTCAGCTGAGTGTGTGCCTGGCCATCTTCACTGCAAGGACGTGCCACTGAGTTCTGGGCACCTGCTTGGCCACCAGGGTCTTTGTCTAGACAAACACAGGTGTTAATTGCTTCTTCTGAGGTGGGATGGATGGGAAATGCCAGTGTCTTGGCAGAGTTTGTCAAATTGTCCATAAAAAATGTAGGGTCTGGGGGATCAGATGGGGCAAGAGCTTGGCCGTGTCCTGTTCTCATCTCCATCAAGAACCAAGCAAGGCTCAAATTTCTTCTTTGAAAGACTGAAACCTGCTAACTGCAGAGAGGTGAGGTAGCTGTAGGAGCACTGTAGAAAGGCTGAGGACACAAAGAAACACTTCTTATTTTTGTCTCAGGCTTGTTCAGAGGAGGGGCAGCTCGTGTAGCCACTGTGGTTGCTGGTTCAGTACCTGCTCTGTGAATATAATAGGAAGGTTTCTGTCCCCACCACTGCCCATCCATCACCTTTCACAAGCCTAGGAGCAAAAGGAAGAATAAGAGGAATAACAAGAAAATAAAGAAGCATTGCAGCCAGAAAGCTATCCTCTGTGTTTCACAATTCTATAAATTATGCCCTTTCCTTCCTCTTTAATCGCCAGGCATATAAAATATGCTTGCAGCAGAATCATATCCTTCCATTAAAGTTTCAGAAGAGAAATACAGGTCCCATCTGCCTGTTTAGCAAAGCAGGGCAGTGCACAACCATTTCTTTCTTCACGCCCCCCCCCCCCCCCGCCCCCCACTTTAAAATCTACTTTATGGCAGGAGTTTTCTCTTTTAGGACTGGCTGTTTATTTCATTTTCTAATTTCAGCATGTGTTTCCACAAGCAGTCTCCTCTTTGTTCTCTCACGGGTCTTTCTCCAATGCCTTCAGACTCAGATGCACCCACAGGGCATGGGTGAAATCTGCCCTTGGTGAGGGTCAGAGGAGAAAGGAGGTCTTCTAGGACTTGAGCAGGGTTCTTGGGGGTATGTTTTTGCTCTGCAGGCAGGACAGACACTGTCTGAACAGGAGGAGTTGCAATAGTGAGAATTATTACACTGGACTCTGGAGGCAACCATGAGCTTCACTGTCCATCCCTGCTTGCTCCCAAGGATACTCATTTTTATTTGTGTTGTTCTGGAGTCAGGATGGGCATAAGATCTTAGGGTTGTGTTGCCTGTGACAGAGGAGAGAGTGTGGCATTGCCCCCATGACCCCCCTGTGCAAAGGGCAGGCAGAGGAGGTGCTTTGGGATGCATCCTCCCTCTGGGTGGCATGGCAGTGGGGTGGGGACATCCTGGGGGACATGTGACACAACCCATGCCTGGCTGTGCATGTGAACAGGGCTGGCTCACAGCTTTGGGAAGCAGTGATGGGTGAGAGGGCACAAGAGCCTCCACTTTGAGTTCAACCCACTGGGTCTCCATGGAATCAAGCAGTGAGGTTGGGTTGGAAGGGGATTTTAAAAGCCATCCAGTGCCACCCCTGCCATGGGCAAGGACACCTTCCACTATCCCAGGCTGCTTCAAGCCCTGTCCAGCCTGGCCTTGGACACTGCCAGGGATTCAGGGGCAGCCACAGCTGCTCTGGGCACCCTGTGCCAGGGTCTCCCCACCCTCCCAGCCACCAATTCCTTCCCAATATTCCATCCATCCCTGCCCTCTGGCACTGGCACAGCCATTGCCTGTGTGCTGTCCCTGCAGGCCTTGTCCCCAGTCCCTGTGCAGCTCTCCTGGAGCCCCTGGAGGCCCTGGCAGGGGCTGCCAGCTCTCCCTGGAGCCTTCTCTTGTGCAGGTGAAGAGCCCCAGGTGTGCCAGGCTGGCTCCAGAGCAGAGGGGCTCCATCCTCCTGATCATTTTTGTGATGCTCTCAATACCTGTTCAGTGTCTCGCCATGGGCTACACAAGACTCATGCAAACTGGCTCAAATCATTATTTATAGCACTGCACCCTCAGAAATCTCTCCTATCCAGCAGAAGGACATGTACCTCTTTTTTTTTTTTTTTCACCATAAAGCCTCATTTTTATTCAGTGGCATTCAGAGCAGAGTGGATCCAGAGGGCTGGGGCCGTGTGTCTGATTTTTCCGTGCCTGGAGATTTACACCCACACTCCTGCTGCCATTAAGGGTGCCCTGGTCCAAGTATAAATCAGACTCTGCTCTGGTAGATGTTTTATGTGTTTCCCAGAAGTCGTGTGCGGAGGTAGAAAGGACCCACTGCAAATTTCTGGCTTTGGGGGGCTTTTTTTGGGTGCTGCTGGGGGAACAAAACCACAGGGGGATTTATATTGAGGGGTTCACCATAGAAGAAGCTTTTTTTTTTTTTTTTTTTTTTTTTACCACCTTGGGCAAGAAGCTGTTTGGTTTGATAGAGGTTCAAATTTTATTTTTAAGCAAAATATGAGAAACACTGGAGAGGAAACCGCACTCTGTTCCTTAAAATTAGTGGCAGAAAAGACAGGGCTACAAAAATATTCCCTGATGCACGCACTTGATGAGCATGTACCTTGGCTAACTCAGGATTGAGGAGCTCTGGGTGTCCAACAGGATTGCACCTTTTCATCTAAAGGTGTTTTCTTTTTTTAAATAAAGATTCAGCTCCTGGGCTTACGATGCCCTGTTGCCCATCTCTGTGTGTAAAATGTCAGCAGCTCACATTGGATTTTGATTCTGCAATACCGTTTGGAAAAGGGAGTTGAAACCAAACCCATCGCAGACTTCAGCCTTCCAGTAGGAGGGAGATGATAAAAAAGGATGGAGGGCAACTTTTAACATGGGCAGATAGTGATAGGACAAGGAGAAACGGCTTCTCACTGCCAGAGAGCAGGATTAGATTGGATATTGGGAAAAAATTCTTGGCTGTGAGGGTGGTTGGGCCCTGGCACAGGGTGCCCAGAGCAGCTGTGGCTGCCCCTGGATCCCTGGCAGTGTCCAAGGCCAGGCTGGACAGGGCTTGGAGCCACCTGGGATAGTGGAAGATGTCCTTGCCCATGTCAGGGGGTGGCACTGGATGATCTTCAATGTCCCTTCCATCCCAAACCATTCTCTGGGTCTCATGATCTACCTGAGGGAGCCTGTGTTCAAGGCCATGACTCGGGGGAACAGGATTGAGAAGAGTTGTGGGTGATTTGGCCATCCACCTCCCCTTAATCCCCCTTCCTGTTGCTCCTGACCTGGTGAGACAGGAATCTCTCCTGGATTTTTAAGTCTCCGTGCTTTGCCTCCCCTGATTCAATGCTCAGCCTTCAACAACCATGAAGGAAGACCCCAAATCCTCCCTTTTCCACCCTCCACGAAAGCTGGACACACCTGGGCAGGGAGAGCAGGCCAGCTCCGGGCCCGCATGTGCTCTGCGCACACCCACAGCACCATTACCTTGTAATTAAATCTCTTTTTTTCCTCACCCCCCCCAACCCCGACTGGAAGGATCCTGCTATAAACAAGGGCTTTCTCTAACCATAATTGCGCCCGGCGGAGGGCACAGCTCCGCAATCACTCGGGGCTTTGTTCTGCCAGCGGGGGAGCCCGTCCCTCTGCCTCTCCTCAGGTATGCCAGCAATGCGAGAGGAACTCCCCGCTCGACCCGACATCAATCCCGGGGCAGGGTTTGCAAACACAGGCAGTGGTCAGAACGGGGCTTTAAGTGCCCTTATAAATATTTTGAAGTGCTGGCTGGGAGGAGGAAAGTCCCCCCGGCGTGCTCACCCAGCGCTGGTGGTGTGCTGCTTTGAAGTGTGGTGTGAGCAAAGCTGCTGCCCCGTCCCTGGGTGGACAAAAATATACCTGTCTGTACATTTTAAACCCTGCAAGAGGTGGTGTCCCCACGGCCCTTCTTGTCGTGGGTCTTCGTGGAAGAAATCGGTGTGCTGCAAGGGGTGCTCTGTTCAGGTGTGAAACAACATAATGTGGGTCAGAGAGATCCACAGGTGGCAGGTGGGGTGGGTGAATGGAGAGGTAAGTGCTTCCAAGTGTCTGGTTTTGTTGTAGCCCCTCACCTGATGAGTCTTCCTCCCCTAGAGAGTAATCACTACAATATTTTTAACCAGAGGCTGTTTTATTCGTGCTGTGGAGGTAGATGCAAGGCCCAGACGGTGAGATAGCAGGCAAAGTGGGGTGAAACACTGATGTTTTCCCACCCAGGACAAAAAGTAGGTCTTAGGACAGTGTGAGTGGTTCCACATGTGTGCTGGTGCTCTCCAGAACATTGCCCAACCACAAACACACACCCAAGAGCATCCTCCAGTCCTTTGCTCAGGAGGTGAATCAAAGAGTAAAAAGAAGCAGCCATGTGCTCCCCACGCACATGCAGGGCCCTTCTCCACCCCACGAGTCCTTGGTGTTGCTGTTGTATTAGATGTTTGCTTTTTTAAATTTATTTTTTCCTTTTTTTAGTGTAAGAGAGCAAGAGCAAAACAGCTGCTCCATAAGATACTCTGTGTAGGAGCTGAGAGCCAAAACATCATAGGTGTGGATATCACTGAGCAATTTGGGGGGGAAGTGTCCTTAAAGGTGATCTGATTCCACCCCCTACCATTACCAGGGACACCTTCCACTATCCCAGGTTGCTCCAAGCCCTGTCCAGCCTGGCCTTGGACACTGCCAGGGATCCAGGGGCAGCCACAGCTGCTCTGGGCACCCTGTGCCAGGGCCTCCCCACCCTCCCAGCCACCAATTCCTTCCCAATATTCCATCCATCCCTGCCCTCTGGCACTGGCACAGCCATTGCCTGTGTGCTGTCCCTGCAGGCCTTGTCCCCAGTCCCTGTGCAGCTCTCCTGGAGCCCCTGGAGGCCCTGGCAGGGGCTGGGAGCTCTCCCTGGAGCCTTCTCTTTTCCAAGCCAAACATTCCTCAGCTCTCACTCTGTCTCGGTATGTCACAATGCACTGCAAGGTTGATCTCTGACATCCTGCCTGTTTCTCTGGGAGCTGTAGCCCTTTAACTGGACCAGCCTAGCTAGTCTTGTATCATTTCCCCCTCAGGAGATGCAGTCAGAGCTGTACAGATGTTGCCTTACACATCCAGCTGTGCCAGTGGAAGATAATGCCTCTCTTCTGGAATTTGCTGCTGGAACCATATTCCAGGAGCACCAGCCAAGTTCTCTTCACCCACCTGCCCATGGCAGTTGGAAGAAATCTGATTTCTGCTTTTTTCTAGCAGAAATTGGGATTTTATTAACACCTTAAAGGCTGAGCTTTGTGGAGCAGTTACCTCTGGCCTAGTAGTAGATAAGAAGCTGGGGTTCCTTTCTTATGGCTCTAGCACATCTTGGATGAGAAGAGAGCATCTGTCCTCAGTCTTGAAGTGCTCTGTAGGGGCAGATGTGTGAAAGGGGATCATCTACGTTGTACCTTCATCCTGCACTTCCATATCCCATCCCTGGAAGCGTTCTAGATCATGTTGGATGGAGCCTGGTCTAGTGGAAGGTGTCCCTGCCCATAGCAGGGGCTTGGAACTGGATGAGCTTTAAGGTCCCTCCAAACCATTTTAGGATTTGTGACCTTCACAGTGGTTTCCAGCACAGAATCCCTGTGCAATTCAGATCACTCTGCAAGTCTGTCCTGCAGACCACTGTAACCTCCTCATCCTCTGTGTGCTGGTGCAAATCCAGAACAACATCAGTTAAATCCCTGGAGTCAATCCAGAATTACGCCAGGATAAATAAGAACACATTTCCCCCAGAAAAGCCCCCCAAAAATGTAATTCAGTTCCAGCAAGGCCAAGCTGAGGCTGTAGGCAGTGCCCTGTAATTCAAAGACTCCTTTGGACATCCCCTTTGAGTTGAGGCATATGAGCAGCTTCCCTCTACCCTTAAAGCTGTTTCCTTGTAAAGCCTCTGTGAACTTGTGCATGTGTCAATGTTATGGTTATCACACATGTAATTTCATTTGACATCGTAATGACAGCATGGGGAGTTCAAAATGTAACAGTAAATATAGTTGTTAGGGGAAAAAAAAATACCAACATCCTAGCCCATCATCCTGAATGCCTCTTCACGTCATGGGAGGGATGCAGACAGACTCCAAACACCATCAGCATTTCTGGGTTCCAGTTGGAAACTGCCTGCAGTTCAGTATCGGCCAACACAAACAGGCGAGACTGTCTCTCTCTACATGTCAGGGCTGCATTTTCTCCTCCCTTTCCCTATTTGTGTTTTTTTGTTTTGTTTTGTTTTGTTTTGTTTGTTTTGTTGTTGTTTTGGATGGGTCACCCCTCTAAAGAAGGGAGAGGCTGGGAGTTCTCCCTACCTGCTTGGGGTGTTTTGTAGCCTGTGGCATGATGCACCCCAGCTCCTGCACTCACCCTTGGCCAAGAGCTGAGTCCTGACTCGACCCCTGGTTATTTTTGAGTGCTGTTGGTTTGCCATGCTGTATTGAAGGGTCATTTGCCAATTCCATTATAAGCCTCATTTACAACTCAGCTGGTTTAAATCAGATCAGACTGTGAATTGGCATGTGCTGGGCGTCAGCTGGGACATAAGACTTGCCTGCTGAGGGACCTGATCCTGCAGACCCCTCTCCTTGCTTGCAGAAGCGCCGGTTAAAAAAAAAAAATTAATCCCACTGACTTTCAGTGTTATTTTTTTTCCGTGTGTTTGAGCAAAAACATCTAAGCAGTGGGTATTTTTTCTTTTCCTTCTTCCAGGGAGAGTTCAAATGTGTTTTTTTTTTTTTTTTCTGTTGGTCCTCCACCAGCTTTGACTATATTTACCAAGCTGGGCATGGGTGGGCCCCACTGGATCGCACGGATTGCTCAGGCGGGTGAGGCTTTGCAGGAGCTGAGGACTCAGCTGCTGTTTAGCTTTGCAACCAGGTTGGCAAAGAAACCAGAGGCTTTGTGCGCAGGAAGAGCTGGGATACAAATGAAATCAGAATCTGACCCCAGATCTTCAGTTAAATTGTTCTGTAACCTTGAGAGCTGGATTTAATCATCCCAGAAAGACAGGCAGTTGCCTCTGGATATTTGGTGCTTGGGCCACGCTATAAGGTTATGCCCATATATTACCTGTGGTCTTCAGAGAGCTCATTAGATGGTTGGTTTACATATAAAAAGTCTGGATGAAAGTCTCATCCCCCCTCCCTGACCATCCTGTGCTGAAACCTGGCAGTATATGCACTAGAAATGCCCAGCTCAAGAGTTAGGCACATGATGCATCTCACTGGGGCTTCAGCATGGTCAGGACAATGTTGGCTTGCAGAAAAAAATGGTAATGAGACCACAGAATCATCAGATGGCTTGAGTTGGAAGTGACTTTTGAAGGTCATATTGTTCCAGCCCCCTACTCTGGGCAGGGACACCTTTCACTAAACTGGGTTTCTCCAAGTGCTGTCCAACCTGGACTTGAATATTCGTTTCCAGGGATGGGGCAGCCACAGCTTCTCTGGGCAACCTGTGCCTGTGTTTTACCACCCTCATCATAATAGTTTCTTCCTCCTAGCTAGTCTGAACCTCCACTCTTTTCATTTAAAGCTATCACCTCTTGTTTCCATGGATGGAATATCTGTGAAGCTCCTCTTCAGGGCAGCAGTATTCACCCACTCTGCATAACTCCCCTTGGTGATGGGGTAGGACCTGTAGGTGACTCAGAGGAGACAGAAGTAACATCTTTGTCTCTTTGGTCTCTTCTCTGAACCAGGGACTTGAATTTTCATCCTGTGTTGGGTTTGACTGTGACACCACCACACAAGCCCAGGGCTATCCTTCTGCCCATGGTTCAGATGATGGGGTGGTGGTGCTGGAGGGGCAGTGTCTTTGCAAGCTGGATTGCCATTGCAGGACGAGGTGCTCTGCAGAGGCACCTTCCATGAACAAACCTCTCCAAAAGCCACCTCATGTTTGTGTGAGAACTCTTGTGGCCCAGCCATAGCACGGGAGCTCGGGTGTTTAGAGGCCCAGGACTGAAATGGCAATTACAAACCAATGAGGCTGCAAGGGCTCTCATGAGAGTCGAGCAGGAATAGAATCTTTTGAGTTATGCCAGAGTTAAATAGACCAATCTGAGGTATCTTTCTGCTAAATACCTGTGGGATTATGAGCCTAATGAACGGCAACATGGTGTCAGCAGTGCACGGCACAGCGGGAGCTGACAGGAGAAGCTGAGCTTGTGTTGTGGGGCTTGCCCCAAACCAAATGGGCTTTAGAGAGGTGCTGAGCTGCTGAGGTTGTCCTCCTGAGAGAGAGGACAAACCTCCTGCCTCTGCCTTGGTGTGAGTCTGGAGACACCTGAGGCCCAGCAGCGTCTTTGCCAATGCAGGGGCATGATTGAGTGCTTCTCTTGGAGAGTCGATACTAAATGGAGATCAGCAAGAAACACCCCCAAAAAGGGATGTCTGCCACTGGGGATGCCCAGTGATGCTGCCAGGGCTCCTGGGCAGGGTCTGGAGAAGCAATCCTGCCCGGGCAGGGGATATGAGGTGCAGCTGCTGCCAATGCCACCGCCGAGCTGAGCTTCCCACCCCACCGCCGCTGGAGCCTGCCTGTACCTGCTCCCAAGCCGATATTAAGCCTGCTCAAACACTGCACCGCCTTCTCCTCACATTGTTTTCTGTACCCCACACCCAGCACCAAAATAGCGATAACCCCCCCCTTCCCCACCCTCCCGCAGTGACTCAGGCTGGCGAGCAGGCACACATCTGCTTCTGATTTAGTGTGCGAGTGCTCCGACCCTTTTATTTTTATTCCCAAAGTCCTCCCGCCGGTGGCTTTCCCTCTGGGGGCGGGTTTGGGGGGGGAGGAGAAGAGAAAGGGGAAGCTGGATCCCCCCATCCTCTGAGCTCTCCTTTTCTGGAGCCCTCGAAAAATGTATTTATTTTGGAG
The DNA here is from genome assembly GCA_024734555.1 of Trochalopteron elliotii. Classification (NCBI taxonomy): domain Eukaryota; kingdom Metazoa; phylum Chordata; class Aves; order Passeriformes; family Leiothrichidae; genus Trochalopteron; species Trochalopteron elliotii. The sequence continues at coordinate 155,219 of JANPWX010019018.1, forward strand.
CCGTGTTTTCGTGCAGGCTGGTGACAGCCTCACCCGGATCCGAGTCCAAGTCCCTTGCAATCCTGTCCACTCCGGAGGGACGCCAGCCAAACCAGTTTTCCATGGTTAAGCTGGGCACATTTTTCCACCGTGGTTGGTTGGCTTTTTGTTTTGGTTTTTTCTTTTTTCTTTTTTTCTTTTTTCTTTTTTCTTTTTTTCTTTTTTTTTTTTCTTTTTTCTTTTTTCTTTTTTTTTTCTTTTTTTTTTTTTATTTGGTGTCAGGAAGCAAACCCACCCAGTGTGTGCGGGCCGTTCAATAGGAGCCTTTTTTTAAAAATTTCTTTTCCTTTTTCTGGCTCTGAAGAAGAACAGGACGAGAGAGAGTGAAGGGGCTGGCGTGTTTTCCCAGGAGAGTTCAGAATGGGAGGAAATGGCTTTTTTGGCTATTTTTAAGGCCGTGCTGGAAGGAGGTACCTACCCCTGATGTGCTCATTGGATTGTAATGTTGTGTGTTAATAGGGATGTATCCTATGTATATTTATATCCTGTATCACTCCCTGTAGCAGGGTCTAGGCACCATGGGAAGGTGTTGGAGGAGAGTGGCTGCACACACGTGGGCAGAAATGCCACCAGCAATGTCACATACCTCAGAGACCTTCATCTGTCTCATGCCAGAGCTGCAGGGGGGACCAGCAACCTGATCTTCAGCCAGACCCTGGCATGGGTGTGTTTCTGGTGGGGATTTTCCTCTTGCTCTGTCTCTTCTTCCTCATTTTGGTGGTGTGGGAGGGGGAGCATGTCACTTGAAGTGTGAATGAGTTTCCATGAGAGTGGGGTGGTTGCAGAGGATGCCTGGCAGCTCTCCTGTTTCATTTAACATATTCCCCCTTCCCACACATGTCTTAAGTGTGTGCATATAGATTTAGCTGGGGGGGAGATACTCACCCAGCATCAAGGCCTGTACCAGCAGCATCCTGTTGAGCATGGCCAGGAGACCATCAAGGCTACACAGAGCTGTGCAGACAGGGCCCACTGAGGGTTTAAAGGAAAAAAAAAAAAGGATATTGAGCATCTTCAGCCTTGCAGCAACTTCTGAAGTCTCAGCAGGGAGGAGCAGTAGGGAGCTGATGCCCAGAGCACCATCCACTCAAACTCCAAGGAAATGCTTGAATGGGGACACAAGGCTGCAAGAAGAGATTGTGATCAGATGTGACCACCCTATAAAGTCTCCTGTCTGGTACCTGGCTAGATGCTGTGGTTAATTAATTTGCCCCTGCTCTGTGTGTGGATGAAACCCTCAAAACACCATCTGGAGCCAGGCAGTGCCTTTGATGTAGCTCCACTAATTGTTTATGTTTATTTGACCATTTATCACCAGGATGCCCCTCTGCCAAGGCCTGCCCAGCACATCAGATGGCATTTGTCATGCAGCAGGCAGACTTCATCAAGCTGCCACCCAGGAGTGACCTGGAGCTCCTGATTTTGGAGCTTTATATAAATTCTGAAACTGGGCAGTGTGACGGGCAATTTAAAGAAGCATGGAAAAGGAAACCAAAGTGAAAACATGGCCCTTCAATTACAGGAGGCATTGAACTCTATTCTGGCCCTGACAGGGCTCGTGTTGGCATTTTTCTGGAGCTGAGAACTGGTTCCAAGGAAATAGGAGCAGCATGGGACTTGGAGATGTGGTCACAGAATCACAGAATGGTTTGGGTTGGAAGTGACCTTAAAGATCAGGTAGTTCCAACACCCTGCCATGAGCTCAACCTTTTCCTCCCCATGTGCCACCCAAGAGCTCAACTTGAGCCACGAGTTCCTCCCCAGAGAGGAGCTGAGGACGGAAAATCCAACCATGTATGGACTAGGGTCAGGTCCTGGTGGTCATGGAGCAGCAGAAATTCCCATTACAACCAACAGCACCCAACTGTTCAGCACGCTGAGGGGTGATATGATTCAGAATTTGCAATTTTTCCAGATCACATGTGTGTGGAAATAAAGTTGATGAAGTACAGGGTGCTTTATGTAGGCTCTGGGTAGCTAGAGTTAACCTGCAGGGATGGATTTGTTGACAGGTGTCTATTTGCTGTGATGTGTAAGGAGTCTTTAGGAATTCCCTGGGATGGATTCACACAGGGCACAGGAGTTGCTTTGGCCTCCACATCCTGATGAGCAAAGGAGTGGCATCTGTCACCACCTTCCTAAGCAAGTAATCCTCCTGGAGCTTCCCAAGTGATGTTGTACCAGAGATATCCTGCAGATCTCCAGTACTCCTTGGCTGGATAAACTCCTGCATGGATTTTGGAAACTGGGAAGAGAAAGGGTTGTTGTTGGGATCACTGGAAACTCTGGAGATGTTTCTAAAGCACCTTTTATTTTGGACTTCCTGGACTTCAGTGAATATGGCTTTTCTTTGTGGCCTGCTTGTAGGAAACTAGTAGTTCCAGTTGAAAAAAAAAAGGTCAGTTTTATATAGTATGTGCAAATATAAATAGTTCACATGGGCTCAACTTGCCAGCCAGATGTTGGTAAGGATGAATTCTTGTGTGCCCAAGGATTTTGTTCAGAGATTAATATGAATACTGACAAGTCCAGTAAGTAATGAAGAAATACCATGGTGAAGGTCACCCCTGTGATTTCATTCCCTGAAGCCTAACCACTTTAATTATGTGATCAAACCATGCTCGACTTCTGGGGCACTTCCATCTCACGTGGAGGGCTGGGCTCCTTGGCCACCCCTCTCCTCCTGGCATCAGAGGGAGGTCTCCATCTGTGTCAGCATCATGGAGGCTCTGCTTGGCCTTTGCCACTGGTGTCCCACAGAGCATCCCTTTAAACTGTGCTGACCTGTTCCCTCTGCAGAGCTGCTCCCTTGGCAGGGGACATGTGTGGGGTGATGCCACCTCTGCTCCCACCCATGGGGTGTCCTCCCCATCCGTGCTGCCAAGCCAGCTTCTTCCAAGGAGAATGCCACCTTCTGTGCATCCCTCCTCGCCAAAGCATCGCTTTGGAAACATCTTCCCTCTTCTGCTCTGTCCAGATCCAAGCAAAATCCACAAGGTATTGGCCAGATCCTCATTTTTTTTGTGTGGATGAGCTCAAAAGCCAAACACTCCCAACTTTCCCAGCTCAACCCCGTGTCTCCCAGACTGGTCTCAGTTCCTGGAGGCTGGGGTGGGTGCTCAGCCCAGGGTCAAGCCCTGGTGGTGTTGCTGTGAGGTGGTTCCCTCCCTCAGAGGAGCCACAGAGGCTCCTGTGGGTCTGCAGAGGGGATGGCGTCCCTCAGAACCTTGATGGTTTCCTTGTCAGGGAGGCAGCAAGGTCGATGTCACCACGTTTTCCTCACCATTGCAGGCATCCCAGGGAAGTGATTGAAAGGAGAGGAGCTTTCTGCCCCACCTTCCTGCTGGAGGGCAGAAACGCTTGCTGCTGGGGTGGGTGGTTTAATAACATGTTCTTCTGGAGACAAGATGTTCGGAGGGGAGGTGTTCCCCTATAGTAAGGAATAAATATAAAGGCAATATTTATCCTTGTTAGGTTTTACACCTTCCTTCTTTCTCAGATTAAAAGATAATCCCAAAACCTCTCTGCCTGCCTTCAAATAGGCATTTGGGGATCCCAAGTCTTTCTTGGTTTTCCACATTGGAGTGACGTGCTTGGGTAAGGCAGTGGTGTTGTCCCTGTGGGGCTGGCTTTGAATGGGGTGTCAGTGTGGGTGGCTTTGCCCAGGGACATTTGCACAAGGGATTTGCTCAAGGTCGTGGAGCAGTTGGTGGATGCAGGAACAGAGCCTCAGCATCCTTATGCCACCAAGAAAGAATCCTAGTTTGGTTTGGGTTTGAAGTGACCATTGTGTCCAAGCCCCCTGCCATGGGCAGGGACACCTTCCACTGTCCCAGGTTGTCCCAAGCCCTGTCCAGCCTGGCCTTGGGCACTTCCAGGGATCCAGGGGCAGCCACAGCTGCTCTGGGCACCCTGTGCCAGTGTTTTTCCACCACATAAGAGGAGCAGGAGTGATCAATCACTGGCCAGCATATCCCAGTGAAAGTAGCTGTAATATTTTGACAGATTATGGTGATCTCACATGCACATCTTAATTGTCTCATTATGAAGAGGCACAAATAAAACTGGGGGAAAAAAATAACGCACATATATATTTATGGGCTGGTGGATGTCTCAGGCAGGTCTGCACAGACAGGACTATGGGTGGATGCAGAGGGAGAGCCCACCTTGGCTGCTGCCTCTGCTCCTGCAGCCTGGAGCAGGGATTGGGAAAGAGGTGCAGGTAGCACAGCAGCAGAGCCAAAGCATCTGAGCCTCAGGGTGATGACTGCTCCGGGCTGGGGAGGTGCTAGTAGAAAATAAATCAGGGTGAGGAAAGGTGTTGAGATCTCCTACTGAGTCCTTAGAAATGTCCCAGGGCAGGCTGGAGAGAGCTTGGAGCAGCCTGGGATAGTGGAAGGTGTCCCTACCCGTAGCAGGGGGGTAGAAGGAGATGAGCTTTAAGGTCCCTTCCAGCCCAAACCATTCTGAGGTTCATTCTGTGGTTCTCTGACTCCCTCTCCTGACAGGGTCAGCAGCCTGGGGTGGCCTGGCATGCTCAGCACCCCAAAGCCTGGTTCTGACACCTCTGGGATGCTTTGCTGGGTGGTCTCATGCTTCAGGGGTAAAGCTGGAATTCCTCCAGGGGTTTTATGTCAGCAAGGACCGAGGGATGCTCAGGAAGGGGGGCCAGCAGCTGGCTGGGGTGGGGGAGCAGTGGTCAGGGATGTTCAACCCCCAGCCTTGCCCCTGGATTTGCACCCTGAATCCCTCTACACGCACAGGCTGGGTGAAGGGAGGAACTGGAGACACCTTGTTTTGCCTGGAAAAATGACATTTTGACACCAGGAGCAGGCAGAGATCAGCCAGAGCCTCAGGCTCCTTCCTCTGCTGTGCTGAATGCAGAATGAGCCTGGCATGGGGGGGCAGCTGCTTTGCATCCCCTGCTTGCCCTGGGGCACCCCCATATCTTTGGGGGGGCACTCCCACAAAGAGTCACTGTAGGCACAGAAAAAAGAAACACAGTCAGGAGCCAGCACTTTCCTGAGGGAAAATCATAGCAAAGAGAAGGCCAAGCAATGCAGATTTTAAAGGAAAAATCTGCAGAAAAATCTCGATAGGAATATCAAAATATAAAATAAAAACACATAAAATATGAACATATACAATATTAATGCAAAATTATAAATATCTAAAATATACAAACAATAAAATATTAATGTACCGGAATATTACTATATTAAAATATTAGAGTATTAAAATATTGAAACGCTGCATGTTACAGCAATTATGTTACGTGCCAACACACAATTAAAAGCCAAAATTGCCATCTCCCAGCCAAGACTCAGGTTGTGGTGCACTGTCCCTCTGGATGGGAAGGGGACATCCCCTGTTCCTGACACAGCCCTGAACCATCAGCCACACCTTTCACAAGCCTGGGCTCTCCCTGGCAGCCTTTATCTCCTCCAAGGGCTCGGCTTTTCAGGGCGTTGTCACCGGGGGTGAGGAAGGAGATGGGAAAGGGAAGTGCTGGTGAAGAGCCCTCGCAGGTCACAGATCTCTTCTTGCTCCTGACATTGAGCAACGCTGAGACCCGGGGGCAGGATCCTGCCCCTCCCCAGGGCTGGCACCTCTTTCCAGGGCTGCTCCCAGCTGTGCCAGTGCTCCATTTCCACCCCTGCAAACGAGTAGAGGCAACAGGAGTTTGCTTTATCTATTTTCTGTGCATGTGTCTTTATAACCTATTGAGTGTACTTCTGGTTTTTGCTTGCCACGGTGCTCAAACGAGCGTTTCGCCTCTCTCTGATATTTCAATTTTACATTGCTGGTTTGGAGACGCTGACACTCTTCAGTGTTGCAATGAAGGAAGTTGGAGAGAAAAGATTACTAAAAAAAATAAAAAAAAATTAAAAAAAAAATAGAAGGGGTTTTTGAGCAGCAGAGTGCCTGGATGAGGTTTGAGTCACCCAGGGAGTTGCAGGTGACACTGCTGGCTTGAATCTGGTATTTTTGATCCAAAAAGGGGACAAATCTTAGTTCCCCCAACCCCTCTTCTTTTCCCGTTGCAGCTTCAGGTGTCTAAATCTGTTGGCAGAATGTGGGGGAAGCAGTCCAGTGTGCCACCATCATTTTTTTTTTTTTTTGTAAGTGGGGCTTTTCCTGGCAAGAAAGTAATGAATGAGTTTTAAGCATAACCATAAATGCAATGTTTCACAACGTCATCTGCAGAATACGTTTATTTTAGGTGCCCTCCACCCTTTCCACCATCTCCCTCCAGTTTATTTTAACAATGCTGTAATTTTCTTTTATAAAATGGGATTTTGCTGTTTAACTCTGTGTCTTCTGCTCAGCATTTGCGTGTGTATGTGTGTGTGTGTGTGCATGCACTGGTGACATTTGTCACCATCAGATGCTATTTTTAAGCCTGTTATTATTGAGGACCCCACCCTTGGCTTGGGGAGGGGAAGGGGGGAGTGCAGGAGGAGGGAGAGGAGGGAGGGAAGGAAGGAAAACGTCAGCCTCAGCACACTTCCAGCCTCTGGCCATCAACCTCCCCGGGGGCATGGGAACCATAAGGTCATTTCTCAAGCTCGCTGAGCTCCAGAGCTGTCAAGCCACCCTGAGAGTTTAAAAAATGCAAATGTATGCAAATGAACGGGCTGTTTCTCTCCCTCTCCCCCCCTCGCCCCCGGTTTAAATGACATGAATCACCTTCAATTTTGCCAGCATCCTGTAAAGTTATCGGCTTGCCTAAACGCTGCAGTTAACAGAACCACATCTCAGGAGGACCAGGGAGGGATAAAAAAAGGAAAAGCAGCTAATTTCCACCAAGACCCCATAATATTTTCATTTATTTTATACATATGAGTTATATGTAACTGTGTATAAGATCACACCCCAATCTCCCAATTCTAATTTTTCTTGCTGTTGAGCAAATAATCCATTAATTAGGGAGAATGAGGCTCAGTGTCCAGAAAAAACCCTCTGCAAAAACATTTCTCATGGTAGTCTAATATTCTGCTGTTCTGATTTTTGGCACTTAGGGTGGTCTGGCAGTGAAAGATCAAAATAGGAAGGCACGTTCCTTCATGCAAAAAGATCCTCTAACACTCAGGCTCCTTCCAAACAAAAATAAACGAGCAGATGATAAAAACAGCAATAGAAATTTAATTGCTCACGCTTATTATTCGGGATACAAAGCCCTAGAAAGGAAGCTGTCTTTTCCTCCCTGGCTCAGGGGTTATTTATTATCTTGCACTCCACTTGGAGAAGGTATTGGATTTACTGTCATTTATCGGCGATTTTCAAGGAGGATTTGATACGGAGCTGGTCGGGATGGCAGAGGAGCATTGCTGGTTAACATGGTTAAGCCCAGCACACTGTAATGAATCAATTTGTTTCAGACAACAGACGCAATTAGCGTGGAGGTAATGGGCACACCGTGGGATGCGGGGCTGGAGGGTCCTCCCTCCGCTGGAAAACGTCGGTGGCTGGAGCTGGGTGTGATTCCTGGTTCCTTTGCCCAGCTCTGGGCAAGGGGAGGTGGCTGGAGCTGGGTGTGATTCCTGGTTCCTTTGCCCAGCTCTGGGCAAGGGGAGGTGGCTGGAGAGGGCTTCCCATGGTTTTGGGGCTGCCCTCTAGCCCCTGTGAGGCTCCACTGACCATGGGCAGCTGTCCTCCATCCCTGTTGTTCCTGCAGGCCTGTGGTCCATCACCTTCCTCTGGGGTGCACCATCCTCCCAGACCTTCACTCTCTGGCTCCCACACACCCGTTTTGGCAGTGCTGGTTAGGTATGAGGGAGATACCTGCAAGGTGTCCCTGGGGAGGGAGGAAAAGGGAGACAGCGTTCCTTTTCCCATGGGAATGTTTCCTGCAGAATCTGATCCCTTCTATGAGCCCCCCCCAAGGCTTCCCCAAGGGTTTCTGGCCAAGGTGAGGCACAGGTTTTCATGGACAGCCTCCATCAAACCAGGCTCTTTTCCATCCCTGAGGCAGCTGGGAGCAAGCTGAAGTAAACCAGGTCCCCGCTAGTGGTTTGGAAAGAGGTTTGGAATCAGCAGAGCCAGAAACTGAGCAGGGAATGACACCCAGGACATGGCAGTGGATGCCAGGAGAGCTGCGCCAGGAGGTGGGGTGGTGTGGAACTGGGGAACCTGCCTGATGGTCAGCCTTGCAGAAGGGATGGAGTGGGGCTCCAGTTTTGCTTTCACGTGCCCTGAGTTCTCCTGGAGATCAACTGCTCTGTCCCTTGGCTGTGAATCAAGTGTCCACCTGCAGCAGGGCCAGGGCTGGTAGAGGTGACACTGCATGAACACATGCTCTGTGTCCTGGGGGTTTCCAAGGGTTAGTGTATTCAAAGTTATTCTGTCTGTTTGATGTATTCTGTCTGTGAGGGGATTAATGTATTCGTCGCCTGCTGGAGGAAATCGCTTTCCTTTCCTGGGATTTCACATGTGGAAGGGCTGCTGGAGCCATGTGAAAGAGGAAACATCTTACAGATTAAAAAATGGCCAAAAAAAAAAAAAATCAGGTTTTCCTCTTGGGTGTGGGCTTTTTGCTTCCGAGTTTTCCTTTGAAGCTAAAGCTGCTCTGTCAGGGGAAGATGTCTGCCAGATGCACAGGGCATTTTGATACCATGCTGACAAGTCCAAGCAGGATTGGGAAAGGAGAGAGCTCAGCTCATGGGAAGAGATAGCAGCAACAATCTGTGTGTCTGGTCAGGTCCTTGCTACCTGGTTGTCTTCCTCTGAGTGTTTAGGTACACATTGTGACACAAATCCATGCCTTCCTCCTCATTTCTAGATCCCCCAGGAAAACGTTCCTATGTGGCTTGTCCCCATGTGAGGTGACATGACCTAGCTTCCAGGCATGAAGTAGCAGAACTGAAGATCCATAAGGATCTCTCTCCTGCTGCAGCAGGAGGCCATGACCCTCCTCTCTGGTATGTCCAGTTGTCCTAGCCCCAAAAAAACCCACGTAGATGAGATGGGCACTCCCTGGCTCATCTTGTTCAAGCACTGTAGGTGCTGGGTCTTGGCAGTGTGAAGCAATACAGCATCACACTTTCCCCAGATAGCTCCTGGCAGGGCAAATCCCACTTGTGCCTGGAACAGAGCTGGCTCCAGGAGGATGTGGAAGAAATGTGATGGGGAAGGAATCATTGCACAAAGTTCCTGGGGGAGGGGTGTGAAAGAGAGGAAGGAGCTTGTGGCGATTGTGAAAAGGTGAACACCGTGGGAATCGAGAAGGACGAGGACAAAGGAGGAGGTGAGGAAATGGGCAGGGAAGCAGAGGTTCTGGAAGGAGCTGAAGGTGGCCTAGAGACAGTGCAAGGAGGAGGTGATGGCAAGTGAGGCAGAGCAGAGAAGGACCCTGGGAGAAGGGCAGCATGGCTTTGGCATTATCAGCTGGGAATCCCCTGCTAACAACTCTGTGCTGTCTGTGCTTTGTCCTAGGGCACTAAATGAGAATATGGCCAATGGCATTGAGGACCTCATTGGGATCCCATTCCCCAACCACAGCAGCGAGGTGCTGTGCGGGCTGAACGAGCAGCGGCACGACGGGCTGCTCTGCGATGTCATCCTCATCGTCCAGGACCAGGAGTACCGCACCCACCGCTCCGTCCTGGCCGCCTGCAGCAAGTACTTCAAAAAACTCTTCACTACCGGCACTTTAACCGACCAGCCCTATGTTTACGAGATTGACTTTGTCAAGCCTGAAGCACTTTCTGCCATCCTGGAGTTCGCCTACACCTCGACCCTCACCATCACCACCTCCAACGTCAAGCACATCCTCAGCGCCGCCAAGATGCTGGAGATACAGAGCATCATCAACGTTTGCCTTGAAATCATGGAGCCCGACAGGGAGGCCGAGGAGGAGGATGACAAAGAGGACGATGATGACGATGAGGATGAAGATGAAGACGAGGAGGAAGAGGAGGAGGAGGAGGAAGTGGAAGATTTTGTCAACCAGGAGAACCTAGCTGATGTACAAGAAGTAAGCTGCCACCAAAGCCCTTCTGAGTCCGATCTTACCGAAGAAGCTTACACGGAAGCACCTAAAGATTTTCCAAATCACTTCCCAGCCAGTAACTCCTCTGGGCACTTGGGCATGATACGAGACTTCTCCATAGAGTCCTTGCTGAGTGAAAACTTGTACCCTAAGGCAAACATCCCAGAAAGGAGGCCAGCTCTGTCTCCTTTCGCCCCCAGCTTCTTCCCCCATCTGTGGAATGGCGACTTCAACTCCTTCTCCCAGCTCGAGGAGCCACAAGTAGACAATGGCCCCTTGGATCTGGTGATCAAAAAGAGGAAGATCAAGGAAGAGGAGGAGAAGGAAGACGTGCCTCCGCCTCCTTTCCCTAATGACTTCTTCAAGGACATGTTTGCCAACACCCCAGCAGCTCCCTTAGGGCACATTAAGGCAGAGACTGACTATAGTGCTTATCTCAATTTCCTAAGTGCTACCCAGTTCGGAGGAGTTTTTCCCCCATGGCCCCTGGAGGAAGAGAGGAAAATAAAGCCCAAGGCATCCCAGCAGTGTCCCATCTGTAACAAAGTCATCATGGGAGCCGGCAAGCTGCCCAGGCACATGAGGACCCACACGGGGGAGAAGCCCTATATGTGCAATATCTGTGAAGTTCGCTTTACCAGGTGTGTGTTGGTCACCTCTGCCCTGTCTGGGGAGTGGGGTGGTGGCTGGAGGGGCCACATCATAACCCATGACTGATTCCTCAGCTACTCATGAGAGAAAACTCATCAGAGCTTGGTTTTTTGGTTGGTTTTTTTTTTTTCCCCCAAAATAAAAGTAGGGAAGAAAGCAGGGCATGGTCTCTATCCCTTTGGAAAAAAAAATAGAAAGAGAGGAAGGGAGGGTGGAGGAAGAAAAAGAACCTACTGATTTTTGTGGGTTGTGGATGACATCCACAGCTCACTGGATCCATCCCCTCGCTGGACAAAAGCTTAAATAAGTAACAAGATATTTTCAACCCCACCATAGCTCACCACAGTGGGCCCAGAGTGAGCTGGAAAACAGATGGTCAAACAGCCAAGGAGGCTTCATCTCTAATGTGCTGAGAGATGCATTGAGTTGGGAGGGCCATTTTAGCCACAGGATGTAATTAGTTTGGGTTTGCACATTTTGGCATCAGCGTAGACCACAACCAAGTTGCACATGTTTGGACATGACAGTATCTGGGCTTTCTGGGGCTGGAGTGACCCTAATTGTTATGTGTTAGTAGTGCAGTTGGGGTCTCGATCTCTTCCCCAAAGTAACAAATGACAGGACAAGGAGAAACGTCCTCAGGCTTCACCAGGGGAGGTTTAGATTGGATATTGGGAACAATTTCTTCATGCAAAGCACTGTAACAGTCTGTCCAGGGCGGTGGAGGAGTTCCCCATCTTTGGAGGGATATAAAAGATATGTAGATGTGATACCTGGGGACGTGGTTTGGTGGACTTGGCTGTGCTGAGGGCGCAGTTGGACTCACAGAATCGTGGAATGGTTTGGTTTGGAAATGACTTTAGAGTTCATCCAGTTCCATCCCCTGCCATGGGCAGGGACACATTCCACTACCCCAGGTTGCTCCAAGCACTGTCCAGCCTGGCCTGGGACACTTCCAGAGACGGGGCAGCTGCAACTTCTCTTGCCAAGTTGTATTTAGCAGTGCAGATCTAATGTTCCAGCCTGAAACTGTGCTCTGCAAAGCTGGGCAGATTTAATCAGTGAGCAGAGACAAATAGATTCCTGGATCTGCTCTTGCTGAGTATAATTAATATCTAATGAGAACAATCTTTACCATAATAATAAAGCTTTCTGACAAGAGCGTGGTATTTCAGCTCCTGGCTGCATGTGAGAGGGAGAAGAGCCCTATTAGGCTGGGGTGAGAAAACCAGAGGAAAATAATCCGCACAGTAGGCAGAGGCGAGCTCCTGACAATGGCCGGACACCTGGGGTGCTCCTACATTCAGCCTGCCTTTTTTCTTCTGTCCCTGTGATAATATTCAAATGGAAGATATGCAGATGATTAGAATTTGACCTGAAAATAAATTTCCATGCTCCCCTCCATTAACACAGCAGACGCCGTATTGTAATGCGGGGAGCATCGTGCCTCGGGCGGGCATGTGCGACGTGAGCCTGCTCACCCTGGTATTTGCAAGGGAAAGGCCACTGCACGGTGGTAATTCCTGCCTGCAGGGATTTGGATCTGGCTCCTGCTGGTGCTGCATCCTCAGGTTGGCACGGGGTTGTTGTCTCAGCCCCGTGAGCCTGGTGGCATCTCGGGCTGGAAGGGAGAGCCTGGCCAGCCCCATCCTGTGGTCCCTGTCGCTCTCTTGTGTGTGCGCTGCTGCAGGTGCTAATTGCTGATGAGGAAATGGCCTGGCTAGATCTGTCACTGACACCTTCCCTGTAACAGGAATAACAGAGCTGAGCCCTCCCAGAGGGCTCCCAAAGTCCTTCACAGGCAAGGGCAGCATTGTTCACTTAGTTCAGGGAAACTGAGGCACTGGTACTGATGCCTAGTCCAGACAGGTTATATCAGCGTGGTGGAGGTTAAAAGCTCCACAGAGAGCTGGTCTAGCATGACCCATTACTAATGCAGGATTAAAACCTGATAGTTTGGACATCCCCCATGTGCTCAGCAGCTTCTAAATACAGGGTACAGGGGTAGGGGGACTTCAGAAAAGAAAAAAGTCAAAAATCAGGGACTCACCCAACAGTGCAGTCCCCCAACATCACTGATGAAAACTAGTCTTGTGGGTCACCCCGTGCAGAGCTGGGTCCTGGAGGGTCTTTTCCTTCATTAACACCCTGAGCAAAGTGGATATCTTAAAATACTGATTAGTCTTTAAATGTGTTTGGAAGGATTTTGAATAGCGTGCAGCTAATTGGTTTTGTTTGGGGTGGGGTTTTCTTAGCTGTTTTCATTATTACTCTGGTGTGAGAGCTCTCTTTTAGGAAAAAGTGTATCTTTAAGCAAAGTGGAGTGATTGAGATGTAGAAGGAGATTTCTACTGGGATTTCCTGAGTGCTGCCACTTGCATTATGTGTTTTGCTCTCATGGGGGGAATCCCATGCTTTCTGAAAACATAGGACTTGCACCCACGGTGCCTTTGCTGGGGAGATTCAAGATTAGATGGTCCCTTTTGGGGTCCCCTGGGATTGAGGGTGCAGAAAAGCAGAGGTTCCAGATGGAATTTCACTATGAATCAGTCCTTTGCATTAGTTCTGAATTCAAGAAACTGTGGAGGAGAAAATCTGCTGGGGAGATGGATTTTCCAGGGTGAGGAGTGCCCCAACCTCCCCAGCAGATCCCTTCCCCTCCACATCAGTGGGATCTCACATCCCCTGGCAAGGACCCTACATGCACCTGGATGTGCCCCTCCTGCTGTCCACGGACATCTGATCGCAGGAAGCAGGACTTAATTTAATGGCTCATTAATTATTTTTTCCTTAAACAAAGGCTGCTCAGCTTCTAGTCCGCTGTTCCACCCTGCTTAGAACGCCGGGGAAAGCTGCAAATATTTCAGCTTTTCCACCAAGACAGCCCCAGAGTGCTCAAGGAGATACTGTTCCAGCTGAAAGGTTAACATTATTTGTTCCTATTATTTGTGTTGTGACAGCTCGCAGAGCCCTAATCGCTCTCCTAATGCAATTGCATTAAGGTTATTCACACACACGGAGCGTGGATCTCTGTCGGAGCGAGCCTCCAGCCCTGCTCCCAGCTCGCACACCCGGTGCTCCCCGTGCCACATCCCTCCTGGAGAGCTTCACCACAGAGCACCTCACACACCCCGCAGCCTCTGAGCGGCTCCAAGTGGAGCCGCAAACCTCCCCTGCATTCCCCGGAGATGCTGCCGGGGCAGGGAGGATTGGGTTTCTCCCCGTCTGCTGCCGGAGATGGGTAATAGCCTGAAAAGAGCTTTGCCTGTGTTTACATTATACAGTCCTGGCACGCAGCGTGTTTATTAGGAAAAGCGATCCTGCTAGGTTAAACATTACACACGGAGGTTTAAATTAAATTATAGGTGGGGTCGGCAGCTCTGCTTTTTATTAACATTTCCCCCAGCTTTGCAGTGGGAGCCCCCGTGCTCATCCGTGCGCGATTTCTCCGTTCGGGCTGGAATTCTCCCTGCTGCTGCTTTGTCTGCTGCTGAGCACTGATCCCGGCCCTTCCAGAGGAAAGGAAAACCTTGGGGAAGCACCAGCTCTAAAAATGCCAGAGTGGGAAGTTGCCCTGAGCTTGGCACAGGGGCTGAGAGATGCCTTCTTTCATGTCTCCCTAAAAAATCTGAAGGTGCGGGACCTGGGCTGGGATCAGTCTCCCAAAAGCAGTAAAGCATCATCTGGTGGAGAAGTGACTCTCCTGCTAGGGATATTCCTTGGCATCCTTGATCCCGAGGGACTGGTGTGCAGGGGTGCCCAGCCCAGGGCTGCATTCCTCCAGGTGTGGCCGACACCTCTGTGCTGCTGGGCATGTCACCAAAAACTGTTTCAACATGCACACGGGCTGGGTGGCAAAAACTAGTTCAGAGGCAGCACCTTGCAAGTTTTGAGGGCTTGACCTGCCAGAAGAAACAGATTTTTGTGTGGTTTTTTATGTTACATCAATTGAATCATCGTAATATATACTTATATTATGTAATTTATAATATAATTACAATTTAAAACAATAATAAATTGTATATTCTTTGCTGTTTATATTAAAATATACCATATGGTTTCATATTATATATCTGTAATATATAATATATATTTTATATCTAATAATGACATTACTCCACATGTTCTATGTATTTTTAGTCTCAATACTAGCATATTGGAGGGTTCATACTGAAATGATTTTGGAAAACAATATGAATTTTCCCACTTTGCTCTTTACTTGAACTCCACTGGTGCAACCTAGGAAGCAGTGTTCAGCTCAGTTGAGCCATAATCAGCTCCACTTTTTATAATAATACACTTCAGCTGTGATTTTGGTTTTGTTTTTTTTTCCTTTTTTGACTGCAGAAGGAAACATTTATTTACTGGGGGGAAAAGTAGTGATTGGCTTGCCATTATGCGAAAATATTTTGGCTTTTAGATGTTTCCCTTAAAAAATACATATTTGTAAATGAGTGCCATTGGGATGGATATTACGCTATTCCATGTCTGGATTTAAAAAACTTCTCCGAGCTGTGTGGGAGGCTGGATGTGTGCTGGCCTTGGAGACCCTGGCAGGGAAGGACAGAGTGCCTGGGTGCTGCACCTCTGGCAGTATCATCTCTGTAATGCTCCTGCTCCAAAAGAAGGCTCCTGAGACACCGTGTGGTCAGTGCAAGAATAAAAGGAGAGGAAAATCGGCTCCAAGAGGGACTGAATTTAAGCAGTATTGTCCCACATTGCCAGGCTCTTGAATCCCAGCTAATTTCCTTTTTGCAGGCTGGAATAGGGCTGTATTTATTTAATAATCCCAGATTTAGTTATATATAGATATATTCAAATATTTAGAATCTTGCTCTTTACAGAATATGTGGAAGGAGGTTTTAGCCTGTTGGGGGTCAGGCTCTTCTCCCAGGGAACAAGGGACTGAACAAGGGGGAACAGCCTCAAGTTGTGCCAGAGGAAGTTGAGCTTGGAAAATCATGAAAAATTTCTTCCCTGAAAGGCTTGTCCAGCCCTGGCAGAGCTGCCCAAGGCAGTAGTGGAATCCCCATCCCTGGAGGGATTTAAAAGCCATCTGGATATGGCACTTGGGGACATGGGTTAGTGGTGGCCTTGGCTGGGGGAATGGTTGGACTTGATGATCTTAGGTCTTCTCCAGCCTTAATGAGTCTGTCTTTTTAGGGTTTATTTCAGGGAAATTTTTTTTCCTCCAATTTAAGCTGTTTTGAACTCTCTGGGATGGGCTGCAGACTCCTGACATGGAGGGCTCTGTGTGTGTGATGTTTTAGCACCCAGGAAGGAGGAAGGGAATGCAAACATCAGCCTGCAAGGACGTCCACACTTTGGGAGAGGCCCCAGGATGAGCTCTCCACCTTCCCATCACCTCCTCCCCTGATCCCAATCAGGGAGACAACTGTGGGAAGTGGATTTCTGTCAAAGCTTGACAGAAGGCTCACACAGTATGCATCTGTATACAAATTTTGAGATAGAAAATGTTGACTTAAAAATGCCAAGGAATAGGACAGACATTGTTGAGAGAGAAATGGAACTAGAAACAAGTTTGAAATGATGGCCTTGCAAAGAAGACTGGATGCTTTGGAGAAATAAAACTATGAAAGATGCATTGTAGTAGGACGCGTGAGGAGTAATTTTAGATGATTTGCTTTAGGGTATTAATGGCATTGTGTGGCAAAAGCTGATAGGCCAAGAAGCACTTATAATGGGTTGTAATTAGGAAATAGTTTGGCTTCTGATTGTGATGGTGTGGATTATAACACCTATGTTGTCTCACCTTTCAAATGAGATTGAAAATAGTATAAAAGCTTTCAAAACGCCTCTCAGTTGCCCCATCTCTGGGTCAAAACAGGGCGTAATCCGACAAAAAGAGCAATCCCACCCACACCCCTCGCCTGACCGAGCTCCTTTTCCTTCCTGCAGGCAGGACAAGCTGAAAATCCACATGCGCAAGCACACGGGCGAGCGGCCGTACCTGTGCATCCACTGCAACGCCAAGTTCGTGCACAACTACGACCTGAAGAACCACATGCGCATCCACACGGGCATCCGGCCCTACCAGTGCGAGTTCTGCTACAAGAGCTTCACCCGCTCCGACCACCTGCACCGCCACATCAAGCGCCAGAGCTGCCGCGTGGCCAGGCCCCGGCGAGGCCGCAAGCCTGCGGCCTG